>JAMWET010005638.1:107500-397500 GCA_024036415.1 Prochilodus magdalenae | reverse complement strand
CATTTGTGGGCAGCGTGTGGGTCAGTTGCACTCATTATGTCAGTGTTTTTACAGTAGTCCAGCCAATTGCTGATCTCAGATGAGACCGTTCATACCACACCATCAGTGAGGGTCATTCAAGAGCAGAAAGTTGAGCCTGATCCCACATCAAACGACAAACAGAAGCTTACCTACTGGGGTGGGTTCGCATCAAAAACGCTGTAATAATAGAACAAGGCTCAAAAATAATCTTACGTGCATTACGGAAGCTCAGTGTTGGGCTAAGTGAGCTAATGATGGGTGACAGATCAGGGAAGTAGAAAGACCAACCCAACTAACAGGAGTCCAGTCCAGTCTACAGTGCTGTACAGGCTTTTGACCAGGGCTTTTGACACTGGAGCAGCACAGTGTAAGTACTGCTTAACTAACTATGTAGCTGTGTAATAACAGACACAGAATTACGTAACTTGAACTGTAAGCCAGAAAAACCACAGGTCTCTAATGTCCATCAGGTCATTGCTTATGCTATCCTATATCACTCCCTCATCTGTGCAGCCGTGCGCGCGCGAGACAGAAAGAGAGAAAAGAACTTTACTCACCAAGGGCTGTCGCGTGGCTCCTGCTCCGTCCTCATCTGCCTGTCTGTGTGCGTGTGCGCCCGCGTGCGTGCGTGTGCGTTGTGTGTTCTCGCGCGCTCCCCGTCACCTCCTCCTCTCTGTCCATAAGTCACACGACGACGGCGTCCGCGTTTGTGCCCAAATCTGAGCTTGTGCGCGCGCTGGCGAGCGTGCGCGCCTGTTTGCTCCACATGCCAATCACTTCTTCCTCTCCACACAGCCTGGAGTGTGTGTGTATCTTCAAACGCATGGACGAGGAGAAAACGAGCCCCCTATCCCCCCCCAACTAAAGGGGGTCTGCAGGGATAAGCAGAGCAGCAGAGCGCTCGCTCTCGCTGTCTTCTGGAGCGCGTGTGTGTGTGTGATGGGAGAGAGAGAGGGTAGGAAGGGTTAGCGCGCCGACGCTTTCTGGAGCTGTTGCTGTCTCTCTCTGTCCGCGCGCCGTTCGTCAAGGGACCGTCTTACAAGTGCAGAGGGAAATCAATTACGTAGAACAGTTAAGGGCTCGTGGATAATTAGAAGGGAATGGATGGAGATTGCTGTAAGCAAGCTGCATGATATATTATTAATTATGTTGAACTGAAGGACCACCAGTAAGCAATACATAGGCTACGTCTTAATGATGCATTACACTTTAATACTACACAGTACAGTGGTGTGAAAAAGTGTTGGCCCCCTTCATGTCACTCTTAAATGTTTCAGATCAAACAAATATTGACAAATCAAATATATATTAGTCAAGGACAACACAAGTAAACACAAAATGCAGTTTCTGAATGAAGGTTTTTATTATTAAGGGGAAAAAAATCCAAACCTACACAGCCCTGTGTGAAAAAGTGTTTATAACCTAATAACTGGTTGGGCCACCCTTAGAAGCAACAACTGCAACCAAGTGTTTTTGTGAACTTGCAATGAGTCTTTTACAGTGGTGTGGAGGAATTTTGGCCCACTCATCTTTGCAGAATTGTTGTAATTCGACCACATTGGAAGGTTTTTGAGCATGAACCGCCTTTTTAGGGTCATGCCACAGCATCTCAATAGGATTCAGGTCAGGACTTTGACTAAGCCACTCCAAAGTGTGTTTTGGATCATTGTCCTGCTGCAGAACCCAGGTTCGTTTCAGCTTGAGGTCATAAACAGGCTGGACATTCTCTTTCTCTTTCTGGATCTTTTGGTACACAGCGGAATTCGTGGTTCATTTATCACAACAAGTCTTCCAGGTCCTAAAGCAGCAAAACAGCCCCAGGCCATCACACTACCACCCCCATATTTTACTGTAGGTATGATGTTCTTTTTCTGAAAAGTTTTACTTTTACACCAGATGTAATGGGACACACCTGGAAAAGAGGATGAAGCTGAGATTTCCTGCCCATGTTGGCAGATTCATATTCAAACTTCAGTTCCACCTTGGCGTTGCAGTAACAGTCTGGTGCCAACTCCCACTAAAGGTATTTTCAGATTGTAAACATCAAAATGTTCCAAAACATTACAAGCTATCTACAAACTATAATATATCATTACTATCCAATGAAAAACATAAAAACATGAAAGTCCATTTTGTTGATTTGTACTTTTATAGATCATTTGAACTGTTTTTGAACTAGATTGCGTTTACAAAATCAGTTTACAAACCGATAAGCATTTTGTTGGTAATGTATTCAGTTTATTTTGCTATTGCATCTAAAATCAGCAACAACTCTCTCTCTCTCTCTCTCTCTCTCTCTCTCACACACACACACACACACGCACACATAGACAGCTCAACAGCAGTCAGTGCTCCTTATAAGACTCAAGCGAGTAGTACACAGCAGTGTCGGAGTGAAATAAGTCTTGTGTCTACAGGTCAGGGTCAAGAATATCAGTAGCCTGCTGGCCATAAGGTTCAGGCTACAGTCCCTCTGAAAAAAAAGTCTCCCTCTCTTACTCTCTCTGTCTCCACCTCAGAGGCTTGGAGACAGCAACAGATATGAACACTCTGACCTTAGATTTGACCCCATACTCAACTCCAAGGTCTGTCCAGCCTCAGAGGAACAAACTTGTGCTCCATTGATAACTCCACCTCTCTCTCTCTACCCCTCTCTCTCTCTCTGCCTCTTTCTGTCTCTTTCTAAAAGAAAAATGTCCAGTAAGTTACATACTTTAGAATACTTACAAGTAGTTAACTATGTTAGTATACACACTCTTACGAAGCTATATGTAATATTATCCCACACTGCATGTATTAGATCAGATCAGCCTGAACCTTAACCCTAACCCTAACCTTTTTCTTAATCTTAACCTTAACTCTTAGCCTAACCTTAATCTTAAACTAACCCTAACCTTAACCTTTACTCACGTTTTTATCTTAACCTTAATATTAACCTAAACCTTAACCCTCTTACACTAACCTTAACCATAACCTTCTTACCCTAACCCTAATCTTACCCCTAACTCTTACCTTAACCCTAACCCTAATCTTACCCCTAACTCTTACCTTAACCCTAACCATAACCATAACCTTAACCCTAACCATAACCCTAGCCCTAACTCTTACCCTAACCTTAACTTTACCCCAAACGTTTAACCTTACCTGATCCTCAACCTTACCCTTGCCCCAACCAAACTTAATCAGATCTACTATTAGCCTAACCATAACCCCTTAATCTTACCCAATCTTATCCTTACCCTGACATTAAAAGAATGAAAGATCCTTACAGCATAAGAATATGAACAGGTTTTGTTCCTTACAATGTGACAAAAACCTGATCCACATGCACACACAGTGCTCATGAAATCTCTTATAAGCAGCCTGCTTGTGACATTCATGCATAATTTGCTCTAATCAAACTGCTTACATTTTTTTTACATCTACTTAACTGAGCAATTTAGTTTAAAGTGCTATTACAAATTTCTCTCAGGAACAGCTCTTGAGAAGTTCTATGGCCAAGATTAACCAAAATCAGCATTTAAATCACTGAGTGTCACTGTAATTTTTCTCCACAGTCATTCCGGGGAAAAACAAAAGCTGCATCCATTAGCGTCTCAGCAATTTGTTGTGTAAGAAAAATGTGTTCAAAGACTCGGTTACATAGCACTCATTTAAAGTTCTTAGATGTGACAAATTGAGGCCACATTTAAAGTTGCCACTCTTCACAGCATACACATGGAATTACAAAGTAGATCCTCTTCCTTGTTTAGAGCTGAAGGGTTTGAAGTCTTCAGCTGGAATCTTCTTAAAGTGTTTCCTGTTTTTGTGTTCTATCTTCACACGCTGACATTTATCCTTCAAAACAAGACAGCAGGACACCTGTGGCATGGAAATAAAAGCTGAAACACAATAAATATTTGACGTATCATTCTGATTTTGGACTGCAGTCCTGCAAAATTCATGATATTTACGTAATCATTTAGTGCACACAGGGTCTCATGGACCGCTTCTCCAATGCTGTTTGTTGCTGCAATAAAAAAAAGTGATGCGGTGAACTGACTTGCTTTTATAAGGCGTTCCTACCTCATGTTATTCATGTACACGGCTGGATCAAGCAAACTCAGGGCATTACTTTTTTTCTGTGTTCAGCTCTCCGTATGGCCAAAAATATATGGACAGTTGACTATCGTACCTAGATGAGCCTGTTCGACATCCTATTGCAAAATAATGGGATTAATATGGAGTTAATATTTTAAACTGAACATCCTCCACTATTGTGTGGGAATGTGAGTCTGTTCTCACCAAACCTGTCAAACCGTGTCTTCATGGAGCTCAGCCAGTGCACAGAGGCACAGTTGTGCTGGAGCTGGAAATGGTCTTCCCCACACTGCTTCCACAAAGTTGAAAGCGTATATACATATATATAACATTAACATTACATTTCACTGGAACTGATAGCCCCTGTCTAAAGGTACAGGATGCAGCAACAAATTTAGTCATTGGTTAGAACACGCTGTCACATGATTTTCATGTTGAAGTTTTTGTGACGCTTGTGACATCACAAATGAAAAATAATGGTATTGGATTACTGAAAGTAACAAATACATCATGATTATGCTAATTTGGTCATATAGCTATAACAAAATGCTCTTTAAAGGGCATCATACATTTGTCTGGGAATCTGGGAATCTATTTTTCTCTTTAGAATAAACCTATCCTTATCCGAGTAGCTCCGTGAACCACTGTTGTTGGTTACAGCTAAATGGATAATGGTCATTTTGTGTACAAGTGTGCTAATCACTTTGTGTCTGAAGTCAAGTCAGCTCCTTATTCATCAGCTTCTTGATCAAATTGTCCCATTCCTCAAGAGTGATCCAACCATCCAACCATGAAAACGTAAGTATTTAAACACAACAAGGCTCTGCAATTCTTTGGCACTAAGAGCTGAGGAAACATATTAATGAAGATGTAAATTTTTATAAAGTTCTGGGTGTTAGCATACTGCAGGAACCACAACAATGTTAATGATATTAGTTTGTTTGTTGAATGTTGGTATGTGAATAACGTGAAAGTGAAGTGAGAGAATGTGTACTTCCATCAGTAATCTCTGTGGAAATGGGGAATGGGGTAAGCAGTGCCTCATTATCATTTAAAGGAGCAGACCCTTAAAGCGGCTGTTCTGCACAATGCTGTTGAGACAGGATGAGGAGAGAGCTGTGGTGCATTAAGACCACAGTAAGACCCAAATGAACTGTGCTAACTTGTGGGAAAGGGATAGAATGTGTCACCTTAAAAGAAGAAAACATTCTTTACAGTTAGATTTAAGGAAATTAGAAATTTGCAAGATGTAAGAATTAACTACACACCAATTCTGCCCCGCACTCACGTGTTTGCCTCCACACAGGCCTAATCGTTTCATTTGCTGACAGTCATCAAATGGCATGTACTCACTCAGGACAGGTTCCCAAAAACTTATCCACAGTCATACTAACCCACTCGTGTTTATGTGTTTAACCCATACCCTGACTGACCTACGCTCCTCTATATGTTATTTTTCATCCCTCGTTCCCCCTTTAGACTCCAATTCATTTTCAACAAAACTTGATAAACTCTTGCCATCTCCAAACAACTACTCATTAAACACCCTGTACACCACGTCAGCCTCTAAGCAACACATTATCAATCACTTATCTACACCTTAGCAATTACCCAGTACACTTTGGCAACCATCTAGCTTAACAGTAGTGATCACATAGCAAAAGTTTTGCAAACACCTAGCAACACCACAGCAACCACCTGGAATACCACAGAATCTGCCTTCTGACCCTCTGACCCCCAAAATATCACAGTACATACCTGTCAACCTTGCAGCCATTTACATTTTGTTTATGTTGCACAATCATCCTCGCCAATGTTCCAAACAACTTTAAAGGATATCACTTGTCATGGTTAAGCGACTGTAATCCACCAACCCAGTCATCAAAATAAAACACTCGGTTTCCATACTAGTCCCTTACATTCATACAAGACTAAACATCTCAGGAATGATGTGCACTAGAAAACGTTGTACCCAAAGGATGAATGTGCTATTTGAATTGGGGCTTCATTACGATAGTATTCCTTTTTGGAAGCTTTGTAAACCAGCCATGAATTGCATTGCCTTACTGGAGACCCACAGATCAAAAGAAAACTCAAACCCAACTTCTTGTTGTTAGCAAGGCTGTTAGCTGTCAGCTGTTGTCTTGAGTCTGTAAACCAATTAGAGGTGTTCCTGCTTTTTTGCTTTGACCAATCAGAGGCTCTTTTGCTGACTTGACCAGTCAAAGACTGCTGTCGACCTGTCGAAACTCCAGGGGTTAACTGGAGCAACATGTTTGCACATTCCCACATCTGCACATTCCCATATCTTCTCACCCAGCTTATAACTCACTGATGGTTTGAAATTAGCTTTTAAAACTTTTATGCTAATTACACAATTGCAACTTTACATGAACCCTGTGACATTTACTCATTTATTTCTGGATTTATTTACTGTATTTAGTTACCATAGTATCCCTGAGGTAATTAGCAAGCATGAAAAGACACAGTGCAAGTTGAATAGGTAGAACAAATTATTACATGACACTGTGTGTGCAACGTTAATCTCTTTCTCTCTCACAATTTCACTCACGTACACAAACATACACACATTCAGACATATTACTTGATTCTCACAGGCACTGAATGAAATCACACACCAGGCAATTATCTCTTTGTGTTTAGTAGCCAGGCCAAAGAAATAGCTTTCCTTCTCCCGATATCTATATAGTGCAGCATTGTGGGATGGAGCAATAGATCAGCCCCTGACAGCTTCATTAGGCTGAGTATAAACCAGAAAGAGAGAGAAAAGGAAAAGCGAGAGAAAAGAAGGAAAGAGCATGAAGTCTCCAGCACTGCTGCTTTTTTCAGTAAGACTGAGAGAGAACATGCAGAGAGTCCTGAAGAAGAAAGAAAAGAGATGGAGGTACAGGAGCAGAGGGCCGGTACAGGGAGGTGGGGCCAAATGGCAAGAATAGACAGAATGGACAGAATATTCTTGGATGTTCAGTATTTCATCTTAAAAATAGTAGTCAGTGCAGACAATCATTATCAAAAGACTACATGCACCCAGAAGGAAGTGTTGGGTTGCAGTGCTAATTGGGAAGGAAGATAAAGGGACTGTAAATGATGATAAGCTTAGACTGATATGGGCCATATTTACTGAGATACACACGAGATACCGGAATCCTGTCTTTCATTATGGCTTCAGCCAGCCATGTTTGCTAGCGCAACATGCCAGGCACCTTGGCATGGAGTTGTAGAGGCTCCTAATAGCATCCTTTGATAAAGCATCCCATGCAGCTGAAATATTCTCACACTGTTCCCGCAGATTTTGCGGTAGGGGTGGAGGTGGTAGGGGTGGAGAATGGTCTTCTGGACCATTCATCTAGGTGCTGACCACGGTGCCTCCACACGTCGATTTGTTAGTCCTCTCCACCAAGGCAAAAGCAGGACTCATCACTGAAGGTGACCCACTGCCATTCTGAGCCACTCCATGACACCATTCAGTCTTTGGCGACATTAAAATGGTGTAGTAGTTGTAACAGTCTGCATGCATGTAGTCCTGCGCCGTGCAGCCATCTGCCAATGGTGCTGGCACTAACAGGATGATAAAGGGCATCACTGCTCGGTGAAAATCTGCTATCGTGGCTGCTGGGTCAGTCAGGTACAGCGATAAGGTGATGATGACTGTACTCTGTATATTCTGTGAATAGGTATGCTTAGTGTCTGAAGTTGGCTTCTTTTTAGTTTCTCACTGGGGTTCAAAGGCTAACATAGCTAACAATAACAGATTGTTTAACAATGAGTTGGACTGTACAGTTGATACCGGTAATGAACTGACAAGCTGCCCAGGGTGTTTTATCTCCTGCCCAAAGAGTGCTAGGATAGTCTCTAGTAAACCCTTTAAAGCCTGTTGCTGTAATGATGTCACTACAACACTTCTGTCAGCTCCCAAAACATCCATCTTTGAACAAGAGAGGAAAATCAAGATCCACACTACGAGTGTAAGGCTTTTCACTATAGGGCTCACTCTGAGCTCATTTAAGGGATATTGGAAACTGCAACCCGTTTCTCAGGCATGGGAAAATAATCTCTGCATACTTCTTTGAAAAACTAAATGCACATCCTCAAAAAGAAAGAATATGTACAGTATATGCTATATATGTGGAAAAGTAATTAAATAAATGGTGGTCATGGTGGTCTTAGACATTTGCCTGGGACTGTAGTTATGTGACTGACATAAGGACAGTAAGGATTCCCTTTCCTGCTCCAAACAGCATTTAGCATGTACTTCCTGCTGTCATATCTCTGCTACAGCCATGACACTCCAATACCCTGCACTGCGAACTTCAGCATGTAGACTTCATGCATCCAGAAAATACTGCACCTGCCACATTGTGCATGTGTGGGTGTGTTTGCATTTGTCTGGCACATTTCTTGGCCCAAGGCTAATCATTCCCGCCAACTGCTCCAGCCCCAGAGAAGAATACTCAGGCTCGAGATGAGAAGGAGCTCTCGCGGCACTCCAGGTACTTTCCTCTTATGAATACCACTACCATCGGAATACTGCCACAGTGACTCATGCCTGAGACACTTAAAATTATGGCGCAAAAATGATTTGTTAAACCTTACTCGTCAAAGATATTTCCTACAGGGAATGAGGCTGTTCAGGAACTGGAGAATAAGGCACTGTAATATAATATGATGAAAGTTTTCCAAATCTGAAAGAACCTGTACTGGAAGTGACAGCCATGAAATGCCTGATTGGTTCCTCAATAGCTCTTTGCCTGTGCTTTGAAGAGAGGGCGAGAGAGGGAGAGAAAAAGAGAGGGAGGGAGAGAGTGAGTGAGAGAGAGGGGGAAAGAGATGAATGGATTGCTCCTCTTCAAATGTCAGTCCTCAAATGTCTTTGCCGGTGTGTCTCTCTGTCTGTCTATGAGTCTCTCTGTCTGTCTGCGTATGTGTGTCGGAAGCCTCCAGAGACGCCGTGCAGATCCTACTGTGCTTTGTCACGCTGATGAGGTGGGCCGGCATTATTCTGGCTGAAATCCTCCACAGCCCTGAGATGCATGTAAATGCGTCACTGCGGCTGCATTAGTGCAGCAATGCGTGCAGTACCCTGCTCTAATGCACATGTACCTTCAAAAACAAGGGATGTACTGAATTTGCTTGACTCAGATATGCACATCATTAGGACAAAATGTATTACATCAGCTCAGCTCTCTTTCAGTTTACTTTTACTTTTGGATATAACTGTGCTTAGGTAACAGATTTCATTCACATGCGAAGCGAATGAACATACACATTACAAGTCATCTCAGCTTGATAAAAGTAATTCTCCAGTGGTCCCCCCGGCAACACATGTCTATCATAACAGCTATGGACATTCATTTGGATTTTCTTTCTGCTTTTTCTGTACAACTGCTAATCAATAGCACTGGGTACATTTACAAACTAGGAGGGCCTTACCTTTATTCATAAACCCAACACGGAGGTCCAGTTTTATGCTGGACCATGCTGCCCTGCCTTATTCACACTTTTTCACTGATGTTAAAGCCTCTCTCTTCCACAACAACCCCTGCTGCCTTTTTGGCTCTGGTCATCCACTACCTCAGCGAGGAAATGAGTATTCCTTCTGTCGTAATCTTTGTTGTTTTCCCTAACCATTATTTGTTCATGCTCCTCCATTTTAATACATGGATGGTACATATTATCGGCATCAAGCATATTATCGGCATCTCATCAACATAGAGATAAACAGTACAAGACCAACCAGGACACATCACAACCAGCTAGCTCAAAAACACAATCAGTGCAGCATTCAAATACAGCTAAATATGCACTCATCATCAAAAAAATATACGTGCCAGATTGCAGTGCTATTCTGAAGAAAGATAAAGGTCACCAGGAGCAATAAATGATCAAATGTTTAGACTGCTATCAGCAATATTTATTGAGCTACACATACAGAAGTAGTGTCGCTCATTAAGGCATCAGCCCACCATGTTTGCTAAAGCAACACGCCAGAGGTTCCTAATGGTGTCCCGCGATAATCCATCCCAGGCAGTTTGAATATTCTCATATTCGTTCCTGCAGACTTTGCAGTAGGGGTGGAGATGAAGTGACACCAGGCCTTCTGAGCATTCATCTTGGTCCTGTCGTACACAGATTTCTTGGTCGTCTCCACCAAGACAAAAATGGGACTTCAAAGCTCTAAATGTGGGCATCATTGCTCACTGAAGGTCTGCTATTGTGGCTGTTGAGTCAGTCAGGTATAATGACAAGTGCTAATGACCTACCCTGCCTATGTCACATGTGTGGCTGAACGTGAAACTTGAATCATTCACATGCCCCACAGTGTCAAACCTACCCATCAATTTTCATTCCTGTTGGTTAATTCCTTCTTGGTGCAACTATTTGTGCCAAAAATGTTTTGATAATTTTTGTATGAAGTATAGACAATATGAGCAGACAACCTGAAAATCTAAAATCCATTTAGCAGTACAAACTTACCAGATCAGCAAAATAATCACACTACAGTATACAATTGTAATGTCCTCTCAAATGAATTAATACTTGGCACCTCAATCAAATTAACAGATTATATAACAGCAGTGCAATAAAGGAAGTGTAGAAATTGGAATCCACAGCACTCAGACAGTATGTATTTGTATATATCCCCTGCCAGCTCTCCACTTTCTCTGCCGCCCACTGCGGCACAGATGCAGTGAGAGTGCTGCATGCATCTGCTGAACCCTGACCCATAGACCACAAGAGCCACATCTCCAGCCTCACTGCATGTCTTCCAGCGGGGCTCTGCCAATGAGCCTTGTCACACTGTCTCAACTGCTATATTTGCTGTTCATCTTCAATTCATCACACCGCTCCTCTCATGTAGTACTTGGCTGAGAGTATACTGGTTCCCTGCAGTCCGTTAGGGGCGATCCCACTTCTGACACCAGTGTGGCATCGGCATACATACATGGCAAACATAGAGCTTTAGATGTGAGCTTATTTATTAAGCATGGCCATATAGGCTGATAAAGTGAAAACTGCCCAGCGTTACTGAACAGCAAGGATCGGAGACAGGTATTAAATAGCCACACAGAGCAAGAGGGCAGTAGGCACAACACTGTACCCCAGATTCCACGGTCCATTATGGAAGTAAAAGTAACCAGATAGTAGTCAGAACTGCTTTGTGTTATTTAGGAATTAATTGGCACAATTTGTCATTTATTTCAGTTGTACTCAATCAGCCAATACATGTTTGGGGTCAATATTGATGTTCCCAACTAGGAGAAGTCAATAGTCACCCAGATCTGTTCTGTAAGTACATCCACAAAACTCTCAACCCACTAAAACTGCATCCACGCATTCATTAAGGTAATTGTCTACAGGTGGAGTCTAAATACAGCACAAAGACAAGTTGTCTAAAATGGCTGCTCCTTTGTTTACATGGTAAAGTTTTGTTTTTTTAAATAATTAATGTAAGTCTCTTTGTGTCCTAAAGTAAGTAAAGTCTGCACAATGTTAATGAAGACCTGAATGCGATTTGAAAGGACCTTTGGAGAGTATTAATGGGTGACTATTGGCTTCCAGTGAATGCTAACTCTAGCTACAGTGCTAAACTAAAGAAGAAAAATGTCTGATTAACATAGCTCATAGATTCATTGAAAACACACACACACACACACACACACACACACACACACACACACACACACACGCAGACACACACACAGGACATATCAGGTCAGGACATATTTCATGTAGAGCAGAGCACCTGTGTTTGAGGTTTCTGCCCAGTGTACTGCAATCTAAAAAAAAAAAAAAAGTTCATTTTTTGTCAAACTAAGTCTCAAGCGACCCAGAGACACTGGGTTGCAGTGTACCAACAAAGAGACTTGATTTAATGCTGTGAAAAGCCTGAGAATGGGTGTCAAGGGGCCTGAACAGACAGAGAGAATAAGAGATAGAGAAAGCGAGAGAGAGAGGTCTGCTGTCATTCTCCATCTCCTCTCACTGCATCGTTCAAAGAGCACTCAGTCATTTGCACACGCACACTCCCACTTACTCTTTCTTTCTCACTCTATCTCTCTTGCTCCACCATACACACCCGTATCCCACAGGACTTCCAGTCTCCCATAGTCTAAAACACTCATTCTGACACAGGAGAGCAGCGGCCCTTTATATTTACACAGCAACACAGAAACAGTTCCTGTGCTTCCTCACTGCTCAATGTACACTTATGTTATACTGTATATGCCTTTGAAGATATTCACAGTGTCAAATGTGGCAATCATAGTGCCATATATTTTTGCTGAGTCCTTGTCAGGAGACTGACAACACTAGCCGACCAATCACTGTTTACATCTTTTCATGAGTTCATAGGTCAGTGATTCAAGAAATGGCTGTCAGTCCTGCCTACGGGAGTGCTATCCTGTTATCCTAGCAGATTTGAAAGAGAAAAGAAAGAGAAGGAATTTATCCATTTATCCTTCCAAGTGTACTTGAGAGTGTTACATATATGTAGCTAGCTACCAGCTTTGCTAGATGCTAATGCTAGCATTGCAATTGCTCGTCAGTATTTATCTGTTTGTTGGAAAAGGTTGTTTGAAGGTAGGGGTATTGTTGCCACAGCCCACCAAATCTTTCTTTCTTCTGTTGTTGTTCCACCGGACAGCTGCAACAGCAGCATCCCTCTATGCCAGCTTTATACACGGTCAGTTTTAGTCACAGTCACATTATTATGACAGCCAGCTAATATTCAGAGTAACCGCCTTGAGCAGCACGGACAGCAGCTAGACGGCCTGGGAGTGACTTAGTTAGGTCCTAGTAGGTTGTCGCAGGGATCTGGAACCATGCTGACTGGAGTGCAGGGTCTGTGGCGGAGGATCCACAGTGTAAACTTGATGATCGAGGTGGTCCCACAGACAGTAAATTGGGTCTGGGGAATTAGGGGGCCAGGGTAGTCATGCTCCTCCAAACCATGTCGGACATTTTGTAGCTGTGTGACATGTTGGATTGTCTTACTGGAAAATTCCATCCTCCCCAGGGAAGACAGTCATCATGTATGGGTGTATATGAAGGATGCATTCATAAACAAATAACTTGAGAGTGCCTTTGACATGGATGAGTGGGCAAAGAGAATGCAACAAAAACATGACTTCCTTCATGAGCTTCATGAGTGGTCATAGTAATGTGAGAATAGTGCAACAGAAAGCGCTCTGTCATCTTATTGGTCGATGTCCAAGAACATGGATATATTGGGATATGTCAAACTAGGCAGGAATATATATAACATTCTGGCATGCTAGACTTTTCATCAGGGTGTTATGGAGTGTCCCAGATGGCACATCAGTGTTCAAACTAGACAGCTTGTTACCAGTTCTTAAATTTGGGCCCAATGCTGAAAATCTGTTGGCTAGAACAAAATCAGGCTAAATTCATGTAGTCTAATCGTGGTGTCGTAGGTCATTGTAACACCTTCCTTGTAGGTCCCTTCTATCAGGTGTCCTCAATCGCATCAGTCAGTTGATGACTAGGGCTGGCTATTACAGTTTTTCTCAGTCGACTTGGTGCATTTCTCACAACATGCTTCACATTGGCATCACAAGAAGTGCATTTCTCAAAACAGTTAGTGCAAACAGCAAAACTCAATGAAATACCTGCAAAAGCACGTACCTCACTCAGAATGCTTTGTTTTGGCTTCAATAGCAAATATTTACGTTGATCAAATTGTCAGTGCATCAGAATGTCTAGTCTGTGTGTCATTACCTATGAACAAGGTAGTCAGAATACTTAGTCATGTTATCAGTGCAGTAGTGTACACTGTCACTATGTTCTGATGGAACCAAAATACTAACTTACACAGAGCACAAAGTTACACATGAGTGTATGTGGGAGACTGACAGCAAGACATTGGACTGGAATCAAGTTTATACAGAAATATTCTTTTACTGTATTGTTCGTACTGCAATTTGCTGACAAAAAAAATCAGATAGAAATTAATGAAAGACATAGCAGCACATACACAGAGATGTTTCCTCCCCATTGGGCTGGCACATCAATGGTAGTCCTATGGCCAATGACGTTTTAACCACGACTTCTGCATTTTGCAGAAGCCTCATCCAGGTATATAAAAGTGTGGAGTGGTTCTCTTGATTCCAGCTCATCATACGCTGCAGCACAATATGAGTAATGAAGTCTGTATAATGTTAGTTTCAGACAAGAATCATTTCAGCCATAGCAAATATATCAGTATGCATAAGGGCTTTACCTGTACATACTGGTACCGTAGCTCTTTCATCCTGTCACCATTTCTTTGAAATGGAACTTTGTACAGCTGTTTCATGCTCATCTGGTGTCATCTGCTCAGAACCCGGTCAATAGTGGAGATGCTTACGTATTGAATATTTTGGAAAACCTTGTTGTCCTGTATAATGGCTTGCTGGATAACCGTCAGCCTTATGGCATTATGACCATAGCACATATAGCCTCCTCTTGTTGAGGTGTGAAAATGGGACCTTTGCCCCCCCTGTGAGCTAGCCTTACAATCCTATATGGCATAAGAATTCAAAAATGCAATATATAAGTTTGAATAACATTTCAAAATTGATGTCAATGTCCTCTCAGCCTTCCACCATGCAGCCTTACCCCTCTTCTTGGCTGTTCACCCTGTACATGGCCTTGTCTTTCCATTGTGAGACAATATTTTGTGTCTATATATGTCTGTCAATTGAAGGTTCATGAGATGCACCTCTGATCTATGTTTGAGAGCTATTTGGCCATTGGGTGATCTAAACCTTCACAAATTCCTCTTCTTAACTGAAAGCCAAGATTCACCAAAGAACAATTAAGGATAAGCAATTATGGATAAATGACCAAAATTTACCAAAAATGTTTAATAGAAATGTATATATTATGCTAACATGTTCAGCACTTTTGCATGTAATGACCTAGGCAATGACCTAAAGCCTAAATGTTTTGGAGGGTCAGACAATTCAACAGACAATCAGTAGAAACAATTTTGTTCAGCATGACATAAGCAACTGATAAAGCAAAAAAAAAAGCAGACAATTGTACACGACCATTTGCATTAAAGTACAAAAGCATTTGCAAAATGTGAAACATGATGACAAATGCTAGTATGATGCACAAGTGACAAGAAGATGTGACTGAGAAAACTGTAACTTTCAGCACTTTTTAACATTGACTGAACTACTTCAGTATATCTACTATGTCAGTGCCAATGCTGTGCTAGGTGGCGGTCCTATGGGTGATAAATTGTGGCTGAGGTCAGCAACTGAATCCACAAACTGACTCTATGTGGTAGGTGTCTCTGGTAAACTGGTCATTGAACACCGTCAGAAAATCGGTGTGGGGCAGCTAGACAAGCAATGCACACATACCTTTAAAGGTACAACAGTGAGTTCGACCCTTGAGGGCACCACTCCAATAACCTTTTTTTCCCAGGGTATATTTTAATCAGCAATCAATTATTTAATTGCAAAATTCACTCTCTTTCTTAATAATACACTGAAACAGTTCAGAGAAAGTAGGAGACAGAGAGGAAGAGAGAGAGAGAGAGAGAGAGAGAGAGAGAGAGAGAGAGATGTGGGATTGGATATGAATCTGCCTAAGGCTGTCCTGTTTTGCAGCGAAGGAAGAACAAGTGTGTGTGGGAGAGCGGCACCATTTACCAACATAAACACTGAGTGGGGGAGTGAGGGGGGTGCTGCAAGGATAGATAGATAGAGAGATAGAGAGAGAGAGAGAGAGAGAGAAAGAGAGAGAGAATAAAGAAAAGAAAAAAAGTGAGACAGGGACAAAAAAGGGAGAGAGAGATCAGGGGAAAGAGTGAGAATGAATTCATTTATTCATTTATGCATATACAGATGATCTGCATTACCATACAAATGAAGGAATTAACATAAGTGTATCTAATAAAGTAAAGTAATCCTTAAAAGTACAGGGCAGAATCTGCCCCCCCCCTACATCCCCCCATATCCTTAGTGTTCAGAGCTTGATTGAGTTGACATTGTTACAATATCACCCATAACTTTCTCCCATATGCAAGTCCAGCATATCTAACCATATCATAGGACAGAGAATTGGTGGTCTGTAATAAATTATTACAGATTACACTTTTCCAAAGTGCAGTGGAGTGGAGATACAGTGTGTATGTGGTAGGAGAAAATGGTGGCTTGATCTTTCTTTACCTCTGTATTACACATTGAAATGCTCTTTTGAATGCTGTTGGGATATATAACTGCTTTATAATAAACATAATTTATTAATAACTGCTTTTTCCAAAAATACTTGAAATACTGCATGAAGCGTATGTGTTTGGCATATATATATATATTATATCAGTACATACATTAAATTACAGGTGATTCCAATCTTTAATGGTAATGTCTATGGATATATGATGCTGAGAATAACACTTTGCTACTGAGGCCATAGATAACTTGTAGATCATATCACTACTGTGTAAGACTGTCAAGTTTATTCTCACAGGAAATCTAAGTGGAACATTCCTGGTTCCTCAGGTTGGCCCTGATCTACAGTCAAATCTCAACATGAGCCATGATGTCTACAAGTATTCAGTCCAGCCCTGCACGACACCACCTGCTTCCACTAATGAGCTCTCCTCCTCAACAACCATGGGCACCTAATTAGTGCACTGAGATGTGTGGCTCTGTAGTTGAGACAAATACCTGCAGACATGATGCGCCTCAGGGGATTGATTTTAACTCCTATCCTGGAGGTCCTTGTCATCCAGTCACTGCAGATCACTTCATGATGTATTACAGTTGAACCTGCAGCCGAGAGTTTAAGATTGGTAATAGGGCCAGAGCGGGACCTTAGACTAGGAGTTACATGATGCAGAACAGCCCACCCCAAACACACACTAGGTGTGGCTTAGTGCAAAATAAATTTTCTAAAACCTGTGCATCTTCTTTATTTCCTACTCACATCTAGCATTTCACCATTACATCAGTGTGACTAGTGCTAAGTATAATGCACCATCCAAATAATACCTGCTCTGTGGTGGTCCTGTGGGGATACTGACCACTGAAGAACAGGGCAAAGGGGGCTAACAAAGAGTCACAGTTGAATATCAGTGTGTAATTGTAGAAAAAAGTAAATGAAGCTGGTAAAATGGATAGGATTACAAGGAGTATAGATACAAGACGGTGCTTTAATGTTACAGCTGATCGATATGTATATATATATATACATATATATATATACATATATATATATATATATATATATATATATATATATATATATATATATATATATATATATATACAGGTGTTGGACAATGAAACTGAAACACCTGTCATTTTAGTGTGGGAGGTCTCATGGCTAAATTGGACCAGCCTGGTGGCCAGTCTTCATTAATTGCACATTGCACCAGTAAGAGCAGAGTGTGAAGGTTCAGGTAGCAGGTAAGAGCACAGTTCTGCTCAAAATACTGCAATGCACACAACATTATGGGTGACATACCAGAGTTCAAAAGAGGACAAATTGTTGGCGCACGTCTTGCTGGCGCATCTGTGACCAAGACAGCAAGTCTTTGTGATGTATCGAGAGCCACGGTATCCAGGGTAATGTCAGCATACCACCAAGAAGGACGAACCTCCACCAGCATCACGTAGTGACCTGGCCACTATCCTGCAAGAAGAATGGCTTAAAATCCCTCTGACCACTAAAGACGTACCACCTTTGACTAAAACGTAGTTTCAGACTGAAGTAGTTTCAAGGTTATGTTTTATGCTAATTCTTCCTATTATTTTTATTTAGTTTCAACCACTGCCAGGGTCTATTTCTATTACACAGTGCTACCAATCTGGGGAAGTGAATGCAATATACTCCTGACATTGTTATAGGACCTGAAGAGAGTCATTAGCATTAGCATCTAATCATCTCAATGGGATTTGCTCAATGGTGCATGTGGCCATGGGACCGCAGGTACTGGATGCTGCCATCATTGCTCATGAGGACTTTCCTCCAACATAAACATGTGAGCCAGTGACATGTGTTGTCATGCTGACGGTGCTAAGAAGGCAGGGAAATTACGTGTCATCCTCTGAGAACACTAAGAGCCAATCTTGTTTTGTCAGCCAACAAATGCTTGGATTGGCTAGCTTCATGCTGAGTGATGAGGGAGAGGGAGGGCTTGGGCCCCTGGTCACAGACGCTTGTGGCATTGCCGGGAACTTACAGTCTCCTGATGAGAATGTGAAGATGCTTGCACTATTCACAAGCTCCAGGCAGTTTTACATCCTTCTTCATGCAGTGCAGAGCAAACAACTCTGCTGTTGTCATTACCACAGAAGATGATGCCAGTGTGTTAACGACATTGTTAGCACATAACTGTATCAGAATCAGGTTTATTGGCCAGGTATGTTGACACACAAAATGAACCCTAACCTTAACCCTAACCCTAACCCTAGATAGATAGATAGATAGATAGATAGATAGATAGATAGATAGATAGATAGATAGATAGATAGCCGGCAGCAGTATTATTAACTGTTAACTATAAACTATACATAGTACAGGTCACTATGAATAAATATCTAAATATAAATATATCTCACTTTACAAGGAGTCAAGAAATATATACAAGAAATAAAGATATACCTGTATAATGTAGAAAAGACAGTAATAGCAATAGTAATAAATACATGTGCATGATTGTGCAAGGGGCGCAGTTATCAGCAGATAAATGACTGAATTAACATAATAAACATGTGCATATATTGGTATTTTAAGTGGAGTGGAGTGTCCAGGAGTTAGGATGTACAGTATATACAGTAAATTGTCTGAGAGTGTCCAGGAGTTAGGATGTACAGTATAGACAGTAAAGTGTCTGAGAGTGTCCAGGAGTTAAGATGTACAGTATAGACAGTAAAGTGTCTGAGAGTGTCCAGGAGTTAGGATGTACAGTATAGACAGTAAAGTGTCTGAGAGTGTCCAGGAGTTAAGATGTACACTATAGACAGTAAAGTGTCTGAGAGTGTCCAGGAGTTAGGATGTACAGTATAGACAGTAAAGTGTCTGAGAGTGTCCAGGAGTTAGGATGTACAGTATAGACAGTAAAGTGTCTGAGAGTGTCCAGGAGTTAGGATGTACAGTATAGACAGTAAAGTGTCTGAGAGTGTCCAGGAGTTAGGATGTACAGTATAGACAGTAAAGTGTCTGAGAGTGTCCAGGAGTTAGGATGTACAGTATAGACAGTAAAGTGTCTGAGAGTGTCCAGGAGTTAAGATGTACAGTATAGACAGTAAAGTGTCTGAGAGTGTCCAGGAGTTAGGATGTACAGTATAGACAGTAAAGTGTCTGAGAGTGTCCAGGAGTTAGGATGTACAGTATAGACAGTAAAGTGTCTGAGAGTGTCCAGGAGTTAGGATGTACAGTATAGTGTATAGAGTGTCAGTAAACAGTGTCTGAAAGTGTCTGAGTGTCCAGGAGTTAGGATGTACAGTATAGACAGTAAAGTGTCTGAGAGTGTCCAGGAGTTAGGATGTACAGTATAGACAGTAAAGTGTCTGAGAGTGTCCAGGAGTTAAGATGTACAGTATAGACAGTAAAGTGTCTGAGAGTGTCCAGAAGTTAGGATGTACAGTATAGACAGTAAAGTGTCTGAGAGTGTCCAGGAGTTAGGATGTACAGTATAGACAGTAAAGTGTCTGAGAGTGTCCAGGAGTTAGAATGTACAGTATAGACAGTAAAGTGTCTGAGAGTGTCCAGGAGTTAAGATGTACAGTATAGACAGTAAAGTGTCTGAGATTGTCCAGGAGTTAGGATGTACAGTATAGACAGTAAAGTGTCTGAGAGTGTCCAGGAGTTAGGATGTACAGTATAGACAGTAAAGTGTCTGAGAGTGTCCAGGAGTTAGGATGTACAGTATAGACAGTAAAGTGTCTGAGAGTGTCCAGGAGTTAGGATGTACAGTATAGACAGTAAAGTGTAATAATGCATAAATAAAACTATGATTAAAAAAAAGAGAATTTAGTCCTCAGCAGTCTTCTTCCCTCTTCCGGCCCTGCTGGGAAGAGTTGAAGAACCTGATGGCTCTCGGGACAAAGGATCTCCTGAGTCTGTTCGTGGAGCAGCTCTGTGACAGCAGCCTGCCACTGAACTTGCTCCTTCTGTCCATGATGATGGTGTGCAGTGGGTGCCCATCATCATCCATAATAGACAGCAGTTTGTGCAGTGTCCTCCTCTCCGCCACCTTCACCACCGAGTCTGGCTCCACACCAACAACTGACCCTGCTCGCCTGACCAGCTTGTCCAGACGCATCTCTTCTCTCTTCTTAATGCTTCCTCCCCAGCACACCACAGCATAGAAGAGACAGCTGGCCAACACAGTCTGATAGAACATCTGCAGGAGCTTCCTACAGATGTTAAAGGACCCCAGCCTCCTCAGGAAGTAGAGTCGAATTTGGTTTCAGCAGTTTATGTCTCTCTACTACTGTACCAATATACACATAACTAACTGACAGTCTACAATATACACATTGACTCCACATATATGCAATAAATACCTTTACCATATACAATATACAATCTATTAAAATGCAATATAGTGATAGTTCAGTGTGCAGTGCATGGTCCTGCACAGTATCAGTCTACTAATTTTGTAATATTTACTCTGTATATGATAAAAATATGTGCCTGATGTGTTGCTTGTCCTATGTTAGATAGTCCACATAGGATTGAATAAAACAGCCATGTAAGAGGCTTCAAGGACCACCTGGGGAAATCACATTTATATGTTCTGCATAATTCTTAAGCGTTTTTGAATGAAACTAATTTATACTGAAATTTCTGAATGGTCATTTAGCATTTGCATTGGCAGACGTATGTGAGGGTGGGGTGGGGTTGGATTGTGAGGGGATGTTTGTTTTTTCTTTAAATGGAAAATAATTTATGAAGAATTTAATAGTAGAAGTACTTACACAGAAGATGTAATAAATATAACAGCAGTTAAATGAAGCTGTAATCATGCGTATAACATTTACAACAAAATAATTCAAAAATCATAAAATAACAATAATTATAATAATAACTTAAATAGATTTACATTTGACAAACTGTTCATCAAAATGCTTTTGTAGATGTTGTATTCAATATTTCAACAGTTAAAAAATTACATTGATAACACACTGTAATTATATAAGTCTGGAAAAAATTAAGATTAGCATCTCTACACGTATGGCATAGTTATTTTGGAGTTTGAATCTGAATTTCAATACTGGCACTTTTTATATTCTACATAATGAGGTACTGATTGGATGATTATGCGGACCAAATCATATTTAATGGGAAAAAGCATAAGAGAAGGACTGGCTAATTGGAGCTTGTAGTACCTGAAAAATTAGACCATGCAAAAAGAGTGGAAAAGAAAAGAGAAAAAGAAGGGTTCCTTTCTGGCTTTACCGACAGAGAAATACACTGTGTATAAGGATGGGGACAACACAGCTACTGGCAAAGGAGAAAAACTGCCCAGGAAGACCGCCAACTTATTTAAATGTCACTCATCAACTATAAGACGATATCAGGTGACCTACAAAAAGAGTGGCAAACAGCAGCTGGGATCAGGTACCTGGCAAGAATGGGTTGAAATAGGCTTCTATGGGTGTGGCTGAAGTTCAGCAGGGCTAGAAAAAAGCCCCTTATCAATGAGAGACAAAGACACAGGCTGATACTTGCAAAATGCCACAAAGATTAAACTTTAGAGGACTGGAGTAAGGTGATCTTCTCTAATGAGTCCAATTTTTAGTTAAATAAATCTGTAATACTTTCATAACATTTAAAACAAAATGGTTCTAAAATCATAAAATAACAATAATAATAATACAGTGCAGGACACTGACCCATCACATACTATAGTCATAATATGTGTCCCATTGCCAGGTTTTTGCCAACACTTTGAGCAAAAATACTTTGAGCAGTTTAAACAACTCCTTCTGGCAGATTCTCACATAGCAGAAAGCAGAGTGAGATGTGGCCCTCAAGGAACTCACAGTGCTTTTAGAACAGATTGTGTAAGACATCGACAAGGATATGAATGAAGCAGGTACTTAAACTTTAATGTTTAACCTACGATAGATAGATAGATAGATAGATAGATGGAACTCTGTAGTATGTTATGCCCCAGAGGAAATGTTTATGCACCACATATTTTTTCATTCACAGTTCTAATAATGGGTTTCATTATTTGTAAAAAAAACATGAATTTAAAATCTTTCAACAGTGCTTCGGCCCTTATGAACCTAGTAAATTTCCCTCTTGTCTATTGCTGATTGTATGCTGCCTTGTAAAATCCAGGTGCATGACTAAGTGGGCTATTTTACTTCAAGGACAGTACAACGGAAAATGCCATCATTTTTACCTTGACTTGTGCCTTGAACTGCAGCACAAAAAAGCCAGGAAGAAATGACCAATAAAACACTTTCTGAAAGTTCCCGCAGAGTATAACAGCACAGATCTGGTGGCTATGAATTTAATCCCAAAACTTCAGCTCAGACTCTAATGTCCCTGTAGACTTGCCTCAGGGCCAGAGCAATGCTGTGAAACAGTGCCAGAGCAGACTGCTCTACCATATGCAGCAACACCTGGAGTCACCTCTGCAATGAAATTGAATCCTACAGCCTGTCTGGCAGGAAAAAATACAAACCCACATATTTGGCTTCACAGACACATAAAGGTAAGCTGAGCGAACTCAGACACCTTCCAAGAATATCTGGGTTAGAGCCAGGCGGAGCCAGAGACACACGGGGGCATCACTGTGGAAACGCAGCAAAGCAGATGAAACACAAATTTGCTCCGAAGAACTTTCTTCCACGAATCCCATTAGCTTAGAGACTCTACAGTGTTTGGGTGCGACAGTGAAAAAGCCTGGCATGTGAATCGAGGAAATGATCAAAGCATGTATTTCCTATTACAAGCAAATGATACTGTGTGTAAGGCATTCCTAAAAAAGGTCCTGGTATACACTATATAGCCAAAATCATGAAGACACCTGACCATCACACCTAGATGAGGGTTGGACATTCCATTCCATAAGCATGGCATTAGTATGGAGCTGCTGCACCCCATTCCAGCTTTAACAGCCGCCACTCTGGTGGGAATGCTTTCAGCTAAATTTTGGAGTGTGTCTGTAGGAATTTGTGCCCATTTAATCCAAAGAGCATCTGTGAGTTTAGCCACTGTGTTGGATGTTGGATCAGAAGGCCTGGCTCACAATCAATGTTTCTGTTCATCCCAAAGGTGTTCAGTGGGGTTTGCATTGTGCATAGTGATTATAGGCTTGTGTGCAGCTGATCAGCCATGAACCTCACTTTATGAAGATTTCGGTGCACTGTTGTTGGGCTGATGTAGTTTCCAGAGGCAGTTTGGAGTTCTGCAACAGAGGATATGTTTATGCATCACAAGCTTTAGCACCGAGTGGCTGTGGTTTAAGAGTTTGCTTGGCCTACCGATTTGCGTGTGAGATGTTTTGCTCCTAGATGCTTCCTTTTCACAATGAGAGCTCTTAGAGGCAGATTTGGAAGGACAGAATTTTCACAGACTTGTGGCAAAGGTGCCACACTGAGTAGACCCATTTTGCATCCAATTGCAGTCTATGGAGATTTCACTGCCATGTTCTTGATACTCTTTATACACCTGTTAGCTTTAGTTGTGCCTGAAATACCCTCATGCATTATAAGGAGACATAACGACAATATGACAATATGAGTAACAATAATGACACTCCAAACATTATAGGGTGTCTTTAAGTAATGCCGCACCTTTTGTGCATAGTGATGAGAAAACTGTAAAACTGTTAAAACATTAAAAACAAGTATCAACTATCAGGACCAGAATTATGATGATGTTAAGACTGCCATCTAATGTTAAAACAAATTAGCCAAAAACAGACGAAGAGAAACTAATCAGTGAAGTGGAGGAAAGTAAGCTGTATGAAGCTTGCTCTAGCTGTTATAAGGATATTGCTAATTTACTGGAAGTTTCACTTAGTGAAATCGTGTTTTCAATATGCTATAAACTACTGATATTGCTTGTACATGTGTAGCTAGTTCTCTATAAGCTATTAGCTGATAAATCCAATCCAGTGTCACTTCATTAAAGAGTCGCACTATGAATAATATTCCATATATGCTTAATGCAAGCTTACATTTATGCACATATAAATGATACAAAAATATCTAATATTAAACTTAAACGCTACATTAACTAAACAAGCTGTTTCTGCTCTGCCCTGCTAATACCTGCTAGTAAATAAACCAGGTTATCTATAATCTAGTTAGCTGTGCTAGTTGTTTGAGGCTTGTTAGTAGCTAATGTTATCAAAACTGGCTGCTGCCTTTTGATTTTAACAACAATACGAAAAGTTGTAACTTACTGTGAAACTTCAACCATCCAAGAGTGCTTCCAATCACACAGCATGGCTGATACTTACAGGTTGCTGCTGGGGTGGTAATAAAGGTGGAACTGCTTCACTTTTCAGTCTCTGTGGTGTTAAACGCTAAGTGAAGCTACGTGATACTGTGAAAGGTTTGAGAAACTGTCTGGAGTAAAATGTGCAGAGCTTTGAATTAATGTTGTCCAGGATCTTGTTAAAAATGTGGGAGCAGAAGTTAGCTTCCTATTCACCATCTTGTTTTGTGAATTCCTTAAGGACTTGGTGTATCTATGTATGTATGTGTGTATATACAGTATATGCACTTATTTATTTTCCTACAACCATCTTAAACCTTCTTTATCCTCCCCACCAAGGTAATAAAGCAGTGTACTGATGTAAAGGCTAATATACATGGCTGTGTTTGTAATCTGGCTTGCTTCTGCAAATGATTAAAACAAATCAAAAGGAAATATGGTTTGTGAAAGTAACAAAGTGCAAACTGCATAGTTTATTTAGGAGAGTGATGACAGATTACATAATATATTATTGTCTTCAAGTCTAATTATATTTGAGAATTTCATGGATGTAGCACATTTTGTTCACATGGAGCAGACGCACACATGGCAGTTTCAAAACACTACCTTGGTTGTTAAGTCTTATGGGGAAGGGTGATAATGAGAAAGTAAGCGAGAGAACCTTTCTGTGATATTTCTGTTACATTCACTTTCTCCACCAGACTGCAAAAAGTGATACTTGTTTTGAATGTGCACACAAGAGAATGTGCATTCTCTTGTGTGCACATTCAAAACAAGTATCACTTTAAATAAATAAAAACAATATAAAAACACTTATAACAATCAATACATTTAATTATCTGACAATGCAATAATAATATGTTATTGCTGGAGGCCACAGCACGGTAAAATAATGACATTATCGTACGGTACACGTTCCTGTCTACCTACCATCTTCATGGCCTGCCCGCATGCATGTGTGCTCTACACACACAAACACAGAAACACACACACAGCTGAAAGCTGGAAGGTGGCAAGCTAGGTTCACAAGAATAGCAGAGAGCGGTACACAGGTTTCTCTACAACAGCTTGCACTGCTACAGAGGGAGAGAAGAGAAAGTCAGAAGCAGTAAAGGATTCTAACAAAAGCAGTTTGGATACAGCAAGAGGTGAAACCAGAATGAACACGGGTGTGACTTTCCAACAGTGCTGAAACCTGAGAGAGTTAAAAGGCCTGGGAAGTGATGCCAGGGTGGCTATGTAGCCATCAAATTAGTAGAGACCTGGTTAGTTTTGTTTATGGGGGATATTTGTAATTTTCTGAATTATGTAACCAATGTAGCTGCTACGTATGGAACTACATTATGTATTATTCCACCGCTAATCTTAGGTGAGCTGTGGGTGTAAACTAGCTAGGGGTGTTTATTTTGTGTGTAATCTGTATGCGTATATTCCTCCATAAGAATAGAGAGTCTTTGGCATAGGCCACGTCCTGGGCCCAGGTCTTGAAGCATTCGGACCCTCGCAGATCCTATTGGGTACAGACGGCATTATCTTTATATGGCTTTGCAATGCGCAACCATACTGTTATTCGATTTTTCTTTTTCTCCCGTTTCATCGCCGACTAACTCGTCCCGCAGCTTTTGAGATATCGACTCCGTTCCAACTCCAGATTGTCCGGTATGATATGCTGATGTGGCCTTGTATACAGCTTTTTGATCGGATACACGGATTCTGAGTAGGAAGGAATTTTTTTCCCATAGAGAATGAATGGGTTGAAAATTTGTGCCTATCTAGCCTACCTCCTCTCAACCTACAGACCCCAAATCGGATACACTGGCTCGGGGTGAAGCCCTGAGAGGTGTGAAACTTCACATACACACTAAGGGCAGGTCCCCAGGCACTAATCCACATCATACTGACCCTCACTTCTCTATCAGTCGTTTATTCATCCCTCGTTCCTCCCATAGAGTCCCAATCATTTTCGATCCAAACCAAGCAGTAATGTTTCTGTTTGCCCGAGAACCCCCAAACTTCATGTACTCACTAAGGCCCCCAGACGCTAATCCACAGTCCTACCAACGTGCACTTGTTTACTCATCCCTCATTTCTCACTGAGCAAGCTGCGCAATCATCCCGCGTTTCCTTCAGGAAATGCACTTTTCTAGTTACATAGTGGTATGTACAAACATACACCAAATTATATTTTAATGTCACACAGTTTTGCAAGTAAATTGGAAAGGTGAGTTATATATATATATATATATATATATATATATATACATATATATATATATATATATATATATATATATATATATATATATATAATCTGATGTTTTGGCATTTTTTTGGCCAGTTTAGTCACATGCAGTTCCACTCGCTAGCTCTCCTAATCACACATACTATGCTAGGAAGGTGAATCATTCTGAGTCAGCGCCAAATGGACGCTAACGTCACATAGACAGTTCAACCTGTTTGGAGGAGAACAGTAACTGCTAATTCTGCTACACCCACTATTTATGCTAGTGTTGTGAATGAGGCAATAAAGCTGCCTTCGACTCCTGCCACAGATGCTGGTGGCATTGCTGGGGATTAAACCTGCAATCTCTCTCTATTCTAACTTTTCACATGCACACAAAATAAACATAGTTCAAAAATAACTGTGCAGTTTAAATGTAGGTATTTTAAGAAAAACCTGAGCTGCAAGTTCAGTGCAAGTTCGCTACAGGTTCTTTTTAGGTTGAATGGGATTTTTGCCAGTGAGCCATAAGCTTATCTAACCTAACAACAGTTGCTTCAAAAGAATGGCAAGCATGTATGGATCAATTGCACCAAAACAAACGGATCTATCAATGCCAATGCGGTGATACCTGTATAGTCAGACAGATTAGCAGAACTCAGAGCTCTGACTAGCAATGTCTGGATGCCAGACATTCTATTGCTGGTTCCTGGAGTGGAATGGTGGCATATTTAGACCTGAGAGTGGCAAGAATGCAGGGTAGCACAGAGCCACTGCTGAGATCAGAAAAGGGTCTGTGGCTTGGTGCTGTGTTAGGTGTTGCAGAATTTTCTGAGCATACAGTGAACACGACAATAGAGCAGTGGTACTGAGGGCTGTGAATATCAACCATTAAACATTAGCTGCTACCCACATTACCAATCCCAAAAATAATTAGCACATATTAGACCTGTAGGCTAATTGTTAGACAGCCCTGGTTACATGACATGTTGTTGTAAAAAAAATGTGAATACATCCTGTAAACAGTTCTACACACTTCATGAACAGTTACTGTTTAGTTGTTGAAAACCATACCGAAGTTACTGTACATTTTATATTTTGTGTTTTAGTCTTCCCCAAAGCAAATAAATATTATTAAACTTGCTACTGGTTGGAGCTGTTCTCTAGAAGTTCATGGTGTCCATGTGCCATCTGGGATCATTTATGTTGGTTAATTCAATGTTTGTCGATCATAGTTGTTGTATGCATTAGTTAGTTAAACAGACAAACAATTTGGCACCTATGACTACATGCTATACAGTCATATGAAAACCTGCACAGTCTATTTAAATATAATTCTATATTATTCTATATGAAAGTACTTTATTATGTGCGCAGAAATGTGTCAAGACATCCCAATAATTGGATTACAGTTGGTGCAGCTATAAGTACAAATTGCCACAAGATGCTATTAGTGGTCATGTCACAATCAAATTACTACCACTTATCTCTGAAATGAATCTGGAAAATTGTGGCTCAATAACCTGTTTTTCCCAGGTAAAGAAAAAACATCAGTTGTAAAGAAATATGTTAAAATCCTTTATGGATCTGTAAAGGAGAATTTTCTCAGTTCTCCATTGTGCTTTCCTTCTTTTCAGAGCTTGCTGTGACCAGCTTTCGTCACACCTCCTTGTCTGATAGGAAATGTTCAAGGCCTTCACATGTAACATCTAACATGCAGGCATAGGCCTTGGAGCCCAGGAAACTGATAAACTCATTTCAGCCTGCTTTTAGGGAAGGGGATAATGATCTTTAAGCATCTTCAGAGAATACAGAGCCTACCCAAACATGTCATATGCATCAAACATCTTTTCCTGCTTACTTAAGACTTAACTTGTTGTCTGACACAGTGGCCTCATTCTGTTTGAATGCAGAGGCTTGAACATATGTTGCATCATTCTTGCCAGTTTAACTCCAAAGCATTAGAAAGTTTTTTGCAATTAGCACGTAGCAGTGGCTTTCATCACTATGCTAAACCCTGTAATCGACTGAAAAGGGAAACCTCAGTACAACACTTTATATGGTAACTTTCAATATATTGTCTATATGTAAGATGTTTTGCGTAATGAAGCATGTCATTTTAATCAACTGCCTCCCAAAATGATTTCTTTTGCTTCTGACTGATTTTGCTAATATGACTGTTGCTGTAAGCAAACCAGTGACCAGATCCCAGTTTGAAGAATTGGAGAGGAATGTTTACTAGTAGGGATGCGGTAAGACCATTCTTATCAGACTGAGCATAAGTACATGGTAATTGTACAAGTTATTTTAAATGAAGTGCATTGAACAAGTTTAAGTTTGCTTTATTGACATGACAAAATGACATTTGTATTTAAATGAATATAAAATTAATTACAATGAAAAAAATGAATTTCTATTTGTGATTAACTTGAATAGCATTGCAGTCAAGAGGAGTGGAAAAGAAAAGCCCTTCTAAGTACAGTATGTTTTATACTTTTAAGACTCATTTTATTCATTTAACATCAACTCCATTCATTTAACATTCAATTCTTTATGAAATTTCCACACAGTGTAGACAGCAGCTCATGTGACCAAATGAGACATAAAAGTAAAAATCACCAAAACTGGAGATACATGTTTTTCTTTGGACAGCGACGATATATAATATCACTGACTCCACTGTGCGCTTAGGCACTAAGCTAAGGCTTGACCTACATGGCTTTCTGATAATGCCAGCCACTCCCAGTTGTCTCCGCTCCCTAAGCTTGTCCAGCCAGCCAGCCTTTTCCAGAATTTTGGATCTCTTTAGAGCAGCTTCCAACCGAAATGTTCAACGAAACTATGCAAGCTAGAACCCTAATCTAGAATTTCATACGTCAGTGACATAAAACCCTTGAAACCCAATTTCCCTAAAGATGAATGCCAGTTTATGCAAAACTACTATTCAGAGTAAAGAAATGTTAATTACTGCAAATTAATGCTATGGAATGGTATTGCAAACAACATTGTGACTCCCTTCCGAGCTTCTCTGGATTTTAGTTTAGAGTAAAGGCCTATTACTGTGCTGTAGAAGCAGCTCCGGTGCCTTTGTAAGTGGATAAAAGACATGCTGAGTGGCGGAGTCATAGGGGCGTGTGTTTTCTCCAAGGCGATAGGCGCATTTTTGTATTTTGATCACGTGGTTGGCAGTCAGCATGCTCCAATGTGACCATGACCTATATTTGCCTTTTGGGCTTCAGGGCTGCTGAGTGCTGAGACAGAGCAGAGAGACGGCCTGTTGACCAATGCCATCTGCCCAACCACAGGCATCACCTACAAACCTCGCACATGTACGCACAGTCGCGCGTGCAATGCAAAAGAGGTGCAATCTGTGCTGAATACACAGCATGAGAATGAGATTCCTCTCTAACCCCCACACAATAAATACGGTCTGTGTGGGTTTATGTACCAAGAAAAGCCATTTATTTTTACATGCCCTTTACTAACTTCTCTTTGTCCCTTAGAATTAAATAAGATGTTTTTATTATGTAAGGTTCATATAATTAAATCACTTCTGTTCTGACTGGCTGTTCTGCGTTGTGGCGCATGACATCTATGTCAAAGTGTGGGTCTAAATTACTGTAGGCTGAACGTGTTAAATTGATAATGCTAGTCATTATTAAGGCCAAAGTTACCAAGGAAGGCATTTTGAAGTATTTGCAAATAACTAGAACCTCTTGGGACCATCACACAGCAGTCATTATTTGGGTAGTGAATCATTCTCAGGACTGCAGTGGTAGTGTGAATAGCACAAGTGTGAGTGGATCAGACACTCAGATCAGAGTTTTTAAACGCCTCAGTGTCACTACAGGACTGAGAATAGTTCACCAACCAGAAAAATCCAGTCAACAGCATTTTGTGGGCAGTGTCATGTGACCACTGATGAAGGTCTACAGGATGAGCAACAACAGATGAGGTATTGTCTTTGCCTTTACATCCAAAAGGTGGACCGGCAATGTAGTAGTGTCTAATAGAGTGGAAAGTGATTGGACACAGTGTTTAAAACTGCTGTGTATGATCCGACCACCCACATATGACCAGGACTGAAGTCCTGTGGGGGTCCTTACCATAGAAGAACAGGGTGAAATGATGCTAAATAAGTCGTACTGCAAATCAGTTCATCTGCAGTCTGCAAAGTGCACCTATATGGTAAGTAGAGCTGATTTTTAAACAGTGTAGATACAAGGTGTACCTAATAAATCGGTCGGTCACATGTTTTAAATGCCCGTAATTCAGCAGCTGCTCAACAGCTTCTATTATGTATGCTTTCAGTAAAATAACTGATGTAACTGATGATACAATAAAAATACAGCAAATCAAAAATCAAAAAATACTGCATTCCTCTAATTCATTAAGAAGAAATGCTAGAGAAGGATTTCAAATGAAGGCAATATGGTCCAAATCTTTTGCATCCAGTGTATATGACCAAATTATGGGCCACTGGGTTTAAATATACAGTATACCCATCCCAGACTTGACGAATATCTGTTGCCCTGTATGAAGGGGTCAAATGTCTGGTATTATTTTAGAGATAACAAGCAGGAAATCAAGGCTGTTTAAAAGAACAAATCGAATCAATCCTACAGCCCAGACAGACCAACAAGGTTCTTTAGGGAGGTCATTTTCTTGAATGCAGCAGCACCCAGGGAACAACATTGCTGTCCAAAGGTGGTGTTATTAATTTGAAGGTGTTACTTTCTGATTTCCTGTGCAGCAGAACCTTTCGGACTATGAGAAATGTGTCAGACACACATGCGTGATACCTAAGAGCAAACGGCCTCCAGCAGGCGCTTGTCACTCAGCAACTAATTGGATGTCCAGGGAGATTAGTATTCCCAAATCTCAATTCTCTGATCACTGACAATTTTGTTAATATAAAGATGTACCTTCTCAGGTCTGAGTCATAGAAAGTTTTATAGACCTCCTAGCAGGGCTGTAGAATTACTTTTTAGGCAATTGTGTTAGTAGGATCATAAATTGAGCAGCACAAAGACAAATTTAGTAGGACATGGAGAAGTACATTGGAAAACGTGATACTCTGAATATACAGTGGTGCTGGAAAGTCTGAACCCTTTAGAATGTTTATACTTCTGCATAAACATAAACTAAAACTTATTCAGACTTTTACACCAATAAGAAGTAGGTAAAGAGAACCACGCTAAACTAATATAGGACAATAAGTGGCAGTGGGAATCTTTGATTCAGTATCTGGCATGAAGGTATACCTCTAATGCAGTAATAACTGTTATGCTATCTATTGTTCAGTCCTGCATATTGGCTTTGAGAAATTAACAGCTTCACCTATGGGATGGTTTGTGGGGTTTCTCAGGTGAACTGTTTGATTCAAGCTCTTTCATGAAATTAGGATTAAAGAACTTGACCATTCTGAAACATTACCTCTATCCTTCTTTGGCAGAATGACTTGTGTGCTCAGGGTCATTGTCTTGATGCATGACACACATTCTCTGTTCATGGGCAGATGACTTGATATTTTCTTTAAGGATTCACTGATGTAGTTCAGAAATCACGTTTCCATCACTGATGATAAGCCTTTCTGGCTCCGACTTCTTGTCAGGCACACAACTGTGTGAGAGGTGTGTAGTTGTATAGAAGGCCCCCTGTGTTTCTTTGTGACACCTTACTCTTGGAGTAAGCTTTGTTGATTGACCACTCTTAAGGACAGTACCAATGGTCTTGACTTTAATAGAGCCCTGTTCTTCAAGTATAACAAGGTGGCCACTCACACCTGACTGTCATCCCATTGATTGGAAGCACCAGACTCTAATTCGCACTCAAATGAAACGCTGATCGTAGAGGTTCACATACTTTCGCTACTCACAATGAATACTAGGTCAACAAATAAATAAATAACCATTTTAATGTGTAAATCCTGTGTTTGCAAAAAAGGCAAAACATTTAGCTGTGTCTAAAATCCAAGACTGTTATGCAAAAAAAAGACCCTCTAAAGGTACATACCAGCTCAGCAGAAAAAATGACAACAAATCATCTACAATGGTGCAATACATGCAGAAATATAACATGTCAGGCTATTAACGGGATGTTGGCACTTTTCTTGCCATATCCAGTCATCAGTTAGTCCAGTTAGTGGCCATGGCTGATGTTTAGCTTTCATCAAGGCTGAAATTGGCTTTCTGTTTGCCAGTTTCATAATCAAAAGTCCCATTTCAACTTTAATGCTACAGCTTTTCATACCCTTTCCAAGGAATTCTGAATGAGCATCCACAATTCCACCCTACCTACCACCACAACCTCGACAGCAACCTGTAAGTGACAGGTGTGAGTTGTTTTATCCCTTTTTGACAGTTGAAGCCAGATCATCTTAAACTGAAAGTTTCAGGCCGAGCTAATAACTTCAATTTGCTTGGTGTTATCATCAAGTGCACCATAAAAGACAAAACAACTTGGCACATTCTTGTTAAACCACATCTGGGCAATTTTCACTCAAACTGAAGTCACATACCGTCCATATAGACATCAGAGAAAAATCTACAACACTCAAAACATGCGTTCTATGGCACCTAATTAGCTTGTCTTTGTTTACTTTTAGGTCATATTTATACAGAAATATAGATTCACCACTTTAAATGAGGCAAATATATATTGTGGCAACAGTGTGTGGAAGGCTCTTTCCTGTTCTAGCATTGTGCTCCTGTACACAAAGTGAGGTTGGCTTTGGGGTGGGGTTTGTAAATAGATGTCCTGCATGCTCATATAACCATGAAAATCAACTCCCCTACATGCTTACGAACATACAGTGTATCTAGCCTACCTAGAACTACAGCTATCACCAATAGCGTTCAGTTGTTGCTGCACTACATTTAAAAAGAATCCCAGCAACCATAGGGTGTACACTATCCTGCAACACGGCATTCTAAAAGTGGAAGTGGATTAAGCCTCAAACACACTCACAGACACATACAAAGAGTGTGTGTGTATGTTGCGGCTGGAGCTTCAATCACACACAAACATACACTCTCAGCTCCGCTGCAGTCAGACTGAACCGAAATCCAATTACAGCGTTAACACTCACACACAACTCCCACCAGCACACAGCTGCCCACCTCTCACAGTTCCCACACGCAAAAACACACTCTGGCCTTTCATCACAAACATGTCCTTGCTATAGCATCTACACTGTGTGCCCAGTTTATTAGAAACACCTGCATTCAGTAGTCTTTTGATCAGAAACACCTACAATATATTCAATTTAGTTTTTATAAGACCACTGTGTTTTAAGACCAAGAGTGGAATATTAATATAAGGAATAATGGGAAGTCAAGTTCCTGATTGTTTTTATAATTAGTGGGGTCAGTTTTGTGGTAGAAATTAGTCTAAGCATTCTAGAACTCAAAGACACATTGCAGATTGTGAATACAGCCTTCTCAGGAGGCAGATACAGAAATAGGAAACAGCAGCAGCCATAAACCAGGCTGCTTTATCTAAAGAGTAACTGCGAAACTGCTAAGTAGGATATTTTCTAATACATCTGTTATCAACTTTAAATACAGTGTGGAATGAAAAAAGAACAAGAATAAAGACGCCTTGAATGTTTGTGTTTAACCACAACAGACAAAAAATAAATAAAGAAAGAACCACCATAAGCTAAACGGCAATCAACATCCAGAGTTCCATTGAGAGATGCTAGTCTTGTTTTCCTCAAGTTTTGTTGACAGAGTTTTGATGTTTATGGCCCCTTTTGAAGGCTACTCTTTGAAAAAGCCATAATTGAAACTCATAAACATAATTCCAATGAGATGACAAACTGCCAGTTTGATTGTAACTGGTTTTCACGGCTTAATACTCACTTTATAATTGCCATCACTACGGAAGGCTGAGCACATGAGTAGAATGTTAATCAGCTAACATGCTAATGCTTTAATAATAAAATGCCACTAGCAGAATTAGCATCATCATGGCACTTTTATCATTAAACGCCAGCAGATTAATACATTTTACACTAAACTCTTTTGTGTAATGCCATGAACTTCATGTTTTTGGCTCACAGTGAGAACTGATTTTAGAAACAGAAATTATAGACAACAAAACATCCCAACAATAAATATGATTTGCATGTTTATGTGTTCATATCTTAGTATGCTGTTCACATTTTATATGTCTGTTTGGGCTTTGCTGTCCATAACTCATTTAGTGGCACAGGATAGGTGAGCTTGACAGCCTATAGCTCTTATGCTGCTGTGCAATTTATCAGCACCTCTCTAAACCATCCATCAGTGGACAGGGGCCACCGTTGGACCTCCAGTTAGTATTTGGGTGGCAGACCTTTCTCAGCAATGCAGTGACACTGACATAGTAATGCCATTGTAGTGTTGTGCAGAAATACACACACACACACACACACACACACACACACACACACACACACACACACACACACACACATATACAAATACATACATTGACTCACAGCACAGCCCTAGAGTCGTGACCCAATCTAGTACAGGGTCCTGTAATGGCAAATTTATGGCCGTGTTAGTGAAATCATTATACGGGCCAGAGCAGCCAGGGGAAAAAACAGCACTTTCCATCACTGCTGGGCTGGGAGAATGCCAAGCCCAGGGCCAACATCTGCTCAGCGCGTGTCCCATTTGGCATCCAGTACCTGGAACCTCAGAGCCACAATATGCTCCAGTACACACAATATCTGCTGGGACACGACTGACAAACTTACCTTATAGTGCAATCAGCCCTTCAGAATCAGTAAAACAACTACACTGTGTACAGCCCATATTACTCATTAACATACAGTATAGCATTTGCATCTCTGCTTTAACACATAACAACAAAACGAATAAATTGACACATCAGACACATTGCACCCCTTTAAGTCACATTCGAAAGAAGAAGATGACAGCAAGACTGCATCAAATTCCAAACCTGCCATTGCCCTTCTTAGCTGACGGCCTTGATGCCAGACTAACTAATCAAACTGGAATGAGCTCAAAATGAATAGAATACAGAAGATAGCCTATGAAATGTTTTATAGACTGGCTGACATTCAGAATGATCTGCTACATATATTGCACTGATGGCTCAATCCATAACGCAAATTGAATTGCTAGTATTAAACCGCATTTGATACAATGCACAGAGCTTGCTTTTTGACTTTATTTGGCAGAACTGTTGTATAAAAGCAGTGGAATATCTCAAGGCCAGGTGTTACTGTGAATAGCATCACAGCCGTGATGATGTACAGTACTTGCCTTCAGCTCATGTCTGCATAAAATACCCGCCATTATGTTATTCGCCATAACACAGTGCCTCATTTGGTTGAGCAATTGTTGAAGTCAAAGAAAAACAATTTAAAGTGCATATACATAGGACTACACAAATACACTTACTGTCAAAAAAGAGTAGCACAGATAGTTGCGCCCAGAGGTTATCGCCCTATAGGTTTGACATGAGTGAGACATGCGAATGATTCAAGTTTCATGCTCGACCGCGCATATGCTGTACGCAGTGGGCCTTATCGCTCTATCAGACTAACTCAACAGCTATGACTGCGGACATTCATAAAGCAGTAATGCCCTCCATGAGTCATCCTGTTAGTGCCAGCACCATTGACAGATGGTTGAACAACGCAGGACTACATGCATGCAGACCATTGCAACGACTGCCCTTAACACCACATCAACGTCGTCAGAGAGTGCAATGGTGTTGTGCTAGACTGTCATGGAGTGGCTCAAAATAGCAGCGGGTCATCTTCAGTGACGAGTCCTGCTTTTTAACTCTACCATCAACTCTACAGCAAAATCTGCAGGAACTGTACCACAGTACATCACTTGGGTCCTCTACAACTCCATGCTGAGGCATCTGGCATGTTGCGACCAACATCATGCTAAGAGACACTACTTCTGTATGTGTAGCTCAATAAATATTGCACATATCAGTGTAAATGTATCATCATTTATTGTTCCTGGTAACCTTTATCTTCCCTCCAAATAGCACTGCAGTAATCTGACACTTCCTTCTGGATGTAACTATTTTCATGATGATAAGTGTAATATGAATTATATATTAATTAATTAATTATTTTCTAAAACACTGTGCTGTTTGTGAAATAATGCATGCTACTTTACAAATTTGGATATAATTCATTTGCAGAGAAATGAACTTCTTTACAGTTTAGGTGATGGGAACCATGAGTCCAAATCACTACATAGCAAATGCAGCTTTTTAATTGCACCCTTGTACTAACAAAAACATATAAGTCTTAAGTTCTTATACGTATGTAATGTTGTTGATGGTAAAATAGTGAACAGTCTGTGGAGAAATAAAGTTTTGTTGAGGGCTTGGCATTAGAACGCCCATCATGTAGCTCTCTACCATGAATTTAATTAAAATGTTTGATTATATTGTGTTTAGACCAACACAATGTTCAAACCCAAGACTGTGTATTTACAACTTTAGATGTCTGGTTCCTATCAACACTACTTTGAACAGCTCCTACTCAGTAAGTTCCTTTAGAACAAAGCATTTCACACTAAACCAATCTGAAGGACTTTGTTTGTGTCTTAACCACTTCATAATGCTGACACTTTGAAAAATTTGTGGTGTTCCTCTTTGAAGTCAGGCATTACAGTGAATTTACCCCAGTTAAGGGGATTATACTCTGCTTAGCATCATACCTAATATACTGCATACTGCAACCAATGAAAACAATCAATTCATTGTTGTGTTATTTCTTTTCTTACAAATCTAAAATGAAATGCCCCTTCAGAAGCTTTATTAATCATTGGACTTGATGAATTATTAATTGCTGTGTCAGACCTGCAGAGTGGTAGGGGTCATTAAAAGAGTCCCAACTACAACTGAACCATTATTTCAAACACCTTTTCAAAGAAAACACTTCAGGCATTCAAATTAAACTATAGCAGGATCTGCATTTTTATTTCCAGCAGGCTCAGCAGGTTGGGTTATTTAATCTCAGGCTTCTCTAATCAGATTCATCATCAGAGTCACAGTTCTGGCATAGACAAATTGTCTGAACTGGGGTGCACTCTTCATGAGCCCGCTACGTGCATGTCACACAGTGGACCTAGGTGTCATCTGGATGGCTGTTCAAGAATGGCTTCATGCAGGGAAGGCACACACACTCATCTACATTTCATAGAAAGTCATATGGTGTCTTTCTTTTACCTGCCTTCTTTTTTTTCTTTGGCATTTGGGTTTAGTTTGAAAGATTTTTCATGGTTGTGCCTGTCTTTTAGTGTCAAGTGTCTCTGTCACTGGTGTATCAGTGAGAATAGGCATTTTTCTTTACTATCTGTTTTTATTTTTTGTGTTGGGGCAATGGCGTTGGGAGTACTTTGTGGGGTGAGAGTAACATCATGTGTGACATCTTGCCCTAAGCAACATCACTGAGACAAATTGCCTTAAGCGGCCCTGTTTCCTGATGTTTGCTATATTGTAAAGTTAGATTAGTGCAGATTGGGCAATATATATATTGCATGTCTCGTTTGATTGCATCTGGGCAATGATTGTGTGTGGGCATGCCAAAGGCCATAGTGTAAAGGAAGTAGCTGCAATTACAGGTTTATGGAAGCGGAGTCTATCAGCAGTGACAATCCCAGCCTACAGGAAATTCTCCTCAGAGATGTGCCAGGTAAAGTATCCACCAAATTGTGCCAGGTAAGGTATACCCAACTGTGCAATTCTTTGATACAACAGTGGCTAAACATTGACATGACAGACAGTCACATGCTATCAGCTATAGAAGATTTTTTGGTCAGGTGGGCTTATTAACAGTGTTACAACCGCTGTGACAAGATGGTCCAGTCTCCCCTACTCAAGGTAAGGTCTAGGACGTCCTAACTGCTATCAACTAGCTAACTATTGGGTTGTTTTGCTTCTTTCCTTTAAATACTGCATTTACTGCAGGTAGCTCTGGCAGTTCTGTTCATCAGACTGAAGGTTTTTCTGTAATGTAAGATTCCTTATTTGAAGCTGTATGGAAACTGCCTTGCTGCATCATTTCATAGTGGATCTTGAGGGATTAAGAAAAATCCATAGCTGCCATATCAGTTACGGTATCCAGACATAGTTGTCTTTCCACCCTCAGCAATGCTTTAGTATTTGGGTGTTCTGAGGCAGAAACACATTTCTCTCTGAGGCAGATACAGCACACACAGCTGCTAGTTGCTAGGCCAGGAGCAGAACTGTATGTACAGCACTACTTTAATCCCTATTGGAGCGTAATGCTGCCAATCAATCACTCCTGACAGCCCATGATGGACCGATCATGGGCGTTTGTTCGCAACAAGGGAGAGTGAGAGAGAAAAATGGGCTTCTTGTGAGTGGACAGCTAAAATAGCCACCCTCTGTCTCTGTCATCTGCAGGCTCTGAGGGACAAAAGCATTATGGGAAACATTCTCGGTGGAAACAGATGGCACCGAGGTCACACCAAGGACGACCTGTGAGCTGACACTGCTAGTTTTCTGTGGGCACAGCCATTACAAGCAAGGGGCACTGGAAAAATCTACAGATCATTGCCATATCAAAAATTCTTATATTGTACTCCTTCTGAAAATACCAGCTGCCCTTTACCTTGCACTTCATGACGAATGGGCCAATAAAAATGGTCCAGTGTAACATGGTAGGAAGTGAGGGAGACAAGATAGCAGAATGCAAGTGTAAGCTGTGAGATTTATTGAAGTCCACTGTGTCAAATTGGACAAATGAGACAGAAAAAAGGAAATTCTACATATAAAATATATACATATATATATATACATACATTACGCTCCATATATAAAAAACTAAACCACAAAGTCACCTGTTTGGAATAAATTATTGTTTTTGCTTATGTAAAAAAAAATTACATGCCATGTGAGTTTGTTTGTTCCACCCTTGTACCATCCTCTGCACCTATGTCTTATCTGTAGCCCCGCCCTGTAAGTGCTCACAGTTGTTCCTTCTTCATCTTCCCTATTACAGATACCCTATGTCTTTGTTTGTTCCTTGCCTGCGACTGTTCCCACTAGTGTAGTGTGTTCATTATCTTGCTCTTGTATGTTTAGTTTTAGCCTTGTCAGGTTAGGTTTTCATGTTTTGCTAATTAGCCTTATAGCCTTGTCTGATCTTGTTTTCTTTTACAGTTCTCAGTGTAGCTCCTAATTTAGTTTCTTTGTTTATTCCTTGTCATAGATTATTATTCTCGAGGTGGTTTGATTGGCTGTAACATGTTTGTTTTGTGCCAGATGAACTTCTGGAGTGTTATTCTGAAGGTGGCTTCTGAGGCCTGACAGGGAGCTAAGAATACTGCTTTTAATGCATCAGGCCTTATAAATCAAATTATCAGCAAGAGATCAGGCAAGGTAGGATGCCAGTCAGAGCAGAGGTTATTTACATATTAAAATTTGTTTGTTTGCTTGTTTATTTATTTATTTTTTAACAAATTAAATGTATATTGTTTGCTGTCCTTTACATTGTATGGGCATGACCAATAGAAATGGTCCAAAATGACTTCACAGTTTGCCTCATTAACTTGCATCAGGACTACAACATTGTTGCACATGCTAGGAGAAATACTCTTGTGTAAACAGATTAAGATAGAGTAACATTAGAGAAAAAAGATCTACTGTACAGAATGTCCAGCAGGTGATCAGTGCAGATTTGACAGTTTGCCTGCTGAATTTCTGGAATTGGGAGCTGAGGTGCCCCCTGTTGTTCACACTGCAACTTATAGATTTGAATAAGACAAACAAAAAGACTAAATTATTATTTTTGAAATAACAAGTCCTTTCTTTATGTAATGAACAATTTTACTTGCTATTTTGAAACATATGATTCTAACCATAAATGCTTTACTGCTGCAAATTGGTTTCCTTGCCCTCCTAAATGCACAAAGGTACGGAGCTAGCAAACTTGGTTCATTGTGGCCATAAAACTCTTAGCAAATGTTGTTTGGACAAATGCTACATCCTCTGGTGCATTGGTAGCCAGTTACAATCACATTATCCACTGACTTACTGTGAGGCAGCAAAATAAGTTTATGCTACACACCTGCCAAGCAGAAACAGAGCCACCTCCTCATCCATTCTCATGCGTTTCAGCGGCAGATGAAACTGAAGTTGGCATCCTTTTTACCAGCTTCTTGTTCCAGTTGTCCTGTTCCACCTTAAATAGTGCAGCAGATACATTCTGGCGCCTCAGCTTCTTGTTCTAACTGTCCCATTCCACCTTAAATGGTTCAGCAGTTGCATTCAGGGGTCAGAGGAGGTTATGAGATTTTGTTGCAAATACAACCAAGTATATGACAAATGACAGAAGGCAAAAAATTGAATTGGGGCCTGCTTGAAAAACCTCAGAGGCTTATAGAACTTTGAGGTCTAATGAACTCTCGTAATGAAGTGATTAAACCTCTTTATTGAATCAGGGTGATTAACTGGAGGTGGCTTCATTGACTCAGTCATTATTGGCGGGTGCTTGATATTTTTGACCACCTAATGAAGGCCATCAATCATAAATCCGAAATGGGGTGAAATTTTACAACAGCGCGACCCAGTCAGCCCGCGACACTGCAAGTGCAATTACTTTCCCCCTCAAACCGCCAATGGCTACACAGATAGTGTGTAATGTCACTGGCTGGCCCTCTGGGACAGAATCAGGCTTTTTATTTGGGTAATTGGCGCTGGATGATTGGATTTGATTGAGGCTGATGGCTAGGGAAGTGTGTGAGTTCATTGGGGAATAGCATGGCGTGCAGGGCTGCCTCTAGGCCCTCTGTGAGCACAGATCCTGCATGTATTTACATTGAAATATCTCTCTTCGCCTTTGAGACTCACACAGCCACTAGAGGAAGGCAATATAACAATATGTTATTACTACAGATATGTCTCGCCACAGTATGCCTTCTGTAGGGATCAAACAACAGAGATTGCAGTGCAAAGGTCAGTGACCACCCTTCGTTTATTCAGTTTCCAGACAATTAGTACAGTTCCTTAATTTCTCAGGGGAGGTTTCTGAGGAGATTAGATATAAAATAATCCACTTGCATGAGGGAAAGGAATGTCAAACAAACAGAGCTGGAAAACAAGCCTTTCCAAAACTGAAGTTGAAAATTATTAAAAAGCACTACCACCACCATATTTACTGTAGGTATGATGTTCTTTTTCTGAAATGTGGTCTTACTTTTACACCAGATGTAATGGGACACACACTTTCCAAAAGGTTCAACTTTTGTCTTGTCAGTCCACAGAGTATTTTCCCAAAGGTCTTGGGGAGCATTAGTATGTTTTCTGGCAAAATTGAGATGAGCCTTAATCTTCTTGCTGCTCAGTAGTGGTTTTCGTCTTGGCACTCTGCCATGCAGGCCATTTGTGCCGAGTCTCTTTCTTATGGTGGAGTCATGAACACTGACCTTAACTGAGGCAAATGAGGCCTGCAGTTCTTTGGATGAGGTTGTGGGGTCTTTTGTGTCTTCTTGGATGAGTCATTGCTGCGCTCTTGGGTAATTTTAGTCGGCCGGGCCCCTCCTGAGAAGGTTCACCACTGTTTCACGTTTTCGCCATTTGTGAATAATGGCTCTCACTGTGGTTTTCTGGAGTCCCAAAACTGTAGAAATGGCTTTATAACCATTTCCAGACTGATAGATTTTAATTACTTTCTTTCTCATTTGTTCCTGAATTTCTTTGTATCTTGGCATGATGTCTAGCTTTTGAGTATCTTTTGGTCTACATCACTTCGTCAGGCAGTCCTATTTAGGTGATTTCTTGATTGAGAACAGGTGTGGCAGTAATCAGGTGTGGCTAGAGAAATTTAACTCAGGTGTGATAAACCACAGTTAAGTTATGTTTTAACACTTTTTCACACAGGGCCGTGTAGGTTTGAATTTTTTACCTTTAATGATAAAAACCTTCATTTAAAAATGCATGTTGTGTTTACTTGTGTATTCTTTGACTAATATTTAAATTTGTTTGATGATCTGAAACATTTAAGAGTGACAAACATGCAAAAAAAAAGAAATCATGAAAGGGGAAACACTTTTTCACACCACTGTATTCTAGTGACTGAATTTCACTGCCAAGGGAGGCCATGCAGAGCAGCTTTTGGGAAGCATCACTCTTGTGGTGTATTGTAAATAAGTTGTTGTGGTTCACGTGTGCAGGCGACCTATACATGCTCCACCCACAATTGTGATTGTTTTCTAGCAACTGACAAAAAGTTTAATAAAACTGTATTTGTGTCAAGAGAGCCACATTTATACAGTTTTCCACAGCATGATACCGACTTGAAACCAGAAAGGTAAAAATAAACACAGTGCAGATTAACGAGTGGCCGGAGTGAGAACCCACTTTTCCATCATAGACACATGTGCTAATGCTAGCTACCAGGTTAGCACACCCTCTTGTATAGCGTTTGAACTCTGATGCAGTATTTCCCAAACCCTTCTGTTTTTGTTTTGCTGCCATCAGCCTTAAAATGTTCATATAACATCTATGATGACCAACTATGTTGAGGGGGTACTATATCTGCAGAGGTAAACAGTAAAAATATATATATTGCTATATAACAGTAGCAATATAGAAAATGAGAATATTCATATCCTACACTGTACGTATTTTGTATGTATGTATTAAGTACATAATTAGGTCAGACATTGTCACCACCCAAGGAAAAATAAGCACCTCTATGTTTTGCATTTGAGTTTAGTAAAAAGGATTATGATGAATGGACCAACAGAAATGGTCCAAATAAATAGTTTGAAATAATCTGTTTACAATAACTTATATGAAAATGTGAGAATGTTTCGGCTTCTCTACCATTTGGAGATAAATGTTTTTCAGTAGCACTTTACAGATCATATTAAATAGGTAATGATATAGTAACAAACTGTATTTAATTGTTTAATAAATGCCAGTTTCCCAGATATTACTAAATAATAAATCATAAATTGGGTGTGTGTTAACAATGCCATTATGAGATGGTAAAATAATAGTAGCAAGTTGTACTTACCCAAAATGACCTGATTAATTTATAGTTCTTTACGTATAATAAGTGAGCAATTGTAGTGGTAACCAGTCAGTAATGAATACAATAGATTTACCTCATTCTATTCCTGGGTAACAGTACTTGTCTATAGGTGGGCCTACAAGTGAAGCACAATGGTGAACTGATGTTATGATCTGATGGAGGTGCAGGAAGTTTGTATTTTACTGCTCTAATTTAGTTTCACTGTAATTACTGCCTGTAGCATCCCACTGTGTCTGACCATTTAAATACATAATGGGTAAGAAATGAAACAGAAACAAGGGAGTTCGTATTTTACAGCCCTAATACCAGGTAATTACAGCAGAACTACCTCAGTGATTTTGGGTTAATAAATCTTATATATTATATAAATGTACTCAATTATTCTCTCTTATTGTTCATAAAGAACTACAAAATAAGCAGGTTGTTTCAAGTAAATAAAACATGTTACTGTTTTTTTATAATTTTATTATTAAATACTGATACAAACTTCTCATTTATTAATGACTAGAAGATGCACATGTAATATTGAGGACAGTTGTTACCAATGTGTTTCTATTACAGTACTGCCTTGTTACCACTACAGTTGATCATTTTTTATACATAAAGAGCTATAAAATAAGCAGGTAATTTTTTAGGTAGGTACAGCTTTGTCGCCATTATTTTACCATTTTATAATTGCCTTGTTAACACTCACTGGAATTTCTGATTTATTATTTAGTAAAAACTAGGAAACTGGCATTTAATTAATGATTAAATATAATTTGTTACTGCAAAATGATCATATCATTACCTACTTATTACCGATCCATAATACCTAAAATGCTGAATAATTACTACATGACTTTCTCCAGTACAATAATAATAATGTCATATTAATAACAAAACAATATATAATTATTATAATAAAAAAGGATTCTAAATGATTATAACCCTTTGAGCAGTAATGTGTTTGGATTATTTAGAAGAAAGAACATGCAAGCACATGCAAATGAGCAATGATCAGCCTGTGCTGAATGATCTGTGGGTGCTTGTACGATGGGCCATTAAAAGATTGCATGGCTTGACCCGAGGGTAACCCCAGCGCTCTGTATGTGTGTAATATGCACGTTTAGCAGTTTACAGTAGCTGCACTGCCAGGCTGTGTTAGATTGTGCTGTATTAATGAGTTCAGAGGAGAAATGCACCAACAGCATCTCCTCCAGTAGCATAGCAACACTGCACATTCCTCAGCTACAGGGCCTAGATCTGCAGACCTAACCCCCCATTACTCTTTCTCTTTATTCATATTTCTCCATTTCTCTCTCTCTCTCTCTCTCTCTCTCTCTCTCTCCCTCTCTATGCCTTCCTATCACTCTAATTCTCTTTTTCTATCTACATCTTTTTCTCACATCTATCTATCTATCTATCTATCTATCTATCTAATCTCAATTTCTACCTTTTTCCCCTCTCACCATTGCTCTGTCCCTTTTCTTTCTATATCTCTCTCTCCTTCTTAGCTACATCTCTGTATCGTTTTCACCTTCGCTTTTACTCTCTCTCACCTGGCTTTTCTTTCGATATATCTCTCGCTCTTGCTGTTCTCCCTCTTGCTGATTTCCTCTCTGTTTGTCTTTCTACATCTCTCTCTCTCTTTATCTCTCCAAGTCTCTCTCTATCTCTCGCGCATGGTACTTCCATCTGAGTGGGTTCCTTTTACATAACTTATTTGTGGCACATTATTCTCTTGCATAACTTCGAGATGCAATGGAAAATATACTGATGCGGTATGGCTTGTAACTTGGACTGTAATGCATATAAACTAGTCTTTAGAGTATCATAGAGACCGTAGCTCACTCCGCCATGCCATCATTCAACAATTTTATTTTCATGTAATGAAACAATAGACACTACACTGGACCCTAGGCTTACTAAAGTGTACATTATACTACAGATCTCAGATTCAGTTATACTTTGCAGTACCTCTGAAACATGTGTTGGTTAAGTGGTGTAGTTCATCATGGCAACCTCGCCAGCTGTCTTTGGGGAGGTGTGGTACTTGCTGGTAACTGGTGTTGGAAACCATATACAGTTATATCCCAATGTTTAGACACCCCTGTCAAATGACATTTAACTTATTAATACTAATATAAATAATATATATTTAAAATACTTTAACACACTCTCTACAGGGAACAAACTAAAATATGGCACAATAACTTGAGTGCAGAGTTTATATTTATTTGCTAAGTTTACCATGACAGAATTTTCATGTTGCTTTTATGTTGTTGTTATGTTGTGCTTACTACTACTACATAATAACAATAACTGTGTATGAAACACACGTCTGCGTAGATGTGTGTTGACTGTAAAGGATGTTAACTTAATTTCATTTAGAAAAGCCACAAAACATGGAATATGATCAAACCAAGGACAGTATTAGCTTTGTAGCTGGTAACCAAGCCTTTAATCGTCATCTTACATTATAACCTGTTCTTTTTCTGTTTCCCATGTATATATGTATATATATGAGTAATTCTGGAGGTGTGGCCTTTAGTGTTGTTGTGTTGTTTAGTGTTGTTGTCTGATAGTTTAAGATATATGTACATGTTAACTCAGTGATGAACTGTTGACTTGTCCAGAGTGTTTCCTGCCGTCCGCCCAGTTATCACTGGGATAGGCTCCAGCACACCCTGCATCCCAGATGATTAAGCAGTGTAGATGATAGGTGAGTCAGTACGTCTTCTACTTGTATGTGCCTTTCTGTTCTATGTGTCACTGAAGGGTATTTCTCGTGGTAAAATTATGCCTTCCTGTGTCTGTGCGTGGTGCTACAGTATGTAACCATGGATTGGCACAAAAGCAGTATGTGAGTAATGAAGGAGCAAGAGCAATTGTAAACTGAAAAGCTACTGAAAGATTACAGTCTATAGCAGCAATAGGTGATTTGACTTGAACTAATTAAATCAAATAGTCACTGCTGGGCTGATGCAGAAAGGGCATTTTCACATGGCATTGTTATATTTTGTAGATAGCCGTGCTGCCCAGCCATGTGATCTGATGTTGGACGTGATGCATCATTAGCTCTGATCAGTGGTATATGCGCTGCATCAGTGGCTGCAGGAGAACACTGGGTCTCCCCCTGCAGCTCCGCTCCACTGAGCATCCTAATGATTGTTTGCGTACATGGCAGGGCCATGATAGGCAGCCACACACACACACACCCACACCCACACACACACACACCCACACACACACACAAACATGCATCATTCACACATAAGGTACAGTGACATCAGACAAACACAGGCAGGCTCCACCAAAATATGTGGAATTCACATGCGCTGAACAAAACGTTCCAGCACACACACAGCTGACACTTTTGGAACACACACTCATGCAGTCACTCCGAACCTTCTGTCCCTTCTCTGTCTGTCTGTGAGGCCCTCTGTGGTCCTGGTGTGCTTGTTTGTTATATAAGAATACAACATGGTTGCTCAAAAGCTTCTCCCCCTGAGTAATTGTGCTGTCATTGTTATTATATTAACACATTAATATATCGTCGCTGTCCAAAGAAAAACAAGTATCTCCAAAATGGCATCTTTACAGGAGAGGCCAAAAACCTATTTAAATTTTAATGCAAGTCAATGGAACCAGACGTCTTTCCAATTACTACTGGGCCATTTCTGTTGGTCCGTTCATCATGCAATTCCCACACAGTGTAAACAGCAGCTGCTGTGTTCCAAAGATGCATAAAAGTCAAAATGGACAAAATTTGAGATACATGTTTTTCATTGGACAGCGATGATATTTTACCAAATAATATGGGTACATGAAAGAAGCTTTCATACTTTTTACAAAAAATTTGACTGAAGTCTGACTGGGCAGTTCCGCCGGCAGAATGTTCTACTTGAATATTTGATCATGAATAAAATAAATAAAATATTATTTCCTATAACTCTGTCCCCCATAGCTCTGAGATGAACTGGCACACGGTTGTCGCTCTGTGGGAATATCGTTGCTGCTCAAAGAAAAACATGTATTTCCATTTTTGTCAAACTTTGCCTAATGCATCATTTGAACACAGCAGCTGCAGTTTACACTGTGTGTACATTTCATGATAAAGGGACCAACAGAAATGGCCCAAAACTGACCGAAAAATAATCTGAATCCAATGACATACATTATAGTTACATTAGGTTTTTGCCCTCTTCTAAACTTGGCATTTTGGAGATACTTGTTTTTCTTTGGGCAGCAATGATACTTTGTAGCTCCCTGTTGGGCTGCTAGTTCATCTTGTTATGCCTTAAGAATTTCTTCCCCAAGTCTAATAAATGTCTGCTGTATATGCTGCACCATATGTCCCTCCTCTCCATGTAAGCTCGGAGGTCCTAATCAATGGTAGCACATCCATAAACATTTTATTGCCTATCATGAGGCTGAAGTCTGTTGCCTCGCCCACACTAAACAGTTTCAGAGTCAGAAACTAAACGTGCTAAAGCTAACCTAGCATAATCCTAAACAAGCAAGCTTGACCACCCGTTATGTTACCTGTTTCGTTTATCCATACATTCATCCATTCCTTTATTTATTCCTTCATTGGTACTGTAAAAGCCATACAAATTACAAAAACACAAAAATAAATTACTTGAATACCATTTTGTATGTTAATGTACACGTACAACCTGTGATTATGCTGATCACATAAATTGTGATTATGCTGATTATGCTAACACAAAAGTAAAACACACAAAGTAAAAGGAATAAAATGTTTTGTTTTCTTGTTTTGCTACATTAAAAAGCAAGAATGTTTTTTTTTTAGTTTCTTCTGAAATCGTAGCATTAAAAAAAAAAAATGATAAAAACTCATAAACAATATATATTGTTTATACAATATATAACAATATAATATACCCCCCCCTGGTCTTCCTCTCTTCTTTCTCTTTTTCATGTTCTAGGGCAGTTTTTTCCCCAACCCTGGTCCTGGAGGTACCCTGCCCTGGACATTTCACTGGACTCCCTGCTTTAACACAACCCCTGCAATTCTGAAAGGGCTTATTAATGTGCTGGTATCAGGTGTGTTGGGTGCAGAGAAATCACTACAATGTGCAGGGCAGGGTGCCTCCAGGACCAGGGTTGATTGAGACACACTGTTCTAGGGGACAGAAGAGAAAGGAGGAGAGAGTGAGAATGAGAGACTATGGAAATCAACATTCTACCCATTCTCTACAGGAAATTAAATCCCCCTTTTTTCCCCTCTCTCCACCATCCTCCTGTTCCATTCCCAACTCCATTGGTCGAGTGAAGGTCTAGCCGAAAGCAGCAGGCAGCTGAATAGAGGAATTGGTCCTCGAGCAGCTACTCTGCTGGAGGTCAGATGATGCAAACAATATCCAGCTCAAACTGAGTCTATCACTCGGAGGGAAAACAACCAGCTAAGCCTGTTTTTTTCCATGAGAGCATTCAAGTAAGTATGTGTTGGGTTAAGCTAGTCTACCTTGCAGTATCAGAACCAATATATATTGGTCCATGTATATTTTTTTATATATATATACACAAAGTATATACAGTGTATATATATATACATATTATACATATTATATTACATATAGATATTTATATATAGATATTTATATATATATATATATATATATATATATATATATATATATATATATATATGTATTGGTTCTGATACTGCAAGGCAGACTACCTGTGATAGAGCTGGATATTGTTTGCATCATCTGACCTCCAGCAGAGTAGCTGCTCAAGGACCAATATGTCCATAGAACATGTAACTTATATATATATATATATATATATATAACATATATATAACTTATATATATATAACATATAGACATTTACATAAATGTATTACATGTGGGACATATCTTTATTACAGTTAGGATTTGGGTACTAATTGCTTGTGCATGTGTAGGAGACATATGTAAATGGACAGCTTAAGTGCTATGTATGGTTCCTTTATTAAGACACCCACATATGCACAAAAATAGTCATCTGTATTATCACTATTGCACACATAAGGTGAAGTGGCACAGCACTGCCTGCAAAACATAAAGCGAATGTCAGTGTCATGCTTTTGGGATCAGTTGACACAACAAACACTTATACTGTGCGTCCTTCTCACCCCCACACACACACATTCTCTTTCTTCAGGGTGAAGGAAAGAATCAGGCCCGTGGGCTCCAGCCTCTAATCGGGCCGTCACGCTCTCGAGTGCGATTAATAAGCCGCAAACATTCTAAATGAGATTCTACCAAATAGCACAAGAAGAGAAAAAAAATCATAATAAAATCCAATATGGCGATAGCGTCTGGGGGTGCAGGAGGCCCCTCGCCGTGTCAGAACGGATTACTGTTCCTTTTCCATCACTGCTATGGCTAAGGTGAACAACAGCGAAGGTTGTTTGTGAAGAGAGCAGTGTAATTTCCAGAGGTGATGGTGTTTTCGATAAGAGCACACATCCCTCACAGAACAGCAGAGCTCTGCATGCAGTTATCTACTCTAGAGAGTTACAGACTGTAAGAAACAATAGAATAGATTTCCCCCATCTATGGCCAGAGGAAAGAGTATTATATAAGTATAATTATATAATTATATAAGTAAATATATAACTTTAGGTTTCAAAAGCATGCAGGAATATCCAGTATTCTTAATAACTTAACCAAGAAATAGAAATCTGCAGTGCCAGTGCAGTTCCCCATATTCTGTCAGCAGTGGCAGTTCTAGAGCCTGTTGGGGCTGCAGGCAAAAAAAAAAAAAAAAAAAAATATATATATATATATATATATATATATATATATATATATATATATATATATATGTATTTTCTTCAGTATATATGAGTCATTATCTGTGTAAGCAATTAGTTTGCTGCCACCACAAATGAAAGTTAACACTGCCATGCAAAAAAGAAACCACATATGAGCAGATCCAGAAGCGCCGCCGCCTTCTCTGGGCTTAAGCTTCTTAAAAAGTAAAACAAAAGTAGTACATTATATCAACATTTTAAATCCAGATTCTCGGAAAAGGATTTGTATATTTCAGCAAAACAATGTCAAAACACATTCTGAACATATTACAAGAGCATATCATTTATGTTGTTTATACTCATTTACTATTTTTCATTATATATTATATAATATATTTCATTTTCATTTAATATAATTTCATAAACTTATCCTTATGTTTTTTATTGTGTTGGCTGTTGGTCACTACGGAGTAGAAGTAGATAGCTCAAAGGTGACCTCTCCCATTGGGTTAACTGTTTTCATGACCATTTCTGCTGATGCTAATAAACAAAGAGGATATAATATATAGGAGTTATTGGCTATGAACCTAAAGCCATATTATGCTCAGGAACTGAAGCCATTTTAAAAAGTTTAAATTGGATTAGATAAACTGTATTGTCCACAAGGGAAATAGTTTTAAGGCATGGAAAATGCTGCTACATCAAAAGGATGGCTATACATGCTGGAATGCATGTAATTTAATACATTCAAACATACATACAGCCAAAACAGTTCCACACTTTCATAGCACAGTAAGTGTATAAAGTAAATGCAATAAGGTCTAGAATTGTTGCTGACTCTCCAGATCTGCAGAGAGATGCATCGCCCAGGAATAGCTGTAATTCTTTACTTTTCACCTCTGCAGCTTGCCTAGCGATGGGTTGGGCTGTTCAAGCCATGCCAGCTGGGACTAGAAGGCGTTTGGGGAGCTGTGAATGGTTTGAATGCTGATGGAGCGAAAGAGGTCACATTCAGAGGCAGAACTGTGTTACTGTGCAAACAGCTGCTGTAAAAATCAATACAATTCTAATGCTGTTACAGTACACATAATGATCAACTGCTCACCTTTAGCATTTAGTCTGTGTATTTATGTGTGTGTGTGTGTGTGTGTGCTCAAAAAATGTGTAATGCACACACACACACGGCCTGCATCAACATGGGTTTTTTCAGCGATCAGATTATGTTGTCTTAGGTGAATGCATTAAAAGTGCAATAAAATAAAAACTAAATTCAAAACACTTTAGGCTAAAAGAGAAGAGAAGGTGACAAAAACAGCCTTACATAATATAATATAATATAATATAATATAATATAATATAATATAATATAATATAATATAATATAATATAATATAATATAATATAATATAATATAATATAATATAATGATTACGGTTTGAATTGCATTACATCACCCATACAGAACAGCTGGTCATCCAAGGCTATGAATTTCATTTAATTAGACTTTGGTTGCCACTGTGGTTAAAAGTGTGTTTCATTCGTTCCTTCATCATCGAATTTATTTATCTTCCTGGGTCACAGGGGAGGCTGGAGACCATGCCAGTGCTTACTGGACAGAAGGCAGAAAACACCCTAGACAGGCTACCAGTGCATCACAGGGCAGGCACACAGACATACACAGTCACAAATGCACACTCACACTCAAGGACAGTGTAGTATCTCCAACTCACATGGATGCATGTGTTTGGGAGGATGGCTGTGAGGCAACATTACTGCCCACTGCTCCATAGCTTGTTTTGCATGAACTTAATAATGCGGTAGCTTCTAGAAAATCTGATTTTGTCAGCAATTCATCCACTATGTCTATATGCACTTGAGTAATCAGATGATAGGAAAACTCTAGACAATAACTCTAGGTACTCAATAACTCAATAAACTCACAGGAAAAGACATAAATGTAAACCTTAACAAAAACGTAAACCTTAAACTTTGCCAGCTTCTTTCATCCTTTTAGAGTAAAAATGAACATGAATAATCTAGAATATTTACATCCTTAATTTTGTATAGCATGTAGTTGTTGTCATCTTTGCTCCAAAGGTGTTTTGTTGCCATCTTGCATTTGCTGTTTCCTTATTTCAGGGTAACACAATCAGATTGAAAAAAATAAAAGTGCTCTCCATATTTGATTTCTCGAATGGATTTCTAGGCCTTAATCTTCTTTGTGAAACCGTATGAGGCTGGTTTATACAACCGTTGATTCGCCAAAATCTATTAATTATCAAATAAATCAAACGCATGTAAATGCACTCGTTATGACTAAATTAAACTGGAACACTCAAAGCTCAGAGGGGATCTTGATCACATTCAACACGTGTAAATAAATCATTATAGCCGCGTTGTCATTCTTGAAGGCCATGTACTTGTGCCAAGAGTACAAATACAAAGCAAATACAAAGCAGCACACTTGCCAGTGTGGTAATGTGTTTCCATTTACAGAATAAGGGCACATTAAAAGAAGTCAGAAAAAGAAACACATTTCCCTGTTAGTTAATGAAGGATATAATTCTGTTATCTGGTCTTCATGAGATACTCACTGTAGCATAGATAGTTCATAGCTTGCTTTGACCAGCTTTACAAGCTCCTGCACTCAGGCTAATTCAGAATATCACTGCTTCTCGTGCGGTAATATGACTTTGCCTTTCAGAATATCCTTATCTTTTCCTAATTCTTTCAATGCTGGAAACATTTTCTGATAAGGACATAGTTTCTTATTAGCATTTTCCTGTTCCAGCTTAAATTATGCTTTCATGTAGCTTTGTAGCATCAGTTAGCAGAGCAGCATTAGTCTGAATATAGCATACATATGAGAATTCATTTTAAAAATGCACACAGGAACAAAAATATCAGGTTCTTATCATTTTTATTCAACACAGGGAGGGATAGAGGCAAGTTCTCAAAACCCCTCACTCATACATGCAGTAATTCCATTTATGTCCGGAAAAACAATTATTCATAATTTAGTGTAGATGTTTTGAGCAACTACTCCAACAATTTTATATGAACAATAAGGTCTAAACAATGTCAATAACATGGAGACTGACACGTCCCACCTGCTGCACAGTCCAGCAATAACCCATCAACATGACAAGGTGAAAATTTGTCTTGCTCCAAACCCAACGCACTGTCCCACAGTGATCAGCGTGGGCTGAGTGTGACCCACTTCACATCTGACTAATCGTCACCATGTGTGCATGAGTGTGTGCTTGTGTGTGTGCAAGACAAAAGCCCACATAAACAGTTTGATTCACAAAAAAGAAGAAAAGGAAGAAAACAGACATAGCATCAGAGCATTGACACAGACCCCAATCTTAATAACAGCAAGTAATGCACTTCAGAGAGACACTAAGCAGATATCAGCACATTCAACGCTCACTTTCGCATCAATCAAAATATCGCTCAATATCCATATTCACCTTATATTCAGCTGCTCTCATATAATATACATTAAACCTCCAGCTCAGGAATCACTAATATAAACATAAAACACATAACCATCTGTCTAGCCACATCTTTTTCTTTTTTCCATCATTTGAAAACACCAGACAGGACATTTTTCACACACACACTCACACACACATACACACACACACACACACACACACACACACACACACACACACTTGTTTCTGACAACTATGGAGTCATTACGTACGCTTTTCCTGGAGACATATCCGAACCCAGAACTACACTTACTCATACCCATACCTTAACCTCAACTCTCCCCTACCTTAGTCCTAAACCTGACCTTACACTTACATTTCTGACCCTTACCTTAACCTTGCCCTAACGTTAACCTTCACCTTATCCCTACCCTTTAATGACCAGCTTGTGGTTCCCAGAGGGACAAAGTGTCCCCATAAAGTACTGTGTATAGATATGGACTTAGATCTCACCACCCCCCCAAACCCAACACACACACACACACACACACACACAGCCTGGCTCTCAAACAGATCGGGTGTTCTATGTACGTCTGTGAGAGAGAGATAAAGAAGTGGATGACTGGCTATTTGTCAAAGAGTGTGTGTGTGTGTGTGTGGCTGCCAATTGACAATTAATCACACTCCTGCTCCTCAGATGACTGATCTGACTTAGTGTGGGTGCAGGAGAGAGAGAGAGAGAGAGAGAGAGAGAGAGAGAGAGAGAGAGAGAGAGAGAGAAAGAGGGGAGAGAAAAAAAGAAAAGAAAGAGCAAAAGAGACAGAGATTAAAATGAAAGGGAGAAAGAGAATGAGGAAAATACAGAGCGAGCGAGAAGTACATGGGGAAATGAACAAAACATAAAGGAAAGAAAAGAAAGAGTAAGAGGAACAAAGAATGAGAAAAAGGGGTTAGAGAAGAAAAGAGGTGGGGAAGGAGATATAGAGATTTAAGGGAGGATATGATTATAGAGTGTATGAGAGTAAAAGAAATAGATAGGGAAAGAAAGAGGTATGATATAGCTAAGTGCTAGCTAACTATAACCTAATAACATTAGCTAATAATGATAACTTAGAATGATATTTATTGAAGTAAGTATACAACTTCCCCAGTATAATACTTACTTAACGTCAAATGGAATTAAAATATGACCAATGTTAGCTACGCTCAGGTTTGGGGTGATGTGGGGAAGCATAGAGTAATTTATCAGTATAGCCAGAATTGAGACTACCCTTCAAAAAGCCAAGTATTCACTACATAGTACATAGTGCATGAATATAGGGTCCAGTGCCTGAAATGAGGTGTGGAGTCTGAGTTAGAGCTTGAGTAAAAGTGTTCATGCAGTGCAGATTTACTGTAATTACGTAGATATTAAAAGAGAAGCTGGAAAGAAAGGAATGATTTGCCTATAAAACAGTTTAAGACTGCAGATCTGAAATGTAGTTAGAACAGTTACTCTGACTTAAAGCTGTAATGAAAGTGTATACAGTTCTGGCCTAATTATGCAGAGCTGAAATCGAAGCACTAATATAAAATAGAAAAAAACGGTTAGCTTGTCAACACTAAGTAAACACAGTGCGGAGGACAAGCATTAGTGAGTGAGTCAGACCCAAAGGACGCCAGACGAACAGAAGTTTGTCTCTCTCTCTCTCTATCTCTCTCTCCCTCTCCCTCTCTCTCTCTCTCTCTCTCTCTCTTTCTCTCTCTCTCTGCTGTCTTTATCTCTCTCGCTCAAACACAGACAGATGTGTATAGCACCTCAAGGGCAAAGCTACTGAAGAGATGAGATCAAAGGAATATGGCATATGAGTGCATTCCCTGAGACAGCTACACAATTAGGACTGCACAAACACACACATGCTTGCTTTTATACAAGGTCCGGACACACATCTTCATGTTCTGTATTCAGTGTGTCCACCCTGTAGTTTTTCCAGAAAGCTGTTGAAAGAAATCTGGAGGGATTTTTCCCACCTTTAGTCGTAGATGTTTCTTGTGTTTTCTGCTTTTCATAATGTAAGTAATCCTAAACACATATAATGATGTTAAGGTCTAAACACTGGGGTGGTCAGTCCACTCTTCCAAGCAGTGGCAAACAGTCAGCGGGGTGCCGGCATAGTCAAGCCAGCCGACCGATATCTATTCTCACAATGTGAGGTAACAGTGCATCCAAGTCTGAACAGTCTGTACTTGCATTAAATGAGGCTAGAACACCATGGAAGTGCTTGAATTGAGACTCTGGGGTATCCTCAAGTATATTTCAGTTTAGTGCACAGCCAGTCTCAGCTACTTATCAAATATGTTAGCATAAACTGATTTAAAAGCCTCATAACACAATATGACTAAGGGCTTGAAAATCACACAACAAAGGACGTCAATCAGAACAGCAGCCCACGCACTGTTTACTTTCACTTAGCAATCACCCTCCCACCTGCTAACACGTTTGCAGCCCTAAAGCCGTGTGTGTGTGTGTCTGTGTGTTTGTGTGTGTGTGTGTGTGTGTGTGTGTGTGTGTGTGTAAGTGTGTGTGTGTGTGTGTATATCTTCGATGTGCTTGTGTGTAGTTTTACTGAGCAGGAGCTGTCGAGTTGGTGCGGGGGATGCGTCTCACTCTTATCATCCCTCCCACACACACACATACACAGATAAGAGGAGTGGGCTTAGACACACATCAGACGCACTATTTAACAATTACTCCCGGCGAGCATCAGGCCCAACCCAGAGATCAAACCCCAGCTCATCGCAACACATGGAGAAGTCATTTACTGCCCCCGCTGCTGCCGACGCTGCTGCTCTGGGAGACGATGAAGGATTTCTCAATGTCAGACCATCTGTAATTACCACAGTGTGTTAGACAGGAGATGGTGAATGGGCCTGAGTCATCTACAGTACAATTCAGTTGGATATTATCATCTGTAAAGACCACAGTGCATGTGTTATAGGTTCTACATGAGGAGTTTTTTGGCTGATAGATGACTAAAAACAGATATAGATTTAAGGGAAGCAGGGGGAGATGTGTCCCGTTATGTGTGTGGAGGGGAATTAATCGTTCACCTGAATAAAGTGTTAAGTGTTGGTTCGTGGTTGTATGTATATACTGTATATATATAACTTCTGAACTAATCCTGAAAAGGTTTCACAATGGCTTTTATCGCTTCACATTGTGTCTACTTCATAATTAACAAATTATGTATGAACCAGGGATGTGACAATATGTCTTCCTTTTCTATAAACCTGTAATTAATTAATGATGAACTAATCAGAAATTTAGATGTTATCCACTATTAGTAGCATAGGACCCTGGGATGATATGATGTTGGAAGCAAAGGACCCTGGGAACACTGCACCTTGGAAACACAAAACTTTGGCCATGACCTTGGGAGCACCTGGTCCTGGGAACACTAGACTCTGGGAACATAGAACCTTGGGACCACAAGACCTTGAAAACCATGGGAACATAGGATCTTAGCAATATAGATCATTTAGAACATAGGACACTGGGAACGTAGGAACCTAGAAAAATAGATCTCTGAGAACATAGGATACTGGAAATGTAGAACGTTGAGACCACGGGACTTTAGCATTAACATTAAGACCTTGGGAACAGAATTCTGGGTATGAAACAAGAGAGCCATGGCAACATAGGACCTTGGGAACATAGGACACTGGGACTTTGGGAATGTGGGGCCTTGAGAATATTGGACACTGAGAACCTAGCTCCTTCAAAATATAGAGTCCAAAAAACACAAAGCATCGGAATGAAAGGCCTTGTGGAACATAGGACACTGGAAATGCAGAACTTTTGAAACATAGGACACTGAGAGCATACGATCATGGGAATGTGTGACCTTGGGAATATAGGACTTTTGGATAGCGAGACCTTATGAACATGACACTTTGAAAATGTAGGGCCTTGGGAACGTCTGGCACTAGCAACATAGGACTATGTAAACATGCCCATGGGAACACACTCCAATTGCAAAACAGTAGCAACGATCATCTTGAGCCCAAAATGTGTCCATACTTTAATCCGTTCGTAGTGATATCAGAATGCAGTGTCAGAAACCATGTCAGCAAATCTATATGAGATTACTTAACAATTTAAACAATCCCAAGGAAGTGTTTGATAACCAATGTTATAACTGTAAGCAGCATTTTACCTTCTAGTCAAAATGAAACTGAGGGATGAATTATGTGTAGTAGATTTTGTGCCAAACACTTGCTTAATACATTGCTAACGTGCACTGCTCAAAAATGCTTTGCCTTCAATAACGTCAAAGTAACTTAGAGCGCATTACTCTCTGAAACCTTCGATGCACTGCAAGCAAAACCAAATAACACAGCTGTTGCTTGCACTTCCAGCTAATAGAAGCAACTAGAGGCCTAAACACAGCTGCAGTATGTGCTTCAGAGGGAACAGAGTTACAGAAGATAGGAATTGTAGCCTGGGTGATTTTACGTTCATGACAAAGAGGTAGCATTGTGAAAGCGCCTTTCGATCACCAGTCAGCCTTGGCTGCTCCACCGTCACAGAAACTGAAAAGCTGCCATCAAATAGGTGCAATTATCTGCAATCAGCAGTCTGCGGCCGACTGGCAGAAAGGAAGACTTACAGAAAGGCTCCATATGGGGGAAGGTGGGGAGGGAGGGGGTGCGGGTTACAGTTAAAAAGAAATGACAAGAGAAGGGAAAGGAAAGACAGTGGGAAAGAAAGTTAGAAGTGAAGAGAGAGTCAATAACTGTGAGAGATAGAGAGGAAAAAAGAAATGACAGAGACAGAGTGAGGGAGATGGGGAGAAGGAGGGTAAAATGAGCCAATGGTAAAAACAGACATACACAGGCGTAGGCTGAGAGGGCAGATATTGTAATAGGCTGATGAAGTGCTGCAGCGTGGAGCTGAATATAAAGCGGCTGCCGGTAACCCATCTGTAGAGATCTGCTCTGTTCCGCATCGCTGGCACTGCAGCCTCTCATCCTCCACCTTTACATCCTCTTCCTTTCTTACTCCTCACTCTCTCTCTCTTTCTTACTCCTCTCTCTCACTCGCTTTCCTTCTCACTCTCTCTCTCTTTCTTACTCCTCTCTCTCACTTGCTTTCCTTCTCACTCTCTCCTTCTTCCTTCTCCTCTCTCTCACTCGCTTTCCTTCTCACTCTCTCTCTCTTTCTTACTCCTCTCTCTCACTCGCTTTCATTTTCACTCACTCCTTCTTCCTTCTCCTCTCTCTCACTCGCTTTCCTTCTCACTCTCTCTCTCTTTCTTTACTCCTCTCTCACTTGCTTTCCTTCTCACTCTCTCTCTTTCTTACTCCTCTCTCTAACTCGCTTTCCTTCTCACTCTCTCTCTTTCTTACTCCTCTCTCTAACTTGCTTTCATTCTCACTCTCTCCTTCTTCCTTCTCCTCTCTCTCACTCGCTTTCCTTCTCACTCTCTCTCTCTTTCTTACTCCTCTCTCACTCACGTTCCTTCTCACTCTCTCTCCTTCTTACTCCTCTCTCTCCTTTCTTCTCATTCTCTCTTCTTTCTTACTTCTCTCTCTCACTTGCTTTCCTCCTCATTCTCTCTCTCTTTCTTACTCCTCTTACTTGCTTTCCTTTTCATTCTCTCTTTCTTATTCTTCTCTTATTTGCTTTCCTTCTCATTCTCTCTTTTTCTTACTCCTCTCTCTCACACACTTTTCTTTTCTCATTCTCTATCTCTATCTTACTTCATCTCTCACTCATTCTCTCACTTGCTTTCCTTCATATCTTCTTCCTCTCTTTTTCTTCTCTCATAAAGATATGACTACAGAATAACTCTCGCTTTCTCTCTCTCTATCTCTCTCTCTCCTCTTGCTCTCCTTTCCAGTCTGTTTATCTCTCTCTTTATTTTTTGTCTTCCCTTCTTATCTCTCCCTCTTTCTCCTTCCCTCTCTCTGACCCAACCCTAACCCCAGTAAAGATAATGTCACTTTTAATGGTCTCTGGACATCAGCTGTGGCTCACCTGACATTTCGAAGGCTCTGTTAGTGGACCTGCACACAGAGGGTCCATAAGAGTGTGTGTGGTGGGTTATTCTCAGCACTGCAGTTAAACTGATGAGGTGGCGGTGTGTTAGCATGTGTTGAGCTGGTACGAGTGGATCAGACACAGCACTCTGTCAGTTTTTCAGTTATAAGAGAATTGGAAGTAAAAACAATAACGTTTTGAAGTAAGTGGGACGCATGTTGTGATGTGTGGATGTCCTAAATATGTCACCGACTACTTACATGAGTGGTAGCCAAACCAGGTTTCAGTAAGATGTTACAAATAAAGACACAGTGGCGAAAACTCTGTCTGGGTTCTTTAGTAAGAAGTGATCTTTCATTTTCTCTTTCGTTCTCCTCTCTTACTGGCTTTCCTTCTCATTCCCTCTCTTTCTTACTCTTCTCACTCGCTGTCTTTCTCTGTCTCCCTTTCTTACTCCTCTTTCTCGTTCACTCTCCTCCTGATTCTCTCTCTCTTTCTTACTCCTCTTTCTCAATCACATCTGTGTCTGCATGGAGTTGTAGAGGTTCTTAATGGTGTCTTGTGATAATCCATTCAACACAGCCTGAATATTCTAACACAGTTCCTGCAGATTTTGTGGTAGTGATGGAGATGCAGTAGCACAAGTAGTGAAGTCAAACTCTTCTCTGAAACATGCTTCGCTTCCAGAGGATGCTACCAACACATCAGCATGAGTATGGCTAGTAAGCACGCACTACGAGGACAGTCTTATTTAGTCAGTCAGGCCTGTCCTTGCTTGCGCCACATGCATGGCCAAGCATGTAACTTGAATCATTTGCATGTCTCATGATACCAAACCTTCTCACCAAGTTTCATTTCTATCTGTTGATTCGTTCTGGGTGGGACTATTTTTGTGCTACTATTGTTATATATGTTATATACATATATATAAATCCCATTTAAATACCTATTTATGGCCCAGACTGAAAGCCTAGCTGTACAGTCACAATTCACCACCTTTTCTCTCTTTTTTTTCTGAAAAGTTTCTGTTTTGAAGGGTTTTGTTGTAACAGTGAGGAGATATACAGACTAATACCCATGAGACATGTGTATGAGAGAGATAAGCCGTTCTGCACTCCTCCTGTTAGGCAGTGAGCGATTACAGTGTCAGAGGAGATGCAAAAACCCATCCGTATCTCCACTCACATCACACACTCTCACCTGATTCTGGAGTGCCCACTAGACACTCACACTCGCTCTGTAGGTACATATCCTGCATTTCTTCTTCCTCATCCTTCCTCTCCGCTCTGTCACCTTCCAAACACATCATACTCATCATTCACTGTCTATCTATCGTCATCTCTCTTTCCCATTATTTTTGTTTTTCTCTCTCTTACTGTCTCAGTCTCACTCTTTTTTCACTCTTACTCTTTCTTATTTTTCCCTTTTCTCCTTATTTTGCTTACACTTACTATACTCTTTCTTTCTTTCTTTCTTTCTTTTTGTTAGACAAGTCTTTCTTGTAGTCCGTCTCATTCCGTTTCTATCTCTTATTTTCTCCATCTGTCTCTCATACACGCTTCTGTCTGTCTCTTTCACTCAGTCACTTAATTTGTCTTTTTGTATCCTTCTAATCATAAACATCTATCTATCTATCTATCTATCTATCTATCTATCTATCTATCTATCTATCTATCTATCTATCTATCTATCTATCTGTCTGTCTGTCTGTCTATCTATCTATCTATCTATCTATCTATCTATCTATCTATCTATCTATCTATCTCTATCTGTCTATCTATCTATCTATCTATCTATCTATCTATCTATCTATCTATCTATCTATCTATCTGTCTGTCTGTCTGTCTGTCTGTCTATCTGTCTATCTATCTATCTATCTATCTATCTATCTATCTATCTGTCTGTCTGTCTGTCTGTCTATCTGTCTATCTATCTATCTATCTATCTATCTATCTATCTATCTATCTATCTATCTATCTATCTGTCTGTCTGTCTGTCTGTCTATCTGTCTATCTATCTATCTATCTATCTATCTATCTGTCTGTCTGTCTGTCTGTCTGTCTGTCTGTCTGTCTATTTATCTATCTGATCTTTTACCTCATTCCTCGTTTTACTCTCTTCCATTCTCTGCCTTTCCATACCTCTTTCTTCCTCTATCGTGCACTGCCTACTACTGTGCACAGACAAATACGTGTGACAGTGAATTCAGAATATATGCTTTAGGTACAGTAGAATGGCTCTATCAATACAAACTCAAAGCATTCTTCGTTTCTTAGAAACACACACACACACACACACACACACACACCCCTACACACACACACACACACACACACACACATGAACACTCTACTATAAACAGCCCTCCGGCCTCACCCTGTCAATCACACCAGAAAACCAAATCGGCTTCTACACTGTAAAAAAGTAAAGTGAGTGTCTTATCAAACTGAACTTTACACTGCCACATGATGGTGGTACAAGGAATGAAATTTCCATCCTCCATGTTTAGCTCCTAATTTTTTTTTCATTCTGTTCTGTTGGTTCAGCACTTACTCTCACCTGTTATTTTCAAGTTAAGAACAAAAACATCCCACAAAAAGAAGAATAGCATAACAAACTGGCTTAAAGAGTTTATGCAACTAATGTTTTTTTTACACCAGCTGTTTACTGGCAGCTCCTTTTACATCTTCTGAGTATTTATACACAGTTACTGGGTATTTACACAGTTGAGTCACATTATTATAACCAATTACTACTTTCAACAGTGACAGCGCATAACTCATGAAGGCGGTCATGTGTCTGGAGCTGGTTTGGTGGGTATATGAGGTGTGTGTTAAGCTGTATATTTGGGTATAAAACTATTGTTGCAGATCACGAACACCCATACATGCTGATCGTCTGGGGCGAGTGGGATTTTCCAGCAAGCGATGTGACAGGTCACATGGCTAGAAATGTCTGACATTGTTTGGAAGAACATGACCAAGACTTCCAAGTACTAAAACTTGATGGGAGTCGGAAAGTGGTCTGCAGAGGAAATGTAAAAAGTAGTTAGCAGGATGGACAGCTATTAAGCCCACAACAACAAGTAATTTGGACAAATATACTCACAGTGGGTTTGCACTCAACTTAGAGCTCATTAAAAACAGATAGAAGTTTCTCAAAATGGCTGCTGTCCATCTCACTCAAGCTGGATTAGTGATCCTGGCAAGTTTAAGCCAACATAGAAAACCAGCCATCTTTAGCAACTCAGAATGCACATGACCTTCATGTGCAGCATTGTCCATGTTGGCTCTAATCACATAGTGTCCACTGGGACTAGACTTTGAGTGACAGCTGGAGTGAAACTAGCAAGTTTATCAATAGTGTGGGTGTAGCAGTGATGGGTGAAATGGACTATCGATTACTGAAGTGGGGGGAGGGGTATAGAGGAGTTCTTATGGGGATTTAGCGGCAAAGAGAGAGAGAGAGAGAGAGAGAGAGAGAGAGAGAGACAGAAAGCAGAAATGGTCCTTCATTTACCACTGGCTAGAGGTTTGATGTGCGGTGTTAAAGTTAATGGAGTCTGCTGTTATAAACAGGCTAGGCTGTAGCCACAAGCAGGCCCATTTATTAGTTGAGGTAAAGCCGAACTCTCAGTGTGCTGGACCATTAGTGAAATCCGTTAGCAACCACGCTAACAACAAAGGCTCCCTCCGGGTAAGAACACCAATCCAAGCCAGGTAGTTTCTGTATTTCCACATGAGAGTATAGTGCTGCCCCACTGGATCAGACTATAAGCAATCAGACCCTGAGGATCAGCAAGTTGAGGTGAAGTAGGACACTATTTGGCAAACATCAGATCAGTCAATAAACTCTCACCTGCAATATTAGTATTGTTTAAATGTCTGTTTCCCTGAAGGCTAGCAGTGCAGATCCAAGTTCTACTGACCTGAGAGGTTTGATTTTGTTCTTTTACATTACAGATCAGGAGTCAGATCAGATATTGAATGCTGTTATGTCCTGTTTCCTGAGTCCTACAATTAAAAGAAATTAAAGAAGCTACATAACCTGTCATTAACTGACAGTCTAGAATCCAGTTCAGTGGTTTACCAGTTTAGTTAGAATTAAAATCAACATAAAATAGAAACATGCTTTTGTTGGCACTGATAACCATGACCTCTAAGCTTTAATGACTGGCTGATAAGAAACATGCCTTCAGCATGTTCGTAGCCGAGTGTTGAACTTGTAGAGGTCACAGCAACAGCAGGTCACTGTAGTTACTACAGACACATCAAAGCAAAGAGAAGAAGAAGCGCAACGTATTAGAACTGCTTCATGCACTGATACAAGAGCAATAACCGTCTAATGAGATCCCCAGAAAAGGGATTATAGCCGCTTTATAGAATAACATGCTGATTAACACAGTCAGAAACCAAAGTCACATTAAGGTCGTCTACAAAAAGAGGAGAGAAACATCTTGAATGATCATGTAATAATAGGTAGGTGGTGTTTTGGGAGCAGCTAGGGACAAGACCCAGTGTTTAGGTTCAACTTATTTGCATAATGTTATATTGACATTCCTAAGGGCTCAAAGATCTTCACCTCCAGACAGACGTTTTCAACACAAGCCAGTTTAACTTTTTCCTTGTGCACACTGACACACTGGTTCTTTATACATAGGGGTGTTTTTAAAAGTGCACTATGCAGGATTTTGTCTTTAAAACAATCCGCTAAAATTTTTAACAGAATGTGAGGAAATAATCGTTTTGATGGTCGGTCAAAGGTGCCAATATATCTACGAAGTCAGCACATCCTGTCTCGTAATATCACTTTGTATGACAGCGAATCACTGTAGCATCAAGTTATCAATCCAACATTATAGGATGAAGAAGTAGCACTGCCCTAATGATTCCAACCTCTTGTCAACCATGTTGAAGGTCCTGCTCCTGGTTAGCTCATGTAGGGATAGGTATAAATGTGGCGGCTTTGTTTGGATTTTTTCCACCTTAAATAGTGTAGCAGTTAGAGATGCCAGAATTTAAGGTTTAAAAGTTAACATTAAGACGCCACCATTTAAGGTGGAATGGAAACATTTTAAAGCAAACGTGGCAACGGTAACTTCAGCTTTGTTTATGAGCTGCCTTCTCAGTTTTAAGTTCATAGACATTTGTCTAGCCAGATCCATAGGGCCCACAAACTGGTTAAAGCATCCCAGTCATATTCACTGTTGCTCTTTGCAGTGTGTAATATTTCATGATGAAAGAAGCAAAGGCTTGTAAATTAGCTTCCATTGAATGTCCTTCTCCATTTTACAGGGAAAGTACCAAATAGTACTGAAATCCTGATTTGCTTTTTTCTAAAGGGTGATGGACAGCAGAAAGAGAGATCTAATGCTTCAGGCTGTACAGAAGCCCAGGGTATCCCAATTTAATTTTTATCGGTAGCAACATGGTTAATTTAGATAAAAGGATGGAATGATTACTGTCTACCTGTAGCCCACCTTATGGTTGCAGGGCGATGGCTGGTTAAGAGGCCTTATGCAAAGACAAAGTACCTGGCTGTGCTGCCCTCATCTATAGTTCAGCAGTTCTAGCACACCGTCTGTGTATTGTAAGTACACTACTGAACTTTCCAGTGTGACTGGACTATTTGCACTGAATGTGACATCTTCATTACAGAACTATTTGATTTGGTACAGGGTGGGATTGCTGGCTTGCCTTTTATCTTACCTTGACAATTATCTTACATAAGCTAGATTAGCTAGCTAGGCAGTTATAATAAACTGCATTAAATGGTAGTGCAGGTAGAGCACTTGCATTGGGCTCCATAGCACAGGGGGCACATGGGGCCAGGCCACCTAACATCTTTATTGGGTTTATCACAGATAACTGCAATAATTCAATAATGTACTTTTAGACTACTATTAGACAACTTTCGAACACTTGCTTGATTGTTGATATTGTTCTATTTTTAAAACTATGGCAGACAAGAATGAGTAAATACATATACAGTATATGTATTACATAGCTGCAGTAAAAATTAATATAGGTATACAAACATAAGCAGTTCAACAGCAGAAAAAAAAAATATTTATCCAAACCTTCTAAGATTGGCTGATTTAAAATGTCATTGGTTATTAAAAACACTACTACTGTTAATCACATTTCATGGAAAATCGCCCTCATTGCACCTCTAACATGCACGGAATGCAGCACCCTGTATCTTTTCACAAAGCACTCCAAACTGTTGTTCTTGCAAAAAAATAAATAAATAAATAAAATGGAATATGCACTCCTGAATCTCAGCACTGCAGCCTGGCTAAACAAAGATGGGCTGAACAGAAAGAGATAGTGAGCTTTTCTGGCTGGGAGAATGAATGGGAGGGGGCGGAGCATTGGACAGGTAGGATAGACGGAAATGAGCCTCTTATCAACAGAGAGAGAAACAGAAAGAGAGAGAGAGAGAGGCACTCTTCACTATTCCGCTCTCAAGACTCATACAGCACACAAACAGCCCGGAGCCTCTTCACAAATAACAATCTCTTCACCTGCCAAATGAACCAGCACTGCCAGCCTGGCATCAGCATTCGCCTCTAGGGGAGGGGAGAGAAGTGCTTTCCAGAGTAGGTCTGCCATTTCCTTTCAGCCAATAATCAAAGCACACTGCTATATAAATTCAATAAGAGTTAGAGCTCAGCTTAAACATACTGATACCATCTCTCCACGTCAAACTGGAAGAGCACTGGATATGTATATCACTAAGTGTTTATGGCTGAGAACTGCTTCTGTCCATAATGGATTATCATCATCAAGCCATTTGTCAGTGAACTCCAGTTCAGTGCGGAGACACTGGTGATGTATTGTTTCATTGTCCTGAACAGAACACATAAATAAGAATAAATCCATTTACAAATCAAGATCAGGCAAGCCGATTAAACAAGACACGTGTACTGTCCGAAGTATCCTGCTTTAGTTTTACACTGGAGCTGAACACCCAACATCTCAACACTTTTAAAGCATGTGTGTGATCATTTATACGTACAGTTTATACGATTTTTGGGTTATAAGAGTCCCTTATTTGCTAGCTACTTTAGCCTCATATCTCTGAGCTCTGCCCTCATGTTGGTTGCCTCATAGCTACTGTTCCAAAATTTAAAAAGTTTTAGAATATTTGGCTAAAAAAGTTAAACTTTGAGAGAAACTGTCATGCACCTATTTTAGTGTATCTCACATTGCTCTTTAAGCCTCCATGACGGAATCTTCTCCTGACATCTGCTGTAACGTAAAGGCTTTAACCCCTATATGTTCTTTTCTCCATCATTGTCTGAGTTACTTTATGGATATATATCGAGAGGAAATAGATTTCTGTGTTAAGTTGGTATATGTGGCTCACTTTAATAAATTGTTTGCTATTTAGAGCTGAAAACACATTTCAGACATATAACTGATTTGGATTTTAAACTTTATTCTAGAACCTAATTATGTTAATATTGCATCAAATGTACGCTTATTTTCTAAAAGTAAAATTTCGTTCATTTTGAGCAGAGCCCAAAAATACTAGACAGGACATGATCTAAACAGCTTTGAACAACTGTATATACGCAGTCATGATATTTCCCAGTAAAACACAAAAAACTGAACTTAAATACAGTAAATGTTTTTCGGTGGTGATAATTCCCACAGTTAAACAGATTTTGGGACTGTGTTAATGGACAAACAGATTGTGACAAGCACTAAGCTAAAATCAAGGAGAGGTTTATTTAATCGATTTGTAATCAAACACAGCAGCAACAAGAGCAAGGCAGACATAACAGAAGGGCAAGGCAGAATCAGAGTGAAGAAACAGGCAGGTGACAAAAAACAGGCAAACAATTAGACCAGCAAAACTACCAAAAAGGGCAAAGACAAAAGAGCAAATCAGCGAATCAGAATAAAGTCAAATCCAGAGTAGCAAACGAGCAATCACAGAGAGAACCGCTCAGTAGGCACAGAGTGGCAATGCTTCGCAATGAGCAGTGTGAGAGAGGAGTATTTATACAAACAGACTAGATTAACAACAGGCGTGGGACCACAGGGAGACTCTGATCTAGAAAACAGGACGGGATTAGGAGATGGCATGTAACAGTGACATCACTGGGCGATGGGTTATGGGGAAAGGAGTCCGGGACGAAGAGAGCCAGCAAGCATTACAGGGAAACATGAGGGATAAGGATACATCTATAAATCAGGACTAAATCTGTGAAACAAATACTAATACTACTAATAATTCTTCTTTTTTCTTCTTCTTCTTCCTCTTCTTCCTTGTCTTCTTCTTCTTATTATTATTATTATTATTATTATTGTTGTTGTTGTACAGCTATTGATTTATTTATTTCACATATCACATATAGCCTATGTATATCAGGGACAATGTGCAATGTGTGCCACTGGCATACAACAAAGCCCTTAAGAAAATGTGTGCTATCATTTTCTTATATTTTGAATTTTGCTAATGTTCTGTAAAGCATGTCCAACCTAGCAACAGTATCTACAAAAGCACATGAATCTTGGATATGTCACATGTGGCTTTGACTGCGCATCAGCTTATGTTATTTGTATCATACATTGACTTTACCTATGCACAATTAGACTTTTTTCAAACTGCTACTTTGAAAGCGTGTTGGACATTTTTGCTGCATCACTGGTGAACGCAGCCAAAGAAGCATTCCCTTAACATGGCAGTGGTGGCCACAGCTGTGCTTTCAGCGGCTCATAGATGGTTTTCTGATTGAGCTGTGGGTTCCAATTGGCTATCATGCTACACTAGAGCTGATGTGGCGGAAATGGGTTTTGACATATTTCGCTTATCTGCGCACCGTATGAGCGTGGAGGTACGGGGACTGTTGCTTTAATGCTATTGTGGATGGCCAAAAGGCTCATCTACAGTCTGCTGGCTTTTGCCTTGGCCCTGAGTCCCACTGGTCCACACACAATTTGAGAGTTGCTGGAAAAAATCCACCTCAAAGGAACAAACCATTTGTAAGAGAGAGAGTTTAATCATTGCAGGAACATCGTTAACGAAACTGGCCATGTTTCTTACACACACACACACACACACACACACACACCTACACACAAACATACACACACACACACACATACACACACACACACACACACACACACACACACAAACATACACACACCCACACACACACACACACACACATACACACATACACACACACATACACACACACACAAACACATGCACACACACACACATACACACACACACACACACACACACACACATACACACGTGCACACACACACACACACAGAGGGATGATAGCAGAGGATTTTTCAACCACTGCTGGAAACATCTCTCACTGCCATATATCCCCACTCTGTTTGCCTGCCGTCAGATTATTTTGTTTCCAGTTCAAGGGTTACAGTACATCACGCTAATAGCTCTTTATGATGTAGGGTTAACATCTTACAGTAAAATTAATGAATGTCCACTGCATCTTAACCTTAATAATATTTACAAAACTAACATAATCTCTTGATTTATACTTAAAGGTTAACAGCTACACAAGATGTCAGAGCCTAGTTGTGCCCATTTAATCAAAGGAGCATTTGTAAAGGCATACACTAATATTGGATAGCCTCACAATCGACATTCCAACTCAGAATTGTGTTTTGTGGTGTTGAGATCAAGGCTCTACGCAAGTCACCGGAGTTCCTCCACACAAAACTGGTCAAATCATGTCTATATGAGAACTTGTGTTGTTAACATAGCTTTGTGTACAGTCATGATGAAGCAGAAAAGTGTCTTCCTATACACAGTTGGAAGCATTAAAATGCCTAACCTCCCTAAACTGGAACTAAAAGGCTGAGCTGTATGGACTGTAGAACAAATGTCTGCATGCTACATTTCAGAATGTCTGTCTGTCTAGCTAGCTAGTTATGTCTGTAGCACAGTCTCTATAAAGCCTGGCTTTCTATTAAGACCATGAATGTCAGAATTCAATCAGAACATGTGCTGAAAACCCATTTCAACAGTACTGCTTCCCTGTGCTAGTATCCCTATAAGACTTTAATAGTTTGATATCACTATCATACATATACACACATACTAGCATTCACATTTGGCAGTTCTAGATTAAACACAGACATGTGGAAGCTTGCAAAAGACACACTTGAAGCTTCTGATGGATTTATTACCATATATTTTATGTGGTTGCAGTTTTACAGTGACTCTGTCCGCCTGTGGTAGAGCTACTGCTGTTTCAGATTTCTAACAACTCACTAGGCTATTACTCATACTCACAGTCATACAAGTCTGCTAATACAAGAGCTAACTGTTCCAGACGACACTAGGGGCTGTTTAATTTCCAAAATTCTGGAATCTACTTTAATTCCCATTTCAAGCAATGGGAATGTCTAGAAACCACAAATTTCTGGCAACCACAAAAATATAATTTTATTAAATCCAACAATCAATTCATACAGATGTATGTACATTTAACATACCCGATCACATGATATGTTTTGATGACAAGTCAAAATAAGTTAATGCAGAGAACAGAGAACACACATGAATATGGAGTTTTCCAGAAAATTTTAGTGCCCAATTTCTCTTTTGTTCATGTGTCTAACATGCAGATAAAGCGTAAATTATAAAATGGGCCAGAACTTTTGCACAGGCTCCTTTTTATGTTTTATGATAAAACAATTGCTTTTATTCTGCAAAGAATTTAGCCCTTTTGTTTCCATACAGAACTTTAAAACTATCAAAAAGTGTTTCATTGGTCTAACCTAAAATAAATAAAATTTGTAAAGTGAATTATATTTCTTCACCCTTTTTTAAAAAATTTTAATCATTTTATTCACTCCCTTAAAAGGAAGTTTAAACAAACAATTCTCTTCAACATAATTATTTGAGTAAAACTTCAATTGTTTGTAACAGACTAGAATATTTTAAGTTGCACATTTTACAGTGTAGTGCAGCAATACTCGTAGAGTTTAAACACAAGCATAACTCTACTGGATAAGAATGAACTAAGAATAACATAATTTTTAGTCCACATAAAGCATTCTTCTCTAAAGGGTCTAAAGGGCTCTGCACATTCTCTGATCTATCTATCCAGATGTCCCAAAAAATCCCCCTCATTCCTCCCTTTGTCTGTCTCCAACAAATTAGCAGACAGTTTGGCAAGTCTTAACTCTTAATGCACAAATGTTCTCACGTATACATACAGCTGGTGTTTAACACTTGGCCATGTTGATATAACTAGAACTAGAATCAGCCAAAGCTCTATTCAAAACAAAACCACATAATCCTCAAGCTGCCATTTCTGAGGCAGAATCAACCTGACACCTGTTCCTTTCAGAGGCATCTTCACTCTTCTGCTAATGACAGTGATTACCGAGCTTCAGTCTGTTCCTATCACACGAGCTGTCCCACGCATGTCCAGTATAGCCTTCTTCTCTCACACTCACACTTCTACCAGAACAAAAGTCAGGCCACTCTGCCAAATGCATTAGTTCAGGGCAGATTTGGATATGGAGCTCAAAAATGTTAATGTGTATGGATTATTAAATAGTTGGTTAACTGTTCCAGACGAAACTAGGGGCTCTTTAATTCCCAAAATTCTGGAATCTACTTTATTTCCCATTTCAAGCAATGGGAATGTCTAGAAACCACAAATTTCTGGAAACCACAAAAATATAATTTTATTAAATCCAACAATCAATTCATACAGATGTATGTACACTTTTTAACATACCCGATCACATGACATGTTTTGTTGACTGTCTTAGTCAAAATAAGTTAATGCAGAAAACAGAGAACACACATGAATATGGGATTTTTAATTTTAGTGCTGTTTTGTTCATGTGTCTAACATGCAAATGAAGCACAAATTATAAAATGTAGAACTTATTATATAATTATAGAACTGTTGCAAGGCTACTTTATGTTTTATGATTACTCTTAATAACAGTCATTGTGTATTAAACTCTGGAGAAGTGTGAAATGGAATGAACATGGAATTTGGCGGGGTCCCCAACCTTTTTTACGACTGAGCACCTTCCAACCACGCACAGTCCCACAGTAATTTCATGATAATTAAACTAGAAGGGGTTAAGTCTGCCTACAAGGCAGGAAATGTTGTAAGACTAACAGACCAATTAACAGACTATGGTATTAGGATCAGCTTATACAATGCCAGGAGAACAATGCCATCTTTATAATAGCCAGCAAAACCGGATGTCTGATCCTTTGGTATATACAAATATACAAGGTTTTAATGTGTTGTGGGTGAAAAACCTGACAGATCTGAATTCTGTACATGACTATAGTGGCAGCAAAATGTCTGCATAGCTGCTACTGCACAGAAGCAAAACAGCATGCCAGCTGTCTAGACTGTAACAGCAAAATATTTCCCATTCCATGTGAGAAACTTGAACATCATTGTGCGGAATAGAATACAACACCTTCGGCTCCCAGCTCTCCCCAAAAAACTATTTGTATATAAATACACTCACTGTCAAAAGAACAGTTGCACCCAAATGGAAATGTCAGATTGGAGTGCTATTCAGAAGGAAAGGTTTCCAGGAACAGTAAATGATACATTTTAGACTGATATGAGCAATATTTATTGAGCACTGTCTCTCAGTCATCGCCAGGCATGTTTGTTAATTCAGCATGCACATGAAACTTAAATTATTTAATCATTTGTATTTCTCACAGTGTCAAACCTACCCACCCAGTTTTATTCCTGACTGATTTCTTCTGGGTGTAACCGGACTATGTGCCTGTGACTATGCATGTACATATACTGTATGTAATTACACCCTCAAGCCAAAACCTTTCACTGACCCACATGACCACTGTCCCAGTATGGTGTTGGTCCTCCTTCTGAAGGTAATACCTGTGGTATCTGACACCCGGATGTTAGCTGTAGATCCTGTAGCACCTGTACGCTGTATATACAGTCATGGCCGAATGTTTTGGCACATGAAAAAGAATATCTCCCAGAAAAGTATTTCAATTACATGTTTTGTCATACACGTTTATTTTATTTCCATGTATTAGAACAACACAAAAATTATAGAATTTCATGCAAAAAAAAAAAGGCACCCTCGACTTAATATTTGGTTGCACACATTTGAAAAAAATAACTGAAATGAATCGCTATAACCGTCAACAAGCTTCTTATACCTCTCAAATGCAATTTTGAAACACTCTTTTGTAAACTGCTCCAGGTCTCTCTTATTTGAAGGGCACCTTCTCCCAACAGCAGTTTTATAATCTCTACACAGGTGTTCAATGTCCACTTCAGAACTCTCCAGCACTTTGTTTCCATCCATTTCTGGGGGCTTTTTGAAGTATGTTTGGGGTCATTGTCCTGCTGGAAGACCTATGACAGCTTTCTGACACTGGGCCCTTCATCACAACATTACGATAGACTTGTAACCTTGAGATTGTTGATATTTTTCCACAATGTTGGTTCTCAACTCCTCAGAAAGTTCTCTTCTCCTATCTCTATTCTCCATGCACACACAGACACACAATGCAAAGACTGAAACCGGTTTGAGGTTTCTTGGGAAGATACGCCTCCATTGCCCATTCTGGTCTGTTAGTGAAAAAGTCCATAATGCATGGATTGGTCTTTTGTTTCGAGGGCAACTCACAGAAACCCCAATAGGACATAGGTGAAACATGTACCTCATCTACCATCACCTTCGTCAGGGTGCATTAGACAAAATAATACCAGTGCCATATAATAGCAGGGCCATGAAGTAGTATACAGTACATGGTCAGCAACGCTGACACTTTACTTGTCATCATAGACATATAACATTTATTTTCGTACTTCTCAGAGAGATGCAGCCATAACAAACAAGATATAAAAGATAAGTAAACAAGATAGGTAAATAAACAAGATGAGGTAGCGTCCTATCTATTTAATGAACAAGGGCACTTGGATGAGGCAGGGAAACAATGACAGTGTGAAGAGTGCGATAAAAATGTACTGCACACAAATTAGGTAAACAAAACAAAAACAATACAGTCTTCAGTCCTCAGTTCTCAACCGCTATGGGATCAAGGGGCTGATGAAGACTACAGCTCACTGGAAGAAGCTGTTAGTTTGTGCTTTGATAGCTCTTTATCTCTTCCCTGATAGCAGGGAGGCCTTCGGTTCCCAGTCAGGTCCCTCAAATTTTTCAGCAGTGCAGCTAGCTAGCATGGCACATTGTCAGAACATGCTCTCTGTGAAGTCCTGATCGAGTTTTCTGTTCTTTGTTATTTGTGTTCATCTTCTTATCATTTATGTAGCCCATTCTAGTCTGTTACTGAGAAGGTCCATAATGTATAAGTAGAGTGACGTGGCAAATCCCAGGTCTACCAACTCATAGCTTCCTGAAGCTTCCTGACATATGTGTTTAGATGCTTCAGGTGCTGTATGAAGAAGACTGTATCATCCATAGATGTGTTTCCTAGATATGCACATTGGTGTCCGTCTAGATAAACCTCTAAAAGCACTTTATAACAACTGGTGTTAGGGCAACTGGACAATAGTCATTAAAGTCTTTTCAGCACAAAAGATGATGTGTATGCCCTGAATGGCTGGACCCGGGTTTTCCCAGCAGAACACTGCCCAAAGCATCATGCTCCAACTTGTTTTGTTTCTACCGTGCATCCTGTGCCATGACCTCAGTGTACCCAATCATCCAGGTGGTTTAAAAGACATAATGATTTGGCCCTTTTCAGTGTCATTCAGGTGTTAACACAAGTCAATTTCACCTGCATCTAACATGTCAACTACAAGACTGTTCACTAAGTATATCCCAGACCTGGGATTTTGAATTGGCAGTGTATGTCCCATAAGTATTCCATATATGTGAGTATGAATGCGTAACACAAATTCTACAGACTTTCCTCAACCAAACCCTAACCCTATTAGAATAATGGCACAAATATTTGTCCTAAAAAACAAAACACACACACACTTACACACACTCGCGCACATTCCAGACAGCCAATGGATCCTCCAGGCACCTGTGTGACTCATAGAAGCAGCTGAAACTCATAAAGACCAACTGAAGTACTTTACCCCTCTCTCTGTCTCCCTCTCCATGTCTATCTCCTCAAACACGTCACTCTGCTTCCCAAACTGCTTCTTTACTTTTCAGGTGTGGCTGGAAGAGGTCCTGTGAGATTTCCCTGGCACTCAATTCAGACCCCAATCTTTCACTCTAAACCCGTGATGAAGCACATCTCTGCAGAAAGTAATTGGGGTTATAAGAGTTCCTTTTACTCCTCTGAGGATCACGTGTGCACCAGCTTTAACAGACCAATAGATATTAATGTAGATATTAAACTAAAACAGGACCAACCTAACGAATGGCTGCGAGGAGAAAGGAGGCTGTTCAGCATGGCAAGTCCCCTGTCACCTCATTAATCTCCTGCTCATTCTACCACATCTGAAAATCAAACCCACAAGCGTGAGTAACAGAGCTTAATTTTTTTTATTGAGTCTTTGAACAAGGATAGAGAGCAGCGGTGGAGCGATGCTCCTATCCAAGAGTCGGGGCAAAACCTCATTAGTGGAAAAATATTAAATTTACTATATTAAAAACAATCAACTTGTTAATGAAGCATTGTGTAAACCCCACCATTGCCTCCCTTATCTGAGTAGCTCCAGAGGCTGTCAGGTTTTCTGTCATTGCCTAAGTTCCTGTCCAGGTTTCAGTTTGCTACTTCATGTCTTTATTTTTTTTTTCCCCTGATTTGAAGTTACAGGTGATTATATATGAATGAAAAAAATGTCTTTTATATAAAGATCCCACTAACTGTTACACAATGAAACTTTAAACTCAACCTGAAATCCAATGTAAGTGGTAGATCCATATCCTTGGTCATATTAGGTAATATTCATTGTGCCATGCCATATAAAATACTAAATACGTCATTTTCTGTGACTGTTCATCTTTGTGTAATTTATTGATGATTCTACTGTTTGATTACATCATGTTTGATTACGAGGCAGGTGGCTTGAGGTTTGCAGTAGGATAATGGGTGTGTGATGTGGTAAGGTGAGGCCTACCCCATAACCAGTGCATACCAGCCCCTATACAGTAGAATGTGTGTATAGATGTACTTACCTGTGTCTTCCTGTTAAAGAGGATTGGCAAAAGGGGGACAGCAGGGAGGCCCGCTTACCTTATCCTTATCGGGAGGATCCACTGGTGGGGAGAAAGGAGGGGGGTGTCTATTCATCGTTTAAAATCCTGTGGGAGAAAAAGTGAATAATTAACTTGTAAGTTGATTGGCCCAGACAATGGTATACTAGTAATGATTTGTTGTAACCTAGGTTGTTTGTATTGAGCGCTGATATTCGTTTTGTGTATGTTACTGCAGTATTGTAACCCCTTAGTAGGGGATGGAATCTCCAAGGGCGGGGCTTCGGGTTTAAGACCTGAGGGCTCCTAGGAGATGTTTTTTTTCTCTCTCCCCATGACACTAGACGCTGGTAGTGTGGAAAGTTATAAAGGGCATTGGGATACAGCCTCACGGCTGCTTCCCATGCTATAGCTAAGCCTGATGCTTAGGATGCAGTGTAAATACTTTATTTCCCGTTTATGTTTCATTTGGTTCAGTGTTCAGCCAGCCGCACGTAAACCCTAAAACCCTCTTCACTGGGTTTAACATCCTCGCAGGGTGATACAAGGTTTTATTTAAAGCATTTCAGTCCGCACTGTTTTGAGAATTTTTGATTCAACAGGCCAATTTATTGGCTTTACTCTATCTCTGATGAATATTCCCATCAGCATACTGTGTTTGTGTCTCATCTAATTTAAAGGTAAGTGAAAACTACCTTTAAAAAAACAGTCTAAAACAGTTTATACACATTTTTTGTGTGTGTCTAATGTGTGCAATGCCATATTGCACTGGTGATGCCACAGGCTGCCAATGTGATTCCCCATCATACATGAGTACTTGCATCTAATTTGCGTTTCCAACTCTAAAGCCAAGACGACAGCGTAAAGGTAGGCAGTAACAGTTTATTTTATTTTCTGCTATTTTCTTCCCTATTTTTTGTGGCGTTCTCTGGATCCACTCATCTATGTGGAAGGTACTCTCAAGCAATTTGCATATGAATCCAGTCTTGCAGATACTTGCGTACACCCATATATGCTGATAGTGTTCTTTGGGGCGAATGGGATCAAGACAATGCTATGTCATGTATTTTTTCACATTGTGCCAGCTCTATTCAAAACATTGTCTTGCTTTTCCATAAACAGCATAGAGCTCTTTTGACTATATAGAAAAAGAGCATAGTTGACTTGGGTAAATGTCACAGAATACATTATGGACCTGTGTATGCCAATACAGTATATTCCTGATGGTGTTTTACGATAATCCATTCCATGCAGCTTCAATATTCTCACCTAGGTCCCACCAGAATTTGTGGTAGGGGTGGAGGTAGAGTGATTCCAGGCCTCCTGGACACCTGATGAGTGACAACAAACCGTTCATCTTAGTGCTGACCACGGTGCCTCCACACACGGACTCGTTGGTTGTCTCTACCAAGGCAAAAGCAGGACTCGTGGCTGAAAAGGACCCGCCACTTGTCACTCCATGACAGTCTGGCACGGCACCACTGAAGTTTTTGGCGATGTTGGCGTGGTGTTAAAGGCAGTTGTTTTAACAGACTGTGTGCATGTAGTCTCTGGTACTAACAGGATGCATGGAGAGCATCACTGTTTGCTGAAAGTCTGCAATCGTGGCATTTGGGTCAGTCGGGTACAGCCATAAGGTCTGTCTTTGCTTATGTCACATGTCTGTGAAACTTGTGTCATTCATGTATTACTGTTGATTCCTTCTGGATGCAACTACAGTATAATGTGCAGGTTATAAGCATATATTATAAGTTGTAAGCATATTGTGATATTGTACTGCATGAATAATTACAAACTGAGTCTTATTAGTTTTATTTAACTGGATTTGTAGGGCACAGTTTAAGACATGTTGTTGCTTGTTCATTAAGGTCTATCTAAGAAAATAGATGGTTTGGGGAAAAACAGAACTGTAGAGAAGTTACATGCTAGAAAAAGACTGCTATAAATTTTATAAACATTTTTACTAATGCGACATATCATCCAAGACTGGAGAAGTGACTGTGACAAAACAGAGGTGCAGAATGTTTACAATGACAGCCTGTTTGTGCCCACTCACCACTGGAAGAGAGAGCAAGGCTGAAGCCAAGATTCTATGTATATTTCTTTGATGCATTAAGCCCTGGTGGCACACTGCGCTGCCCTGCAGACATGCATGCACTTCAGCACTTGTTTATAAGCTGATTAGTTGAATCAGGTTTATCGTGAAAACATCGTGAAAATGTGCAGGTAATGGCACTTCCAGGACCGAGATTGGGAATCACCACTCATCAGACACCAATAAACAATACAGTGTAGTAGTACATGTACTAGGGGTGTGAATTTCTCCCTTTCAGCTAATACAATACACACACATCTCAATATAACGTTTATGATGCAAAAATGATAATGAACAGGTAATGAATTGAAACACCCCGATTAATTACTCAGCCGATTTAATTCAGTTCAGAATTGATATGATTTAGTTCAGGTCTCATCCAGTATATCGTCGCTGTCCAATGAAAAACATGTATCTCCACTTTTGTCCATTTTTACTTTTATGCATCATTTGAACACATCAGTTGCTGTTTACACTGAGTGAGAATCTCATGATGAATGAACCAACCGAAGTGGCCCAAAACTGTTCGGAAAGACCTCTGGTTCCATTGACCTGCATTAAAGTTAAATGAGGTTTTTGGCCTCTCCTGTAAAGTTGCCGTTTTGGAGATACTTGTTTTTCTTTGGACAGCGACGATATTTAGGTTAAGTCACATTCCACACGTATTAAGTTTCAATTCAGTGAAGAATAACAATTTTAAAACAGGTATTCTTTAACTTTAAAGAATATCCTGAAGCAAGACAAATAATTGTGTGGTTTTCAAACTCAACTTAACTGAAAATTGTAACGAGGGACACGATGAGGAGACAGGATGCAAGAGCAAGTTTTAATGGAAAACTAATAAGAGAAAAACAAAGACCAAAGACTCTGGGAAAAATAAGAAACAAAACACTACCATGAACAAGGGTTACAAAATCAACTGACATAGAGACAAAACACCAAGCAAGAACAAAGGGAAGCACATGAAGTATAAAACAGCAAGGACTAACGATGAACACCTGGGAAGGGACAGAGCTACAAACTAGGGACAGGTGAGCGGCCTGACAAGGGGGCGTAGACAGCAGGAGCAATAACCAAAACAAACAGAAGCACATGACACAGGACAACAGGCCTGGACAGGACGTGACAGAAATAATACCAGCTTTGAACATTATCTATTTCTTAGACTGAGAAAAAGAACAGCTTTGTCATATTGCTATCAAGGTAGCTTTAGAAGTGTTTCCTTTTGGTGGTGCATCACAAAGACACTTCCCCTCCATTCTCCCTGGTTAATGTAAACAAAGAAGAATGAGTGGTGGAACTCTCCTACTCTCTCCCTTGTTTATCAACTGGACCGATATGCTGATTTAACTGTTATTTCATTAAACTCCTAACAAACCATATAGGCCACTGAAAGATCACGCCAGAAATCACAGCCACCTTTGTCTTAAATACAATGTAGAGCAACAAGTCTGTCTGTTTCAGCGACAAAGGCATCAAAGCTTCTGAAAGGTTCTGTGATACGTCGCTGAAGGAAAGACTCCTCTAGGACATCTCAGAACTGAATCGTCTTCACCAGACATTTTCAGTGGAAGCATTTCACACTTTAATCTTGAAATTTGCTTCCAATAATGTGGCCTCCTCTTTTATATGAAAACTGTTAGAGAGTATTTACTGACTAATTTGATTTTGATGATCATTTGATGATTATTACATCAACTGTTAAAGGATTATTAAAGGAAGTTAAGGAAGTTTCACACACACATCTTTATGTAGTTCTATATATGACTTTTCCGCTCACAGGCTTGCACTAGCTTCATCCATTTGCTGCTGTTTATTATTTTCCTTTAGATATAAACACTCGTGTGGCAAAGAACAGCACTTTGGATACAAGGCATTTCACTTTTCAGTGGACAAGGAGCCATTCTCCTTAACACTAAGTCATCACATTACAAAACAAACTCATCACGCAATCTTGCACGAGGTGCAAAGAGCATATAGTGTCCGCACGCACAGAGCACTGTTCTAGAGTTCACTGGAGGTGAACCCAAGACCATCAATTTCAGGGAGACCAGTTCACTGGAAAACAACTAGGCTTAAAAACGATTTTCAACAGTCAAACATATCTAGACCTAAACTCTAGAGCAAGTGGTCAAGGAAAAAAAAATGAAAAAAAATATCCGGAAAGCTTTATGAATATAGGGCCTGACCTTAAAGCTATTTGCATGTGAAATTTACTGTTCCACTAGATAGAAATGCTGTAGGTACACCTACTTTGAAGCAACAGTCATACTGTATTATCTCCTGATAAGCCAAATATGTTGCCAGATACCATATGCTGTTTACTGTGTATCAACTGTGTGATATTAATACTATAAAACTGCAAACAGCAATAGTGTTGACAAAGGACACATCAGGGTGCTTGGGATGAGCACCACATTCTAATCCCAGTCCCCACCTACATTCCTGGTTCAAATAAATATGGTCTGACTCCAGGAGGAAATTATCAGCTTGTCCCACATCCTCATCCACCTTCATGCTTAACAGCTAGGAAGGTGTTTTTTTTATCAAGTGCTGCTCTTGTGAATATTTGAATGTTAGAGAACTCATTAAGACCTAACAGGTTAGTTAAGTTCTGGGACCATGGAAGGTTGCCCAATAAATAAAATGGCCATACTTTAATTGTACACAGTGGGGGACAGTTACTCAGTAAATGTAATTAGTTACTATAGCTAAGTAGTTTTATAGTGTAACTTTACTGAAGTAATTCCATTTTGGAGGACCTTTAAGGCCACAACAGATCAATGTCAAAAATCTTGAAGACTGGTGGACCAATAGTAACACTAGAGTCTCTTTATCTAAAATGAACTGTTTAGGAGTTCTTTGTTACAGAGTCTCTCCACCTAAAAGTGGTTGGTTTAGAGTCCTTTGTTACAGAAAGGATAATAGGACATTACAGCCATCATGCTACTTTTACTTTCTATACTTAAGTACATTTGAAGTCCAATACTGTTGTACCTTTACTCAAGTGGAGGTCTAAAGGGAAGTACGTCTACTTTTACTTGAGTAATATGATCTAAATTTTTATATTGTTATAGTGTTGTATTTATAATTTAGCATCTCTAGCTTGCTTGGCTGTATGTCTTTGTGCTGTGGGAAGAACCTCATGCAGACCCAGGGAGAACAAGCAAACTACATATAGAAAGAACCCCGGCTGCCCCAGATGGATTTAAACCCAGGCTTTTTTGTTGTTGTCAGACATACGGACCTACCCACTGCTCCATAACACCTGAACTCAATGATTATAATATTTTTGGCCACATATATTCAGTAATACGTATACGTATATACAGGTACCCGAAAACATGTTAACACATAGTGTACACCATATCTTCTTATTCTCTCTGAGTCTCTGTTTTATTAATGCAGTGTCAGTAACTCACACGGACCACAAATACAAATCTAAACATGCACACCAAACACACACGCTCACTTTGGTCTGCAAAACCTTCAAAACTTACTTTAGAAGGCATGCTGCTGGCTGAGGTTGCCATGGTTACATGAATCTATAGCTTGAGCTGGAACACGTTTATGAAAATTTAACTAGAGAAACAGCTGAGAGAAACTTTTTCCTTTTCTGGGACGCATAAAAAATAAGCTCGGTATAGTGTGTTTGTGTAGCTCCCGTCTTTTCTCCTGTTTCTAGATCTAAAGAATATTCTCTGAACTTACAGCCTGTGATGTGTATCTGTGTGTTTGCGTGTGTGTGTGTGTGTGTGTGTGTGGTGAGGGGTGATGGACAGGCAGTTGCAGTGGATCAGACATGTGAACACATTGTAGCCTGAGGGTCGAGTCCAAACATGCATGCGCTCCATCTGAACTGCACACACATCACACTGTGGACAGGAAAGCTCCAGAGGCGCTGTTATATAATAGAGGATTTTGGGCTGCTCCATGGCTTAGTATTTCATTTGGACAAAACTCTCAGAAACAACAAGCACAGGGCATCCCAAAGGGAAATATACCTCAGCTTAAAGGGGAATTCCACTATTTCTAATAATGTGAATAAAGCAAACAAAACCCTGAGTAGTTTGAGTTGATGGGAGTTGGTTAAATGTCAAGAAACTAATTGACTCATGAAATCTCTACAGTGGTGGTGATAGGAACCAGGGGTCACTGTCTGCAACACAAATATAGCCAGTAATACTGACAATTACAAAATAAGGCCCAAAAATAACAAAAACTGAACCATGTGAATCTAGTATAGTGTCCCAAAAATAAAATGACGGACATTGAAAACTGAGCATAAGAGGTCCCCTTTAAGTATTAGTGGCAGGGGTGGGGTGCCATTCTCTCCAGAAGTGGGCATGTGCTCAGGTGCGCACAAGTGTGCACAATGAGAAGGCAGGGCATCATGCCCTTATAAACTGGCCTTCTCTCCATCGTGGGGGAGGGAGAACATGTGGCTTCCATGCCACCCACATCTGCGGGTCAGAGAGAGTCTGAGGGGTGAAGGAACCATAGAGAGGGCTAAGTAAGCCTGCTATGTAAGTTCCATTTCGGTTTGGTTGAAGCTTCTTGTCTAAATAAAGCACTCTGGTGCACTTGCGTTTGCGTAGGACAGTACAAAAACATTGTACTCCAGCCTTCTGCCATCACAACCATGGTACATTGAATTGCCTGGTTTTGTAGGTTAGTATACATATAAAGACTTTACAGATTGGGGAGTGAGGGGTACATTTAGGGAAAGTTTTACATGAGTAGTCATATACAGGGGTTGGACAATGAAACTGAAACACCTGGTTTTAGACCACAATCATTTATTAGTATGGTGTAGGGCCTCCTTTTGCGGCCAATACAGCGTCATTTGGGCAGCCGTGGTTTTATCTTTTTTGGATACAATCCAGGTTAGCACCCGAACATCCCTTTCAGGCAGCTTCCTCTTGCGTCCACAGTTAATCCTGTTGGATGTGGTTCGTCCTTCTTGGTGGTATGCTGACATTACCCTGGATACCATGGCTCTTAATACATCACTAAGACTTGCTGTCTTGGTCACAGATGCGCCAGCAAGACGTGCACCAACAATCTGTCCTCTTTTGAACTCTGGTATGTCACCCATAATGTTGTGTGCATTGCAGTATTTTGAGCAGAACTGTGCTCTTACCTGCTAACTGAACCTTCACACTCTGCTCTTACTGGTGCAATGTGCAATTAATGAAGATTGGCCACCAGGCTGGTCCAATTTAGCCATGAAACCTCCCACACTAAAATGACAGGTGTTTCAGTTTCATTGTCCAACCCCTGTACACTCGTCATCAAAAGAACAGCTGCACTCAGAAGGAAGTATTGGATTGCACTGCTATGGGTAAGGAAAATAAAGGTTACCAGAAACAAGAAATGGTGATAAATTTAGACTAACAAGGGCCATGTTCATTGAGCTACACATGCAGAGCTACTGTGTCTCAATATGGTGTCATGCCGTCATGTTTGCTAATGCATCGTGCAGATCCACACACAGTTGTAGCGATAATCCATCCCAACATTCTTGGCGCATGAAGGGCATCACTGCTTGCTGAATGTCCACAATCGTGGCTGTTGGGTCTGCCAGGTACAGCAATAAGGCCAGTCCTTGCTTATGTCACATGCATGGCCAAGTGTGAAACCTTCATCATTTATATTGTCTTATGATGTCTACTCCTAACTATTCCTTTGATGTTGATTGTATAAACCCTTTTAGGTTGTGAGACAGCTGTTATTTTGCAGCTGTATGTATTTAAATCTTTAACAATGTTTACTCAGTAAAGCAAGTCATTTGGGAAAAGGAGGTCAAGGTTTTCCAGGATATGGAGCCCTTAAATTGCACATCATGTTGAATTGCCAGCAACACAGCCTAAGAGCCTCCAGAAATATTCTGAAGTCTAGGCTTTCACTTTGTCATATCCTATTCAGCACAGCCCTGCTGGGAGGTCAGCTACTGCAAGACCCACAGCGGTCCACCTGTGTTTATAAGTAATGTCTGCACTCAAGCCATGACCTTATGTTAACGTCTTCTCTCTCTGTTTACGGGTATTGTTGGTAGTGCTGTGCTGTTATACATGCCTGCAAGATTCCTTTGAACGCTCTGAGACTGTGCTTGTTTGTATACAGCAGTTGGGTCTCTGATCTCTAGAGCAGAATTTCTTTCTCTTGCTGTTACCTAATAAGCCTCCTGCTACTGCCGTGTGAAGAGATGAAGTAGTCTGGTGCTGCTCTGGCTTAGAACAAGGTATTTCCTCCAAAAATATAGCACACCAAAAATCTATTATTAATACAGTGGCATGATTATGATCTTATCACTGCATTTAATCTGATTGGCTGCACCGCATTTAAAGCTATACACACATATAAGCAGAATGCAGCAGCTGAACTCCTTTGTTAATGTGCCAAGTTGTTAAAAATCCATTGTGCTATTCATGGACTGATGCATTCAATTTAGCTTGGAAGTGGAATCTCAAAACATCTTAACTGAACTAAAGCATCTCTCATTTAAAATTAGAATGATTAGTTTATTACTTTTGATTGTGCAAACCTTGCCATCAACAGTAGTCTCTTTCCACTCAGGGGCATTCAACAGCAGAGTAGTTCTCATGATAAGCTCCTAGCTTCCACATAGCACTAGCTGCTCTGACTCTTGTGAGAAAAAAATGGAGCACCTTCGCAAAGGTAGCTCTGAAGTCGTGTGCAGAGGTACTCGAATGGGAGGTGGTATTAATCTAAAGAGTGCCCAAAATTGACAAAGGAAGGGGAGCCAACTCTGAAAGACTTGTTGATCTAGACAGCCCACAATAGTAGACTTAACTTTAACTGTTATGCACTATGAATACCTAAATAATAGTGAATAGTTAAATAGTGAGTCTTTCATAATGTGTCCTCTTTAAATGTTTCATTGAACATTGGTGTGTTTTATCATACTTCTGTTGTTATATAAAAGCAATGAGCCACTCATAACAATGATTACAGTGATCGGATCTACCACTGTACAGCACCTTGGTAACATCACGCACAGGTAGTCATGGCTTAAGGCTTTAATGCTAGAGGTTTTATACAAAAAGTGGGTGTGCAAATAATACTGCCAAATAATGCAGTGCCAGTCCTGTGTCTGTGTCTACATAGACACAAAATAAAAAATGCAAATTGCACATTAATGGTGCAGAGCTTCAATGTTTAACTTGTATAATTCCTGACATCAGTGCCTCTGAAAATATTGATCTTATTTTGAAGCTAGTTGGTCTTGCAAATAGCTTTACATTAAATGAGGGATCTGATAATCAGCAATTCTCCTGCCTGCACTGCCAGCATGTGTTAATCAATCTATCAGACATGAAAACATGAGCGGTGAATCCACTGACCATCCATCGCATTTTTAATATGACATTCTTATACACTCAGAGACTAAAATCCTGGGACTAACTGCTGTGGAATTATTCAGTTCATTAAGTTACATCCAAACATTTAATTGTTTTCTAGATATTTATATAGGTTTTCTAAGTGTATTTGTTATAAGGCATCTTCTTTTGAAAACTGCTAAATACCACCTGGTATTTGTGGATCCCATGGTTTTTGCGGTTACTCTAGTGTTGGCTGGCTGGTAACTCACTGTGAAGCTTGTCTCAATAGCAGCAAAATATATGGTTTAACAATTCTAAAAAACGCTCTTTTCTAATATGGTACTGCACTCATCCACACATTTATTGAGATCTTACACATCTCCTCTTTTTTCCTCAGTTTGAGTATTTGCAGAATAATCAATAACGTGTGGCATATTATGTGGCATGTAAGTTTGTCAGCAAGCGTTTTTAGTTTTTTGCTAGGTCTTGAAGGACCGACTAGGTGAACCATTTTGCTACAGCACCACCCTGAGGTAGACCAGTCCTGCTGCCCCAGTTAGTTAAACTATGACCTTTCCCTGATATTGCAGTACATTTCAGCATCTCCTTTACCCTAGTAGGCATCAGTTTGGTGTAGGCAGCAAAACAAGGTTATTTGCAGGGACCACAAGAATTTAGATTTTAAGATGTTTTGGGAGACCAAGAGTTAATTAGAAGGTGAGTATCAAGCATTCTGTGTATCTCAGATCTTCTGTTTTCAGCCAGTAGCAATAGCATCAGGCCACTGACAAACACTGCTTCTTATATAAGACACACACTGCAATGATCAATGTGGCTGCTGTTATTAAACACAAAAACGGTTGAACTTAAAAGGCACTCTGGGCCAAATTATAAAGGAAAACACATGAGCTTTTTGGCACAGTGCAATGCGAGCAATGCCCAGAAGACATGTTATTATGGGGTTACAGAGTACTAGCTGAATGCACGCTCTTGGAATAAGAATATGAATTAGCTATTATAAATAAAATAAAAAGTATATGCAGTACAGGGTAAACAATCTCCATATAATTTCAGAAACTTTTTGTCACTGAATTAATTTCATGTTTGACAGGGTAGCAGCAATTAAACAGGTGCAGCGCATTCCACATCAAACACACTATGTGTGTGTGCGTCTGTGTAAGAATGGCCAGAAGGTAGGTGGGAGGAGTTGAGCAAGAAAATCATCAGTCATCTTTCCACGAAAATATTAATAATGTACTGGATTAACACACTCTCATCCACACACATTTACACTCACACACACACCTACCTTGTTACCTGCTGTCTACTGTGCAGTCAGTGGCAGTAAATGTCACTCCAGTTTTTTTTTCTTCTTACCACAGAGTCAGGTATGATTAGCCTACCAACACGGCTCCAGTAGCATCTTTCATTCAGCTGTGCAATACAGTCTCAACGATGAATCAAATCATAGCACATCTGCTCAGGAGCCAAACAATCTTCAGTGATTCACAAACTCATAATTAGCAGCTTAACTTCAGCATGTGGTTCTCACAGTAATAGAATGCTAACCATTAGCCACAGTCATCCTTCATCCGAATTTTCTGACAGTTTGTTTCCTACAGCATCTGCAGCATCTTCGGAAAGACGAAGACACATGAGAGGTCATGATTTCCACTACGACAAAATGCTCTATTATTGACACCAACAAAAAGGGCATATGCAAAACAGCTCATTAGCAAGGAAGGTCACCTCTAGCCATGCAACACTGCTTCATGGTAGACACTTTAGCTACACTAACTGAACCTACATTTAGGTTAAACAACCAAAGAGTTTAATACTAGCATAGCACGCTGTCGGGAGCAGTGGATAGAAGAATGCACACATCAGCAACTTGAAGGACCTGGGAGACTTATGTGAACCACACGGAGAGAGAGAGAGAGAGAGAGAGAGAGAGAGAGAGAGAGAGAGAGAGAGAGAGAGAGAGAGAGAGAGAGAGAGAGAGAGAGAGAGAGAGAGAGAGAGAGAGAGAGAGAAAACCAACTAACTGTCTAAAGTACAGAGTGTAAGGGTGAAAAGGTGCGGTGCAGGAGCCAGACACGGAAAAAGACACTGGTCCCAGGACTCTCTAAAGACACACGCCCAGGACACACTCCATGCGGGGTAGAAGTGGTGGTTATTGGCCCAAGTAACCACACATCTCACCATTACTGTCCGGAGTAACTTAGAAGCAAGGGCATCAGACGGGAGGCTAGGCTACAACTACAGCTCAGCGCGCTTGCGCAATACTCAAGTGCACGTAATCAACCATTACAAGACCGACCCAACAGCCACGACTGTGGACATTCAGCGAGCAGTGATGCCCTCCATGAGTCATACTGGTGGTGCCTGAACCACTGACAGACTGGTACATGATGCTGGACTACATGCACGCAGACCATTAAATTGAGTGCCCTTAACACCATGTCATGGACACCAAAGATTGCAATGATGAGGTGCCAGACGGTTGTAACGCACTCGGTAGTTGGGTGAAGGCTGCCGGGGAGGGAGATGCAACAGGGGGTTAGCTGCTTTCCCCGACCTCCATAAAGAAATCCAGGCGAGACACAGTTCGGAGTACTGGACCATTTATTGGGCAGAGGAGCACCCACACCTCGTGGTTACAATCCCAGACAATACTGCAGCAGAACATACAGGTTACAAAAACCCCCGTAACCATTCCGCGTGCCGTACTTATATAACCGTTAGCTTTGTACTCCCTCTCTTGCTCACGACATACAGCGCGCATGCGCTCAACGCCCGGCACTCGAAGTGACCGTTATGCAATGAGTCAGAATTGCAGTTGATCATCTTCAGTCACGAGTCCCGCCTGGTGTCTCTCCACCTCTACCCCTGCTGCAAAATCTGCAGGAACTGCATGACAATATTTAAGATGCATAGGATGGATTATGACAGGACACCGGTAGGAAGCTTTTTTAGAACTCCAGAATGTTCGAACATCTGTCTGTATTGCATTAGCAAACACGGCAGCCCACTGCCATACTGAGAGTCACTACTTCTGTATGTGTAGCTCATTAAATATTGCCCATATTAGTCTAAATTTGTCATCTTACTGTTCCTGGCAACTGTTACCTTCCTTCCAAATAGCATTCCTTCCTACACTTCCTTCTTGGTGCATCTTTTTTTTGATGATAAATGAATGAATTGCATGCATTAATTGACTTTAATATATACTCACCAAGATCTTTGGTGGGCTACAATTCAAGAAGGCATATATGAGGGATGAGGGACTCACTTTCCCACTGCTGCATTTAGGAAAGACTGTTCGTCTCCCGAACTTTGATGTTATAGGCTACATAAAGATTCTAAAGGGGTTTGACCTTTTCTGGCCCAGACAAGCAGCATATACCTAGCAAAAACTCTTTTCCTTTGGAAAGTACAGCCTACACCTCTGTCTACACACCATATTCTTTACCTTGCCACTGAAACCTTTACAGCTAGTTACAGCATCCTGCCCTTAGGCAAGGTCTCCCTCTCCTATGCGGCTTCCAGCCTTTGCCCTTTATGACAAACAGAGTAGACCCTCATTTCTCATACTGCCTTCCAAAGAGGGACTATGCCTCGCTCACAAGTCCCGCTGATGCTGCACTGGTGCTGGGTATGTAGAGCATAGGGATGCCCAAGGCTACATTAGCCCACTTTCAAAGCTGACACTGGGCTCTTGCAGACAGCAGAGAGATGTAGTCCTAAAACTCTGCATCAAACTTGGACAGGTTTCAGGTCACCTGCTGCTTTGGCATTAGCAGAGAACAATCTCTTGTCCTCTGATGTTTCTTTGGCCTGGATTAGGTCATCGGGCTTTGTAACTGAGGCATCAGCAAACTGTACACATACCAGTTTTACAAAGGAGTCAAAACCATGTGGTGTAATCAAACAATAACCGCAAGTGAAATTAGTACATAAGGCCATTTACCTCACATACTGTTTTATATTTATAACACATTCATGACTTTTTAAATATAAAACATCAATTAAAGAAAATCTATCAAGTTGAGGCTTCCTCTACTAGCTACTAGTAGCTACTAGTTTAGTTTGTTCACTGTTCACTTCACTGTTGTTGTTACCCAAGTAAGCCGTTATGTAGACTTGAACTAGTCTGGCCATTCTCCATAGTCTTCGCCATCCATCAACAGTGTGTTTCCGTCCACAGAACCGCCACCCACTGGATGTTATTTGTCTTTGTTGCAACATTTTGAGCAAGCTCTAGTGACTTTTATGCATGAATCAAAGCAGATCGGCAGCTATAGATATACTCAAACCAGGCTGCCTGGCACCAGCAATAAAACATATCTAAATTGATTCTGCCTATTCTAATGGTTGGGGTAAACATTATCAGAAGCTGCTGGCCCATATATGCAGGATTTATGCACTGTACTGCTCCTACATGATTTCCTGATTAGATAATTGCATGAATGAGTAGGTGTACAGGTGTTGCTAATAATGTCCCTGGAATGGAATATTTGTGACTTGAAAACAGAGGTTTCAAATGATTTCACGCTGCCAGACTGTACAACCAGGCCACTGACAATGGAACAAAGTGCAACAGCAAAGGTCACTGAATTCACTTAGACATGTCCACCCCTGAGCCCCTGCCTTCAAATAAAAAAAACTGGCTCTCATCCCCCAGGGCTCATTTTATGAGAACAGACAGCTGAAAGCTCTCAGGCTGACTAGGCTAGGCTACGCTGTCGGCTACTCTCACCTTCCCAGCCATCGTGTATCAATGAAATAATGCATGAAGGGTAGACGCTGCTTTCTAGTTTTTAATACATATACTGTGCGTTGTTATGCAGGAACTGACATGGATAGTAATACTATCTTCTGTTCTACAGGGAATAGTCAACATTAATATCGAGACTGTGACCCAGAGCGATGTAGCCATGATTCACTGCTTACATGGTTTTGTTTCCAGAGATATCCACCACAGTAAAAATCACATCTGCAGCTAAAGGCCAAACTGAGTAGACAGTTTACTGGGGGATTAAAAATTTTACCACTGGGTATTCGCATCCTTACTCGTTACATTTGCCCTGCTTGCCCACAAAGACAGATCTGTGCCATAGCCGTCTCTTTGGAAGTTACAATTGTAGTATAGTTGTGCCCTCTAGTGGTGATAAAGGGCACCACAGTTACCTGGACAATTAATTTGATACCTCTTAAGAAACTAACATTATAATGAGTTTATGAATGATTTAAAATGAGTTTACTGATGAGATTTGTTAATTATGTTATAAACACCTTAAAATCATAAATACGCAATTACTCATAAATGCTCATTTTTAAAAAGGGCAACAGGAACCTCTTGTTTGGATAATAGTGAACCCATATTCTTTTACACTGTTAAAGCTCAGATTTACATCTTTTCAATCAGTCAGCATTTAAACTGTCAGCTTCAATATATCTATATTCATATTCATCAGGTACAATAAATCAGTTTTGTCCTTTAAATTAACGTGATAACTGTTAACTAGTACAGCTATAAAGCCTTTTAGTGTTTATGACCTTACTAATAACCATTAATATGAAGAGCATGATACATGTTGTCCTGTACACGATTTCACCTGAAGTGACATTAGATCTTCTAAATTACAAGGCTGTTTAGCAATGAACATATGAATATTGCTACATCTATTACATAAGAAAGTTTCCAATTCTGTGCATTGTCATCATGTTGAAACAGCAGGACACAAATTTCTACACAAAATAAGCAAGCAATTAAACAGGTCTACAAATAGCCTGACTTGTAAGATCATCAAACAAAAAAAAATTGTCACCTATGACTGAAACAGGCCTATTATCATGTAACGCCTCCACAAGCAGGAATAACAACTGTGATTCAATTTGGTATGGACTGAGAAAGTTTCTGGATGTATGCAAGACCAGTGTGCAGCCACTCTAGCATCAAAGAGTTGTGCAGTTGGGACAGATTTCTGAGGAGAATTTTCTCTAGGCTGGGATTATAGCCACTGCTGGTAGGCCCGTATGACTGTATGCTTCCATACACCTGCACATTCAGTTACTTGCAAGCCTAAATGCAATAACTCTTTTTAGCCAATCATTAAAATCTGCTTTAAAACCCGTTTTCCACACATGGAACGAAACATTCAGTGCCTAATCACCTTGTGCATCTGCAGGGGCCGAAAGTTCTACCACCATAAACACCCTTGCGCACTGGAGAAACCTAGGACTGCTAGATGAGAATCTTTTACACTTTAATAACAACGTGGTGTTTATTTTAAGCATCTCCAGAATTATTAGGATAATTCAAAAGATTACAAAAACTCCTTATACAGTATATAAAAGAGGTCTTGAATTCAGTTTCCAGCTGAGTGCGTCTGGAATTTTTTGGTTCTGTCAAGTGAGCTTATCATATACCAGCTACCCAGTGGTATAGACAACTACTATGAAGTCAACTTCAATTAACTTAATTGACATTTTACAAACTTACTTGGTTTTATTTTAAAGCTGCCATGTCAGTTCAGCAGCAGTGTTAGCTTGCATTCATATATTTGGCATCTGAAGGAATCCTGTGGCATTCAGAGGGAAAATGTACATATAGCCACACATTCAGCATCAGAACATCATTGCTTACCAAAAGTTGCGATGTCCGTTCTCATGGACTTATCTATTTTTCTCATAGAGAAAAATAGCTGACTGCTTAATATGGGCATGATGCCAATTATAGAGTGACACAGGTCCATTACAAATAAAAAAATAATGTACATAAAAATTTTGGCAGGCCACGCTTTTAATACCTGACATTTTGGAATTTTGGAATTGCATCTTTCTCAACTTTTACAACTACTAACTGTTGTTATTTCAGATGCTGAGACTTTTACACAGGAAGTACAACTTCCTTTTTCTATTCTTTTCTTTCTTTTTCTTGTTGATGTCAAACACTCAAACCTGAACCTTTTAGATAAATTGGGTCCTTCTTATGTTGTTTATTTCCATCTTAGCATTGCTGCTGACATCAGCTAGTTATTCTGGCTTATCCGACCGTGGCATCATGCTTTTTCAGCTGAGCTGTATGGTGGGCATTAGCAGCTTCCTGCAATAGCCTGACCCTTTAAGCTTTGGGTTTTTTCATGCACCTGTTCGTAGCTGTCAGATGATAGCCCGTGTGGTGCGTGCCTGTGTATGTGTTTGTTTTAGACAAGGACCACAGCATCAGAGTTTCAGGCGACGGTTCCTCTGTGGTGACCCCTCCTCATGTCCAGGCAGGTAAGTCTCACCATTGGAAGGTCAAAGGTCATGATGTGAGCTGTGCTTGGCCCCCTTTGCGTTGCATCTGGATGTCAATGGGGTTCTTTGCTTCTGACCATAGAGTGGATTACAGAGACTATGGTGCTGTTTTTGGAACACTATGTGTTTGTTCACTTGTTGATTGGAACATGTCAGAACTGCCGTTCTTAATATGAGAATGTAAGTGATTTCGTATAATCTATGGGTTTCTGCTGAACAAGTCATACACAGATTCTTCAGACATTTAAGCTAATTAGTAAAAACAAAGCATTGAATATTGTGCTAGCATTGCATCAGATATTGCTTGACATATCCCTGAACACTATGTGACTGTTCTTGCTATTGCGTCACTATGTGAAACGTTCAAATGTCTGTAGGTTTCAGTGTACTGCAGTTGTTGATGGGAGTCTGAATGACTAAGCCATGTCTTTGAATACACAATTTGGGGGTCGACTTTTTGTGAGTTTTGTGAATAATATGTAATGAAAAAACCAATGCTGACAATTGTAGCAGATGATGAATTGCATAATGACTTATTGAAGTTCATTTAAAAGGTGTATTTGACATCTCTGCATATGTTATGTTGACGCAAACCATTGAAGCGTTTCTATATCTGTTGTAAACATGTCTGCTCACATCCTACAGTGAAGCCACAATAGTTTCTTGAGTGAGATTTTCTGGTTTAAAGATTAGGAAAATTATTTTCTGATGATGTATTTTAATGGTGCACGGAACTTTGAAGAACTACAAGGCAGATTCTTGAGGGCAGACTGTTTTGAAGTGTTTTAGTTTTATTCCTGCTTCCCTAATAAGTGGCTATGAAAGCAGTCAGGGTTTCTCTATTGTCCTGAGTGATTCCTATTGGTTGTTTTATGCATTTATGTAGTGCATACTGGTAACTATAATACATAAAAGTTACCAATACAGTTTACATAACTAATAACATTAAATGCTAGTTTTAGGATGGTACATTATATGACCACAAATCAAACCCCAGTTCACCCAGCTCTCCCAATAAAAAACACCAGTGTCTACTGTAAGTGCAGGTTGGTTTAATAATTTTAATGGAGCTGATCTTGTCAGGGGAAGGATGGACGAGAGCACGTTTGAGACATTTGAAGAAGAGCTCGGAACACCATTGCAGGATGTCCCTCCACAGAAATCTTTCAGACAAGCTCGCCGGACAGGTAAACCATTACCAACCACCACTTAAAATACAGTCTTGATTATAGCAGGTGTTCTGGAATAGTGATCCTTCTGAGTTTAAGAGGAATAAAACGGGCCATTGGCTAAAATATACTAAAGAAGCAGCAGTGATATTTCACAGCAGGAAAGCACCTGTGAGTCTAATTATATACCAGACCGGCCATGACCAACATTGGCTGCATACTGAAGCATAGTCACAGAGCAATAGTAACAAGACACCAGCTAGCATGACAAACACTAGCTTCAGCTAGCATGACAAATCCTCCCCCTACACACACCCTGTCTTGCTGTTGCTGTATGTAGATATACATAGAGTATATTGTCTCTGACCTGTGTCGCTATACACACTGTAAACTAACTGTAGCTCTTTTTCAGAGATGTACACTCAAAGAAGGGTGAGAGAGGTGAGTCTGGATGCCTATACACAATGACTAAGGTCTGCATTGCACAAGAAGAGCACTGTAATGGGAGCCAGCAGCACTGAAGTGTTCCACTGACAACATTGCATTCACCTTAAACACCTTGAATGTCTTCTAAAGGACAACCACTGGACAGCTAAAGACAAATATAGCTCCATGTCCATTTTGAGCACTTGAAATACATGAGTGTTATTTTGAATGTATCATAATCTATTTGCTACAGGAGGCTCCAATTGTTCAGCAGATCCCAAAAGCTGTACCTCGTGAGACCGCCGTCCCAAGAGCCAGTAGGTCATCACCCGACAATGTCATAATCTTGCTAATAGTATGCTTTATAGATACCTAATGGTATCCTTTAGTGTTCATTAGTTTTTAGCCATTTTTGGGGAATACTGATTGTCTGTTACTCATTGTTTGCTCCTAATCTCAGACATTCTTTCCGAGTAAGTAGCGTCCAGGAACTGCAATTGCTAGAAGTGGTTGGTGTAGCTCAGCGGCTAACACCACTGCCCGCCAGGGAGCCATTACTGCATGTGGGAGACTGGGGTTTGAATCCCGGTCTGGGTGACTATGCTGTGCTACACCAATAAGAGTCCTTGGGCAAGACTCCTAACACTGCACTGGCCTACCTGTAATATGATTAACCTTGTAAGTCACTCTAGATAAGAGCGTCAGATCAATGTAATGTAGAAGCTTAGGCATAGAAAATGAGGTATTTTAGGTGTGGTCTTGCATTAGCCTAACACATTTGTTGGTGTTTTTTGTGGTTGAGATAGTCGTGTATTTTTGAAGCTGACTAAAGCAGCCTGTAGATCGTAGCCTACACAAACCACTGTTTAAAAAAAATCACAAAAGAAAAAAGAACAAAGCCCAGAATTATTACGGAGCAGCAGTGTGATTCCCAGACAGCATGCAAATGTGGGTCACCTCTACAAAAGATATGGCGCTGCTGGCTTGTGGTCAGCACTGTATGTGAGCCAAAAGTGGGCCATATTAGAAAAGCTTATTTGGTCCACATGTGCCAAAGCAAATCTGGGCCATGTCTGGTAAAGACTGCCTTTTAAGTAGTCCAGCAGAGCCTGCCTCACTACTAGGAACATTACTACATATCCTAGTTTGCAGTTTATTTCATATGTAATTTGACATCAATATATTTTAATGGTTAATAGTACAGTAAAACTTATGATGTTCAATGAACACTGAACTTTTAAGTCAGCCACAAAGTAAGAGGCATATTGACATGTTTACAACAAACACTGCAACGGCTACGTTGTGTGTTTTGGCCAGAGTGTCCTTTTAAAATGCCTGTGCCACATCCCTGGTGATACCTAGTGATACTTTCTCTCATCACCTCTTATTCACAGCATCACTACGCAAGACCTTGTCCCTTCAGAATGTGGCCCAGATTGAGGTACCATGGGAGGGAGTGACACTAAACCGCTGTCTCTTCATAGCTATCACTATACTGGTCCTTACATCAGGCTGCCAAAGACTGAACGGTCAGTGCATTTGCTGTGCCCAGATATTCAGCTAGTCTTGCAGGTTTTTGTCCAGCACAGTTTGATGATCCTCCTGTTCAGATACACCTGAGTCAAATCATCAGTTAGTTAGTTGGCATGCTTGGGCATGGAAATTCATGTTGGACTTTGACCATCAAGGTCCAGAGCTGTAAACCCCTTTCCGTTATGAGTAAATTATCATGCTGCTGTTATTTAGAACATAAATGTTCTTAAGTGGTTCTTGGCCCACCATTCCAGGCAAATATAAAAAGTACCTTTTCTCTGCCACACTTTACAAATTTGCAAAATATCAGTTCGAGGAACCAATTCTGGAATTACCAAGTTATCTCCTATTTCCTCAGAGGTTGTACGAGGCCGCAAGGATGGGGCCGATGTCGATGGCATCGGAACTGCACTTAACGTTAGACATACTGGGATGAGGAAAGGGCGGTTACCACCACCTGAGGTCAGGAGAACTTTCTGAATGTTTATCTGTGATGCCATCATTTCATTAATTTAAAAAAAAGTTTTTTTTGATACTTATATAGCTCGCGTGAAAAAGTTCTGCAGTGAAATGTTCCTTGTTGTTTAAACAACTCAATTGGCAATCACTCTTGTCTTCTGATGAAAGAAAGAGTAATGGTTGTTTTTGATAACACTGTTACAATGTAATTGTAACACTATGTTACATGTAAATGTATATTTTCTTATTTCCTTACTTTTATGGTCAGGACAATGATGTTTTGAAAAGTTCTCTAATTTCCAGAACATCTGTAATGCATACAGTGCTGATACATTTAGAGCTTCTGAAACTGTGAGAACTGTGAGGACGTTTATAGAACTTTCTAGAACTGTCTGGCACTGCCCAGTAGTATACATAGCAGTATAAATACAGTTGCATTAAAACAACCATTTCAATTTATATTCCAGCTGAGTAAGTGGATACTGGATATATGAGCTACATTTAATTCAGATGGCATCAAGCAGCTGCTGCATCTGGCAGATGCAAATTGCTAAGTCTATGGTCAATATATCAAGAGAAGAGTAGAAAAGTACTCTGTGAAACCAGATGACTATTGTGTCACGTGTGGTGTCAGACTTAACAAACAGCGACAACAACTTGTTCATCTTGGTGCTGACCACAGTGCCTCCACACACCGTTTCATTGGCTGTATCCACCAAAACAAAAGCAGGTCTCGTCACTGAAGATGATCCAGTGCAATTCTAAGTCACTCCATGACAGTCTTGCCCAACACCATTTGCATCCTTTGGTGATGTTGATGAGGTGTCGCAACGATGTGCGTGCATGCAGTCCTGCGTTTTGCAGTCGTCTTCCGGCACTAACAGAATGACTGTTGGGTCAATCAGGTACAGGCCCATCCTTGCTTATGTCACATGCACAGCTGAACGTGAAACTTGAGTCATTTGCATGTCTCACTATGTCCAACCTACCCACCGAGTTTCATTCCTGATGGTTGATTCCTTCTGGATGCAATTATTTTTGTAACTACCTTTATGACAATGAGTGTTTCTTTAAGCCTGACTTCTCTGTGCCTTTGTCAGTTTTTGACAGTGCTCATTTGTGTACATAAGCTTCTATTATGTATTAGTGTCATTAGCCTAGGAAAGCAAACCCACCCGTGTCTTGGGCAGTCTGCGACATCTGAGGAAAGATGAAATATGGACTAAAATTGATTTGAAAGCCCACAGTGCAGATATGGATCTGTAGACACAATTTTGTGTGGTGATCGAATCTTTATCTTTTCCTCAAGCCCGAGACCTCTCTGTGGGAGACCTTTTTCTGGTGGGTCAGTGATGATGATGAAGAAGTAGGCAGAAGGGGCAGAACAAGGAAGGCGACTCAAGAGAAAAGTTCCAGAGGCCTCAGACACAAAGCCACCCCAAACAGAAATCTGCTGAAGGGAAGACAGGATAGATTCAAAGCACGTAGGGGAAAAGCCAGACAGGACGAAGAGGAGTTGAAAGAGAGAGTGAAAGGACAAAGAGTGAAGGAGAAGAGACTCACACAAAAGAAGCTAGAGAAAAAAGAGCAAGGGAAAAAGAAGGAGGAGGAAGAGAAGATGCAGAAGAAGAAGAACGCAAAGGAGAGCAAGAAAAAAGATACTAAAGTGTAAAAAGTGAAGAAAGTTGTAAGAGGCAAAGTCTCCCATATAGGGAGGCTTTAGGGCTGTGATGGAATACCAGGAGAACACAGGAAGTTACTAGCGGGAACAGTCTTCTTATTGTAACCTGGAGACTACAACAAGTGCTCCGGAAGGGCTCTCAGGAAGGCATGGAAGCTTACCTTGAATTGCACGCATAAGTGGAGCAACTGCACTGTCATAGGTTTGGTTGGGGTTTAGACCTGAACATTAGTTTTAAGCTTGGAGGAGTCATTAAGGTTCTTAAATCTCCACAAAAAAGCACAGCCAATAGAACTGGGTACTCTGGAAAGAGCCGCAACACTGGGATATGGAGCTGCGTTACTTCAACTAATGGTGCTCCATCCACTGCCAGGGGGATGAGTTGGAGATGGGAGTTGATCCAGAATTTTTTTATCTTATAAATGCTGTTGTGGCTGAATGTAATCTATTCCTCATAGCCATGTTCCAACACTGCATGTAAAACCTTTCTTGAAGAGTAAAAGCTGTTACTGCAGCAAAGGAGGAAAACCTCACTATTTATAGCCTTGATTTCAGAAGAAACCCTAAATGAGCAGATGTCTGTATTTGAAACATAGCGAAGCTCACACTATGCTTGCAGGTTTCAGGCAAGTACCACAGCACAGCACAGCACAGCAACGGAAATAATTCAAAAGCAATGTCCTGTCAAAATACCGTATCATAGCCCACATCTATGTCCTTTAGTCTTGTAAAAGCTCTTAAATACCCGAACTAAAGTCACATCTCTTGCAGGTTTAAGGTTTACAGTGTCATCTAGTGGCACATCTGTGGTTTCTAAATGACAAACAAAAATTCTAATGGCTTAGTTTAAACTAGTGTTTCTCAACCCTGATCACGGAGGCCCTGCATGTTTCCAATAGACCTTTAGTGCAGCTTTTAACCATAACTATTCTATGACAGTGTGGATGCCCCACCAAGTGGTTTTATTTGTTTATTAATATGATTAGGTACTAGATTATGGTGGTGACCAGGTGGTGTTCTTTAACTTGCTGGTCTTAAAATGATCAAACCAATGTTTTTTGAAAAAGTGACTTAACATGCATAGAAGATATATTCTGAGCTGAATTGTTCAGAGTTGAATAAAAGTGTTCAGAATCCTACAAAATGTATACTGGGATTATTCTGCTAGTTTTGCTCTATAGACGTGTCACATTATGGAAATACGAAAAGCTCTTAATTGTTAAGCTCTTGTTAAAAGTTCTGTGTGAGGAAGACTAACGTCAAGAAGCTAAAGCTTGGACAGTTTAGCACTTCCTTCTTTTTGTCTTTACTGGCTATGCTAAACAAACCAACAATGCGTTTTGGATTTAATTAGAGTTTGGACTCTAATTGCCCACTACGTAGCTGATAACTGTACTCTAACAGCTATTTTTAACTCTGTACCCCTGCCCCTAAAATAATTAAATTCAAATCATGTAGGCTACTACAACTGCATGGTATACCAGATGAATTTCCCAAATAAAAATTTTTGGAAACTAACGTCCATGTATTATATTCACATCCTTGCTAAAATGAAAAGTTTGGTGTTACCATGCTAGCTTGCTGTGTTGTTTAAGCTTAGTAATCAATACCTCCAATTTCAATACACCAACTTGCCAGACTGCATGACGAAACAGATGGTTATTCCAAATGTCTTAGGTTAACTACAGAAAAAAAAAAGAATCACTCTTTTTTAGTTTTCTTTTTAGATTTTAATAACAAAAAACCTTTTTGATGTTATGGGATGGTATCTGTAGTATCCTCATAGCAGAAGTGACACTTGAAAATAAAAAATAAAACTACTCTGGACTTGCTAGACACACAGGCTGACAAGCAAGCTTAAAGGGGTACTCCAGTGTTTATCAACTTAATCTCCAGCTGCCACATCTGTAACACATGGCTGATTACCACAGTAAAATAACAGAAAACCTGTTAAGCTAATTGACAGCTGCTGGAGCTGGAGCCTACTCACTCTTAGGAGTTTGTCCAAGGCTGTTGTACTAAGCACAATAAACTATCAAAGTCGCTGTAAGAAGTTATCATCTGTAAACAGCCATAGGTTTTAGATGCACAGATAAAAATTAGGTTAAAATCCAAGAAGTATTTCTTTAAACTAAATGAATGGGTTGGTAGGACCAGCTATTAAAGTTATATATCATACAAAATGTATGAATAAAGTTGTATATATGGTCCTTAAACTGGAAGTGTATCTGTCAGTGCAGGCCTACACTCTTCATGGGATTATTGTCATAAAACATTACAAAAATATTAATAAGCATGACATCCTGATGTGTATGGACATCCGACAGTTATTTACAAAAACTTAACTGGTATAGAAAATTGCATTCACAGATAATCAAACAAAACCATTTTAAATCCATCGAAAACAAATCTTCAATTCTTCAAGCTCAGTTGTTTGGAGGAGGCATTCCGTCAGCAGGTATCGGAGGTCTCAAGTGATGTGGCAGTGTACCAGGAGGAGGCATGCCAGGAGTATGAGCCATTTGGGGAGGCGCAGGGGCATTAGGGGGCAAGGGTGGCATGCCTGGGATGCCCCCAGGAGGTGGAGGAGGCACTGCTTCAGTAGGTGGTCGAGGTCCAAGGCCAGTCATCAGAGGAGGAGGACGCTTGATGCCAGCAGGAGGTACTTGTCCACTGGGCGGCTGCAGAAGCTTCTCCATCTTGAAATGGAACTGCAGGAAAAACTGGGAAAGGAAGACAATCAATTAAACGTATAGAAGTGTGCAAATGTCTTAAATTTTTTTTGCAGCTAAAAATTGAAGAAGTTACAGTGTAGTTGTTTAGAATAAATACAAATAAAAAAACTGTTAAAAACCTGCTGTCCATTTGCTGAACACGGCTTGCTAAGTAATTATTGCTTTGTAGCTATCTGTTAGACTGTTTTGCACTTTTCCATTTACAAAAACAAAATTAAAACATTACTATAATAATTTCTATAGAACCATTCTATTGCTATTGTCAATTGTTTTATCATATCTATAACATTTCAACCAGCAGTTTGTTCAGATCTTGAAGACGACTTTATAAAATTTGGAAACTGATGTTTCATATAAGTAGGTCTTTAGGTCGACAGCTAAGACAGCATTACTGACATTGGCCAGAAACTAACAAAATCCAAGTTAGCAAACAAGATGGCCTGTGCTTTTCCTTATTTTATTAAAAATGCTGGATGGAATATTATATTCAGGTTAATCTGGCAAGCACTGATTTATTGAAAACTGAGTTGAATCAGAGCTTGCAGCAAGTTTATGACTAAGAGCGTGGTAAAGTTGGTTTTATACTAGACATTCATTACATACCTAACTTTCTTTTTTAGCTGTCTTGTTAAAATTTCTTAAGAAATAAACAAAGTACAAGCATATAAATGTTTTTTTTCAAATCAGTAGCTAAATTTTGAAAATTTGAACACTGCTTAAAAAAAACAAGGTTTAGTGATGTTATTTATATAAACTCCCTCCCAGATTCTATTGCTTACATATACACCAATACCATAAATTGTACTTATGTTTGTCAGTAACAATTTTAAAAGCTCCCGAGGCAATATTTGTAGTTACAATCAAATACCTGGGGCCTGTCTGCTGTTGAGACAGAAAATCCAAGGTTTGATCAAACTAAGTTTAAAGTGAGCTGGATAAGCAATAAATCCTGCTTTGTGAGGCCACTAGTTGGGGCAATCAATCCTTCATTACGTTAAATCAGGTGTGTCGGTGGTGGAATTGGACAAATCTATGCAATGGCTGTAGCAAAGGAGAAAAGGAAGCAAACCCGTGTTCTAACCAGCTCACAACAACTTTTTTTGAATACAAACAATTATTTTTAAGTCTTCCACTTGCTATGTGGTGTTTTCTCACAGAGAAACACACTAACTGTTTTAAACAATTGACTTAGCTAGCTTTAAAGTTTTACACAGTTCTGTATGGAACACTAAGCAGCATAATCTCTGCAATAACAGAACAGTGGGAAAGCAGCCAGTGTAATCCTCAGCAGGAAATCAAATCCCCTTCAGGCTCTTACTTGTTTTGTTTCTCTGTTCCAGTGCGTCCAGAAGCGACTTTCTGATTTGTCTATCTCTCTGCTCGGAACCTGAGCACAGAAAAGGAGAAAACCGTTACAGCCTACACAAGCAAATAAAAAAAAGAAAAAGCTTATTTTCATTTTGAACATGGAAAATAAATTATTACACACACACACACACACACACACACACACACACACACACACAAGCAAAAGTATTCGGCCCCCTTGAACATTTCAACCATTTGCCACATTTCAGGCTTCAAGCATAAAAATATGAAATTGTAATTTGTTTGGTGAAGAATCAACAACAAGTGGGACACAATTGTGAAGTGAAACAAAATGTATTGGATATTTTAAACTTTTTTTAGAAATCAAAAACTGAAAAGTGGGGCGTGCAATATTATTCGGCCCATTTACTTTCAGTGCAGCAAACTCACTCCAGAAGTTCAGTGAGGATCTCTGAATGATCCAATGTTGACCTAAATGACTAATGATGATAAATAGAATCCACCTGTGTGTAATCAAGTCTCCGTATAAATGCACCTGCTCTGTGATAGTCTCAGAATTCTGTTTAAAGCACAGAGAGCATCATGAAGACCAAGGAACACACCAGGCAGGTCCGAGATACTGTTGTGGAGAAGTTTAAAGCCGGATTTGGATACAAAAGGATTTCCCAAACTTTAAACATCTCAAGGAGCACTGTGCAAGCGATCATATTGAAATGGGAGGAGTATCAGACCACTGCAAATCTACCAAGACCCGGCCATCCCTCTAAACTTTCAGCTCAAAAGGAGAAGACTGATCAGAGATGCAGCTAAGAGGCCCATGATCACTCTGGATAAACTGCAGAGATCTACAGCTGAGGTCGGAGACTCTGTCCATAGGACAACAATCAGTCGTACACTGCACAAATCTGGCCTTTGGCCACTTTGGAAGAGTGGCAAGAAGAATTTCTCAAAGATATCCATAAAAAGTCTCATTTAAAGATTGCCACAAGCCACCTGGGAGACACACCAAACATGTAGAAGTAGGTACTCTGGTCAGATGAAACCAAAGTCAAACTTTTTGGCCACAATGCAAAACGTTATGTTTGGCGTAAAAGCAACACAGCTCATCACCCTGAACACACCGTCCCCACTGTCAAACATGGCCTGCTTTTCTTCAGCAGGGACAGGGAAGATGTTTAAAATAGATGGGAAGATGGATGGAGCCAAATACAAGACCATTCTGGAAGAAAACCTGTTGGAGTCTGCAAAAGACCTGAGACTGGGACGGAGATTTATCTTCCAACAAGACAATGATCCAAAACATAAAGCAAAATCTACAATGGAATGGTTTACAAATAAAAGGTATCCAGGTGTTAGAACGGCCAATGGCTGAATCCAATTGAGAATCTGTGGAAAGAGCTGAAAACTGCTGTTCACAAACACTCTCCATCCAACCTCACTGAGCTCAAGCTGTGAAGAATGGCCAAAAATTTCAGTCTCTCGATGTGCAAAACTGATAGACATATACCCCAAGCGACTTGCAGCTGTAAATACAGCAAAAGGTGGCGCTACAAAGTATTAAGGCAAGGGGGGCGAATAATATTGCACGTCCAACTTTTCAGTTTTTTATTTCTAAAAAAAAGTCTAAAAAAAAAGAATACTTTTGCTAGACACTGTATGTGTGTATGTATGGACATAATTAAAACTGCTTACTGAAATAGTACCTTAAATGCAATAGTTTCGTAAGGTTCGGCTGCCAGGAGCAGATACTGCCAGCGACGGTCAGGAGGCTCAATGCGCTGCTCATATGCAGACATGAACCGATGTCTGGGTCCAATACCCTCTGCAATCTCAGGGTAGTCAATCTAAAAAACATACAGTTTGTTACATGAGGGTCCAACAGCTGTTCAGCTTTATCTACAGGCTCATTACTGCTTTGAATAGATTTCAAACTAATTATATTACCTGAAACAGCAGACTTTGTTGACCAGTTTCTGGGTCCCTCTGTTTTGTTACTGTCAATGAAAACATACTGTTGTCAGTAAAAACATTTAAGGTCAATTTCAACCTGAAGTCAAAATTGCAACAGGCGAATAAACAAGCAGACAAACAAACAAACAAATGAAGCAGCAAACAGACAGACGAGCTAACAGTTCTAACAATGCATGAATGAGAGGACAGACAGACAAACAATGTCCATGTATGAATAAAAGAATGGACATGCAATATGCAGCTCGGTAACCATATATGTTATGCTAAATTAACTTTCGTTCTATAAGCTTCTCTGATTTTAAACTGTTTTGTGGGAGCAGTGTAAGAGACATCAGCCTTGCGACTGAACAGGAAATGCTTATGGAAGCCAATATTAAAAACGCTCAGTTTACATTGAGAGGACAGAAATACAGTGAAATATACTGGTCATTTATTGGACACTGGAACATTACTCTATGGATAAACTTAGTACATGTTTACTGTTTGTCTGCAACAAGATGAACCTAATTAGTACAAAAGACTAGGACTTAAGTTCTTTGAATATTCAAAGAATATAGAACATGAATTATATACCATATTGGGCCATTATAGGGGTACATTGGTGACTTCGCGAAGAGTTCTGCATAATTAAACAATTAAGAATACTTGTAATTAGAGGAGGAATTCTAGAGAAACCTGCCGAGTCCGAATTTTCTGCAGAGGCAATAAGTGCTGATAACCAGACATCTGACATAAAAGCTAGCTAAAGCTAACACACAAAGGTTTCACAGGAAATGACTAAGAATCCACTACCTGATGTAGGAAACATTGTTTTCAAACAGTTTTACAATGAAGTTCTAACCTAAACCATATTTTACTTTAAGCTGTTCATGGTGGAGAGATAGATTAAGCAAATAATGCCTTGCATATACCACTGCTACTCTATCACCAACGTTGCAGGAGACACTGGAAACTGAAAACTAAAAAGATCAGTAGGTTTATTTGTCGTGGTGGGCTTTTACCTTTGTAACCTGGTCGCCCAATCTTTACAAATTTCTTCACTTCCACTTTTACTTTCTCAGGTGCCGGTTGGGCAGGAGCCTCTTTTGCCTCTTTAGCTGCTCTTCTTGCTCTGTTTAAAGAAAATGAGAGAACATTTACAGTTAGGAAAGTTTCATATATGGAAATGTCTTGAAGTCTTAACATTTCTTCATAAATCCAATGTGTTATACTCACAAATTAGTCTGGTGCTTCTTTCCCTGTGTGTGGGCAAGATAGCTCCCCTGAAGATGACACAATCAAGTGAGTATAGAAGACATAACTACAGTTAAAAGTACATAAAATAAATATGGACATGGCGGTACATCACAGTCCTGTTACAGCATATTACAGCAGTGAAAGGTCTAGTGATTAAGTAAAAACATGCATATAAAACTCTGATGTACTTAGAACAGGCCTGTATTATCTTAATCAGAAATTAGCCCACTTGGCAGCTATAGGTTTATTTAATTTTGGTTCAGATTACATCCCTCTGTATTATTAGTACTGCTAACATTCCTATATTTTTCCACCACTACTAAGACTGTAAGCTTACCTCATTATTGTGAAGTGTGAGACACAGCTTGCATTCATATGAGCCCAAGTGGTTTTTCATAAAATATGGATCCTTGTTGATGTCTATTGTTTCCAAAGCCAGCTGACGTAAACGTTCTCGGCGATCTCGGTTGCTCTCAGAAGCGGAGGCAACCCCACCGCTGCCGGTTTTACCACCGGCTCTGTGCTGGAAATCCATTTTTTACCAGAGGGTTCAGGACTGCAGATCCAGGACTCTCACTCTGCCAGAACACCCAAATGCTGAACTGAGTGATTACAAAAGACAAATATAAATGTGGAAAAGACATTAAACCAACTGTGAACTCCAGCATTAAAAAAAATGTTAATTAATACTGTACACCTGTAATGTGCATAAGTGGGTAAAAGCAGCTACACTTACTAAAATAAAAATGTTAGAAAGCTTTTGCAAACGTTTTTAAAAAATAATAATTCTGATAAAGTAGATTGTGGAAAAAGGAATTTAATCTGTTACATTTTAGCCATTAACAGTTGGTCCAATTCCATTTGTGCTTCATTTTATTCTGTTCTATTGGTTGAGCTCCAGGTCTGCTTTGCTCAGACCTTTCTTTTTGGAGCTTATGTATTTTATTCGACATAAAAAGAACCCAAAATACAGAACAGAGCATAACAGTCCTCAGTTCCTATGCTAACAGACACTGAATGTAGTTCCCAAGACGTGTCCCTGCATTTTACTCAGTTCCTACGTAGTATTTTGACAGGTTTTGGATTCTTTAATTATTGGAGGAGTGCTTTCTCTTTTTCGTTACATGAATAAGTGAATATGTATTCTGTCCAACTTTAAAAAACAGCTTAGCTAGTTGTTGCTTCTTCAGCTAGCTAACCGGCTAACTTAGCACGGCTAAACCTAATTCAAACTGAGCAGAGAGACTGCATTACTGTTTAATACAATCGTTACACAAGGCTTTTATATAACTTATCTTAAAGGCGAAATAAACAGTACTTTACCGGTAATGGTGAAGAATTAAATATATTGGAAAAATATTTTGTTGTTAATCAGCTACCTTAACGTTCTGCTCACGCGTACCGCCGTAACCGTCGCACTGCGCATGCGCCACAAACAATGTACGTTTTTCCTTTTCCGGTACGAAAGAAATATTTGTATATATATAATATAATATAATAATATATAAATATATAATTCCCATTAAATTAGATTTATTTTTCTAAAATACATATTTTTTTTCTAAAATATTTTTTTTAAATTTCATTATTCTTTAAATAAAAATGTTTGGAAATTGTTTAACTTTTGTTACGTACCTAATAGCTTTATTCCATTATTTATTTAATAGATTATTTGATACAGTTAACAGTACAATACTTTGTACAATAGTTTGTTTTTGGGCATGTAAAAAGTTATTATCTTCTGTTGTGATAACTGCATGACTGCAGATTTTAAAACTATAATTTCATGGCATGATAGTGATATGATAATGATAAGTTATACAATGATTATGACATAAAAATGACAAATTGTAAACACATGGTTGATCTTAGCACATCAGGCATTAAAAATAGTGAAAATCCAAAATAATACACACCAGTGTTGCTATAATTGATATATTTATAGGGAGAAGGTGTGGCCATTTCTGGCTTTTATTTTGAAAACATCCTGGTTTGGGTGCCTTCTGGATCTCTTCCTTCACAGTACTTGAACTGGGCATTACCAGCGAAGCAGCAGGATCTGAGTTTGTCTGCTGTTAGTTGCGTTTTTAATCAGCCAGGGTAAAAACAAAGCAGAAGTGAGGACGATATAACCGGCCTGTAATGTAGCAGCAGCTGTCGTCCTAAGGGCATGGTCAGACCAGTTGTATAGCTGATTGATAAGGCGTATGAACTGGACCAGGCAGCCAAGGTTAAGCATCAGCCGACTGAGTCATCTCATCATTAGTATCAGAATGGTAACGTTACTGATCATCAACCTGGCCAACTAAACGACATCCTAAAGTATTACAGCATTGAAAGGCAGGCCTTAAAATGCGGTTTAATGAAAAAGAGCTCGTCTTCCTGAGTCGACAGCCCTCTGAGAGGGCGGCGGAGTTGGGGATGAAGGGACCCAAGAAAGGCGACGGTAAGATGTCCACCCTTCTTCATGACGTTATTCAGAAATCTTTATTTATCATTAAACCTCGAGGCTGTGGTAACATGTCCACCCGGTTACTTTCACCCAACAGTCATGAAGAGGCGACTTGTGAAGCTTATAGTGAATTTCCTGTTTTACTTTCGCACAGATGAGGAGGAGGTGGGAAACCGAGCACAACATACATACAATACACACAATATTATAAGCCTGCGTGTACAGATCCAGAATTCTCTTCTGCCCTTGCAAATATGCACATATAATTTCTATAAGAAACTGTATATGATTTCTGTCGTGCTGTATACTGCTTATCGTCGCTGTCCAAAGAAAAACAGGTATCTCCAAAATGGCAATTTTACAGGAGAGGCCAAAAACCTCATTACATTTGAATGGAAGTCAATGGAACCAGACCCACGCAGTTATGGGCCATTTCTGTTGGTCCATTCTTCATGGAATTTCCACACAGTGTAAACAGCAGCTCATGTGATCACATGATGCATAAAAGTAAAAATCAACAAAAATGGAGATACATGTTTTTCAATGGACAGCGATGTTATATTTATGTGTGTGGGTATATATATATATATATATATATATATATGTGTATATATATGTGTATACGTATATATATATAATGTGTATATATGTGTTCGCTTACTACAGTAATTCGATAACCATGCTGTATATTAAAGGGGACCTATTATGCTTTTTCCAGTTTTCCCCATTACTTTAGTGTGTAAATGTAGCTTTTTGTGCTAATTAGAAATTACATGCCAAAGGGAGAAACCTTGTTGGAATTCCACCCCGTTCTTTGTAACGTCTTTGTAACAACACTTTCTCTGTTACAAAGTGATGTCATCTTGTAACACAATCCTTTGTTGATACTGGGTGGGGGAATAGAATGGGCAAGCTAACCAATCAGTGCACACTGGGCTAATCAGGAGGCAGGGTTAAAAATACAGGAGCTCTAACAGAGTGTTTCAGACAAAAATATTATGATTTGAGAAAGGTGAAGCATGTAAATCTATTCCAGTAGACCTCAGAATAAAATAAACACTGGAAATTAGCTTAATATTTCCCCTTTACCCTTAATACAATAATTATGTGGCATTTTGTAGTAAACTATAGCAATTATCTAAATTCAGCAATATTACTATATTTATTTTTGAAAAAGGGTTTTAAAAAGTCTGATGATTGCATGCAGTATTTGGTGACGTTTTGTGTATGTCCACAGCCAATTGGGGCTTTACTGCTAGAACAGTGTCGCGTTGAGAAAGAAGATAATATGGCCTTCTCCATTGGTGAGTCTTATGACCAGTGCAGCACCATCACATAGAAGAGCAATTGTTTATGTCCTGTAAAACACGTGTTGAAAGGGAATTCCACTATTTTCGTAAAATTCATTAAAATTCAAACAAAGTAATTCAGGGTGGCTGCATGTGGTTCATTGTAGAGAAACATTTATTCCTTACAGTGGTGGAATTCAGATGTTAAATCTTCTGTGTTCCACCTCATATGGTAGCTAATGATAGCTATGTTAACACCTCAGGCACCAACATGTAATTTGCTGCATACTTAAATATAAATTCTGTATAATGCATTTTATTCACTATTCAAAAAACAGTTGGTGAATCTACATGTGTCTTCTGTTTTTAAACAAACAACTCCATATTTTTGATAAAAATGAGTAAAACAAAGCATCTGTTTAATTAGCTCAGTCTAACACTGGATATATGTAAAGTATATCACCTAAAAAAATTCCAAAAATACATATATATTGGAACCATTACAAAACCTTACAAACAAAATCTGACTAAAGTATGTTCTCAGTTATATGTCACCGGAATGTTGAGGAACTTTAAGCAATCATTCTGGATTCTGTTTCAAGAATACTAATAAAAGATGATGGAGAGACCAGATTTCCCTAATCAGCATCAACATGATGACAAAATGCATCTTCATAAATGAAGATAGAATTAGCTACATGCCAACATTACCTACAAAAGCTCAACTCCACTGTAGGGGCACTGTAATAATGAAGACATTTCAAACAACTGGAGATGTAGTGCATTTGAATGAGAAAGAACACAAGTGTGTTTTACCCTCATGCATACTGATAAGGATGGTTTGAAAGTTAAGCTTAGAGATTTGCAGAAGATGGTAGCTCTTTATGCTCACCAAGTCTTTAGAGTCGAGCTGAAAGTTTGAGAAACAAGCGAAGTTCCTCTTTTAATTATTAAAATATACGCCTTGCATGGCTACTTTTGTGCCTTCAAGTGTGTAACAGGCTACTTCTGACTCTGCTTCCTCTTTCAAACCAAGTAAACAAGCCATTCCAAGGCATTAGCTAAATAAATATTAAAATGTTGACTATGTTTGTATATGTACACTCTGCTTTTTCTGTTCTCAGCTTTTTTAGATGAGGCTGAAAGAAAATACCTGTTTGAATGTGACTCTCAGGAGCAGTGCATGGAGTGGATAGATGCTATCATCAAAGCTAGGTCTGTAGAGTGTTATACACACTGCATGCCTTTTTAGCCATACTTGTCATTATCACCTCACAGTTTCAATTTGCCACTTTTTTTTTTTTTCATAGCTATGAGTTTATGCGCAAGAACCTCATCTTCTATCGTTCTGAGATCCATCGACTCACTGGCAAGGTCAGTAATGTTAATATCTTTGTCATCTCTTGATATATTTTACATCTCAACTTTCCTTTTGTTGTTTTTTGTTTGTTTATTTTTATGGGTGTTACTTTCATGATAGGACCCTTTGGAGCAGTATGGGATTTCAGACGAGACTCGCTTCCAGGTCAGCAGTGGGCTTCCTCCTCTGCCTCCTCCACCCACATAACTCAGGCCAGCAACCCTATATGCATAGACCATTTCCTAAAGAACTGAAAATCTGCTGTTTTTTCTTTTCTTTTCTTTTCTTATCCAGACCTTTTCAAATGTAACGTTGCCACTTTTTCTTCTTTGTTGATCAGGTTTTATCACTGTGTATTCTCTTTTTAAATGATTGTATAGTTGTATGTTCGTAGTCGTCAGTTGGTTTTATACACAATGGCACTGATATGAAAATCAGCTGAGAATGAGCCAGTAGCTTTTTAAAGCATTTTTATAAACAGGTTATTTTTCTCTGCTGTGTATTTCATGCTGCCAGTCTGATGGCCTTTGAACTTGATGTCAGATGCAACACCTCTACTGTTGACCTAGCTTAGACCATGCTTAAATTGGTCACTGCTTCAGAATTGCACAGCGGAGACAGTAAGCTGTGTTATGGGTAGCATGGGCTGCTTGTGGTTTCCTCTTACAGAAGAGTTTGCCCGCTGCACGCGTTTTGCATTCTGTGACACGTTTAAGCAGAGCTTCCCATGACTTGTGTGTCATTTTGCATGTCATTGCTTCGTTTTATGCAATTCATTCGTTAAAATGTAACATTTCAGCTGGACTAACATCACGACACTAGGTATACGAATAGTAGTTAACCTCGGCAGGATCTCTTTCAATTATGACTTTTGCACACTATTGATTATTCCTTGACTTTTCAGCACTCTGAATTTGTAGGAAAACCCCACTGGCTGTTCAAAAATTCTATCTAATTAAATGGCTGCAATGTAAACAAAGTCATTCAGAGTGGTTTGTTGTGAAATGCCCTATTCTAGAGCAACTTACCAAGAATTATTTACAGTGGTGGTGACGGGAATCAGGCTTCTGAGTAGCTTAATGCCTCTAAAAGCTCCTTCAAGGAAATTTATAAAACTCAGATGAGGCATGTAGGTTCACTGTTGATTTTGCGTATTAAATGAAATGGCTATATTTGTGTAGAGATGGTGATTCCCTTGTTCCCATCACCTCCATCGTACAGAACTCTGCAGTTTGTCTATAAATTTCCCATTTCGCTTTAACCCACTCCAAATGACTACTTGCATCTTAACTAAGTAATTATACAGAAATGTTGAAGAAAAGGTGGAATTCCTCTTTTAATGTCTGCACTGTTCCTCTGTGTAATCATACTGCAGGACCAACACTGGTATATTATGTAGTTGGGCAATGTAAGCTTGTAAATGATGGAGTAAATTAGGAGTGAAATTAGGAGCAGCTATAAAATCTCTCTCCTGTTTACCAACAAAGCTTGTTTCCAGTAGCTTATAGCTCCTGCTTATGTGATGTATGTAACCCAAGTCATTCTAGTATAGTTACAGGAATGGAGTAAAATCTTAATTGACTTTTTTTGCCTTTATTTTTCCTTGTCTTGGTTTTATTCTTTTTATGATGGATCTAAGACCAAAATAGTAAATGTACGGTAAGCATAAGTTACCTTTTTGGGTGATCTAGACTTCTATTACATTAGACACCAAGCATATCTTGGCTAATTAGCTACATTTAAGGCCAAAATTGCCTGAACTTTGTTAAATAGAAATATTAATTTATGGGTGTTTGCCACTACACAACGGACCTGAAAGTTTGGCACCAGATAACTAGAACTTTGATTTATCTTCATTGCTCATTGGTCTAGTAACCAAGATTACAGTTTGTATGTTTATGGTACCTGCTCAAGATTGGTACCAGCAGGACTTAAGGCCTGCTAGCAGTTGCAGCTTCAATTGTTCCAAGTGAAAATTAAGTCACCAAGTAAAGTCACCAAGATCTGCTCCAAAATGTGAACTGGAATGGTACAGTGTGGCTTTGCAAAAAGTTAGCAAAGGTGATATAAGCTAGTTGGGAAGCTAACGCTGTTAGCATTCATGATATCCTTTACCGAATGAGCAATTCTGCTCATATCTTTACATTTTCAGGAAAAAAATTCTATAATTCTACACATGACACTGTAATTTGACAGTTTGACATTTGTGTGGGAGCAGAAATCACATTATTTTAACACAGCTAGCAACAGGCTAAGTAGTAATGTTGGCTAATTCGTCAGTTCCCAATCCCAAAAACCTTGTGTTGCTGTAAACTCAGACACATTTGTGAGTGTGAACTTGCAATATATTGCTTTAAGCAAGGTTACTAATCCAAATGAAACGTTTTAGAGTGGCATAAATTGACCCGTTTGCATCCGTTGTTGTTTTTTTGAATGTGCAGAGGAAAATGCCCTATAAATGTAGTACAATGTGAGTTTTAATTACCCATATTTTTGTTGTGGCTTGTAGGGTTTTTATGTTTTGAGTCATATTTCACTTCTGTTAAGGAATTTGAAAGGTCATACTTAGACAAGAGTGCTTCAACCCATGTATCACAACAGCCTACAGCTGGATATGTTTCATCTTTGATGTCTTTCTGTGTTTCATTTTACAATGCAGAAATCTTTGTTTTATGTATTTTAATAAAGCAATTCTCAAGTTATTTTTGAAATATTGTCCTGAAGACATGTCAATGTAAAGGAAGTCTCCAGCATGTGAAGCATTTAGTCACTTGCTAGAAAAACCAGCTTAGACCATTATTACTGGTCACCAGTAATATATTGTGTGAGGGCTGGCATACAGGTCAACAGCAATTGGAAGCTGATCATCTGCAAAACAAACATATTGCCTCTGTTGCAACAAAACCATATATTCATTTCCTGGTGAATGAACAAAAATGGGCAAAATTACCTGGAAAGAAGTATATGTATGTATGTATGTATGTATGTATGTAAATAATTTTTTTTTGTAATGTGATCCTTTTAGAGACATAAGGTTTGTCCTGACAGCAGCGTTATGTTGTGTTTTATGCTGACATGCTGGACCATGTTGGGTTGACCACCTAAGCCAGCATCAGACCAGCAAAATCCACCATAGACAAGCTTAAACCACCAGCTAAGACACATGCTGTTTTTTTTTTGTTTTTTTTGTTTTTTTTAAGCAGGACACGGACAGTAATGTCAACATATTGAAACTTATCTGATGTCAATGGACAGATTCGGGAGTCTTACACTACTTGTAGTTTTATTTTGAATGGGACCAAATGCTACAGCTTTAGCAGTAAGATAATAGGTTGCAAAATGCTGGAGTTTTTATTATATATTAAGATTGTGGATTAGCTATGGTCGGTTAATCAATCAAATCTAGAAACAACTGATATCTCCACTGAGTCCTCTGTGCAAGGACAAATTGCCACTTTGCTAAGGTATGCAGGGTCTCATCATCTTTCTATTTACTAAGCCTTGGTCAGGTGTTAGGTTTCTGAATCTTAAACCACTTATAGTATCCTACTTATTAGACAAGACCTTTGCTCCAGGTGTCTTTTTGTATGCTCAGGCTATGATGTGTGAAATAGCTTGGAAGTGTTTGCTTTCCTGACGTAGCACGCCCCTTTTGTACATGATGACACAGGCCTGGCGTTGTTTGAGTATGTGTTCCTGTTTGGATCACCCTGACAGAAACGAAGGGAGTGTCTTATTTCTGGTGTTTTTGTATAATTTGGAAATCCTAGCTACCTTTTACATTGTGCATGCATTTCATGGTCCAGTACAAATTGTGCAATAAAGCTCACTACATAACTCACTAGTGGTCGGTGTGGCGCAACAGCTAACACCACTTGTCATTGCGTTGCCACACCATATTGGGGATTGGGGTTCAATTCCTGGTCTGGGTGACAATGCTGTGCTACACGAATAAGAGTCCTTGGGCAAGACTCCTAACGCTACATTGGCCTACCTGTAATATGATTAACGTTGTAAGTCGCTCTGGATAAGAGTGTCAGGTAGATGTAGTTAACCACTATTAACTTGCATTTCTCCTGTAACGTGGCTTCATACCATTGCAACAAACAGGCCTGCTTCCAGTTACTGTGTTATGGACTTATACACAGAACCTTACATTACATGTTATACAAGTAATGCTGCTAGAAGACCAGCATTGAAGAACCCTTCACTAAAACGCTGAGGAATAAAATGGTCACTCAAAATACATTGTTATGGAACAGGCAGTGTGGAAAAAGTACTTTCTTGTGCTTTGCAAACTTAACAATAGGAGTCCAGCAAGATCTAAAGTGCTATTCCGAGCCTTGTATATAGAACCGAAGAACAAAAACCAGATGTAACAGGCAGATTTCAGAAAGCTTCCAGGAGCCCCTGGAAGATTTATATTTGCTGGCCTACACTGAAAAAAGTCACCTGAACGTTAGACCAGCACGCTGGCTGTTCTGCGGCAGGAGTGAGGATGACTTGGTAACAAACACCCTGCTGAATTATTGACACTCAGTAGGTTTGATAATGAGTGGACTAGTGTGTCCTGCTACCTCCGGTGCTAAAGCCGAGAGCACACTGACCTAACATTCTTCAACAAACAAACATTGGGTACGTGTCAGGGCTTGATCTGAGACGACATGCTTGGAAAACTGGCATCACTGCCATTCCTTACCATTCATACTGCTCTAGTGTGTTCTTCCCTGTTCACACTGGCTTGTTTGGCTTGTCCTTCCTTATTCAGAAAATTTTATGGCACTGTTGACCCGGCCATTTCTCAGGAAAGATAAACATTCTGCTGTCGGCAGTCTGTTTTATACCCTCCCAAAACTGACAAGCCAAATGAACCAGGTGTGGCTGGGAATTAACATCATAGAACCTTGTGAATTGGGGAGAACATTCTAGGGTTCTAGAAACACTGAGGAACTCTAGCCTTGGGTTGTTGTGCCACCATAGTTTTAAGTATTCAAATAATGGTTTTGCCCCTTCACAGTTTGGGTGAGTTCTTCTCCATTAAGACCCTGCTAAAAAATAAGCGGTGACCAGCAGTCATCCCAGGGTAAATGATAATGTGCTCAAATGTTTGCTCAAATGTTTGCATGTGACTGTTTGATTGAATGAGATCTTTGGTGACTGTTACACATAACACTTCTAGAAGCTAGTTAGAAAAAAGCAAAGTAATTTTAAATGTTATATAAATATCTTATAGTTTTCATTTATTTTTTTTATTATTTAACTTTAACTTAAGCCTACCTGTCTTTAGTTAAATGTCTTAAAATAAGTAAAGAAATCCTGCCTATTATCCATAACTTGACGAAATAATTTTTTTTCGCAGCGCAACAACAGCAAAGACAACAGTTTATTGTTCATGTGTAGAGAGAAGTAAGAAAGAAAGGCCTCATAAATCGTGTCAGTTCTCCAAATTGTCTGTGTTCATTACAAGGTTTCGTAGGATCGGGCTAATGTCGACTTCCAACATCAAAATGTGTTTACTGGAGAATGTTTCAGTGTGTGCCCACATCAGAATGTTCTTTGGAGAACACTGGGCCTCAGTCACCAATATCTGCCTCAGTTGATTCTTAAATCTGTTGTTGAGGAAGTCGGTTTTAAGAAAATGTCTACACCAAATTCTTATTGTGTTTGCACCTTTTTGTTCTTGAATGTACGTAGGTTCTTACCTAAGAACAAATTCCAAACTAAAAAAAGTGGATTTGAGCAGCATAAGTGGATTGTGTGCAAATAGTAAATGTGTAAATAGTTCAAACGTCCTACTTGGCTGTGGTTACTATGGGAGAAACGAGAGTTGAATAAACGACAAACAGAAGAGTGTGGATCAGTATGTCTGTGGATTTGTGTTTGGGGATCTGCCTGGGTAAGTATGTGCAGTTTGGTGGCTGTAGGTTAAAGGAAACAATAATTTGAATGGGGGTGAAAATGAATGGGACTCTAGGGTAATAATGAAAGATAAAACAAAGACAGACGAGTGTGGGTCAGACCAGTGCTAAATTCGTGCTTGGGGGTCTGCCCTGAGATAGTGTGTGCAAAACAGTGTGCATATCGCAAAGACTGCGAGACTAGTTTTGCCTGCTCACTATTTTTTTGAACAAATGTTTTCTTCAGAGCGGTTGGTGAATAAGGCGCATTGGGTATATGTGCAATGGCCTTAACAGGTCTTTATGTTGAATAGCTGCACACTAAGCAACCTCAGTGAAAACTGAAAGTGTGTCTTCTCCTTTTCTTGCTTCCTTCCTTTGGTGCTTTGACCATACTGACCCCAAGACACAAATGACTGTTCTTGTGAGACAAAGGAAGCAGAAAAAAGCCACTGTGTGCTATATCACGTGGTGGAAAGAACCTTCGAGCGTTTTTTTCTTAATCAAAGTGCTTGATATAACATGCCATGTGCTAATGAAAAAGAATTTTGGAACTACATGCTCCAAATAATTCATTCCTATTAAACTTGTGGGTCTCAGGGTTGATCTATTAAAAGAGCCCTACTGGTAAGCGTAGCAAAACATTAACTACTGGCTAAAGGCAAAGCTAAAAATAGCCCATGCAATAGCAGAGCTCTGATTCTATTACAGATAATATTGGTATGTCAAAGATCCCTCTCTCAAGGGCAAGATATGGATCAGGCTTGCTAAGTTGTTTTTCTTATTTCTGCAGCTTTAAAATCAATTGCTGACTATACATCAAGGAAATGAGGGGATGCTATAAAAGAAGATAGTTAGAGCTATATGCGTCATTGTACTACTGGGCATGGTTATATGGCATACTTGTGGGTTGGCTTTCTATAACATTGATGCCTCAGTGAATTAGGGCTGAAATAAGAATGAATTAAAGGACTGAAACAGATTGAAACTTAACTGATTTGGAGCTTTTCCAGAGCTCGGGGGCAAGGCTTTTCTGTTTGTCATTAAAAAGAACCCAGTTAAATTCTGTTCATCTTTAACAAAGTACTTGGAACTGGTTGCAAATGTTCCCTGGGATTCCCTGAAAGTCCTGCAACACAGCTGGCATTTCCTGAAAGTCCTGCAACACAATCAAAAATCGCTTCCAGCTCTAAAACACCAGTAAACGTCCCACACCAGGCAGAAAACAGCCCTTCTAGCTTTGAGTAGAAGGAGTGTTTCCTGAACAGACCTTCCTCGTAGCTTAGGCTGGCTTTACAAAGTGAAACTTTCATGTGACTTTGAAACTTGCATGCAACTTTGAAGAGCAAGTTTCATGGAACAGCCAATCGAAATGCAGATAACGCATCAAGCGCATCCCTGGCAAATAGGCATGTGACGATACACTCCGCTCACGAGACGAGACGAGACACGATATTGGGTTCACGAGAACGAGACGAGACGAGATTTTAAGAAAACTAAAATGACAAATTATATGACTGGACAACAGACTTTTATTTGACTGAGTTGCACATGCATCTTGAAATGTTTTATTCAAACTCTTAACATGCATGATGTAAGCATGAACTTTTAATAAACTTCTTCCTCTACAAATTGAAATTAAAATAAAGTTTTATACAAGTTAAAATAAATAAAATAAATATTTCTCCTTTTTTCAAGTGCAAACAATATTATGTGCAAAACAAAAAGTTCTTCTCTGTCAATACAGAGTGCAAATAGTGCAAACAGAGCCTGACCAAGTATGCCACTGACAATTTGCTGCAACTACACAGCCATGTTCTTTAAGAATATTAGCATGTCCACATTCTCTGGCAGCAGTTGGGATCTTTGCGCATTGACTATGTCTCCTGCTGTTGAAAAGATGCGCTCACTTGGAACAGAGGTAGCAGGGACAGAAAGGCACGCTTTGGCAAGTTGAGACAGCAAAGGATATCGGGAGCAGTGTTCTTGCCACCACTTCAAAGGGCAGCCACTGAGAGGGATAGATGCCCCTTTTCTGTAGTTTTCAACTTCCCTCTCTGCCTGTTTTGAACTGCTTGACCCCTCTGGCTCAGTAGAGAAAGAGTTCCCTAACAGGTCCTCAAGTGCTGTCTTTTTTGGAGCAGGTCCTGTCACCTCGGGCTCATCATCTCTCACAGTCTCCTCTCTACTGGGTGTGGGACAGTGAGCTCCACCTGCTGCCCCTTCTTCCCTCTCTTCAGCTGTGGTCTTTAAACAGAAGAAACACTGGTGTTAAATTTCATAAGCAGCTAAGAGACACAAAAATGTTTAGTTGACATACACAATACAACTTAGTGATATGTACCTGTTTTTGCAGTAACTGTTCTGCCTTGTTCTGTACCCTCAGGAAGACGGCCTTACACTGGTCCTGGTCTAGCTGAGGTAGACTCCGAAACCTTGGGTCCAATACAGTGCACTCCACCAGATAGTTGAAGGCATCCCCACTGTATCTGTTTGCAATATTCGTGAGGATTGCAGTCTTTGTGTTGGCCATAGTGGTGGAATCTCCATCATTTGGTGTCATGCTCTGTTCAATCATGCTCTTCAGTGGCACAATGAGAGACACTGTGGGACTCTTCTCCTCACACAACACTGTGGTGGCTTTCTTCAAAGGATGCAACAGCTTCACGAGGTCTTCAGCATCTCTGACATCGCAGCTGTCAAGTGTGTCAATGCTTCGGGCATTTTGTCTTAACTCTGGGCTGGTGAGAGCTGCTGTTATGGCAGCTTGCTGCTCGAGGTAACGAGCCAGCATATCCAACGTGCTGTTCCATCGCGTCGTAACGTCCATGATTAACTTGTGTGATGGCAGGTTTAGCTGTTTCTGCTTGGAAATTAACACGGCGGTAGCTGTTGAACTTCGATGAAAAAAAGCTGCAACACGTCTCACCCGCCCGAGCAAACGAGCGACACGGGGAACACCGAGGCCGGCTTGGGTTGCAAGATTTATAGTGTGCGCAAAACACTTAATGTGCGGCTTCAAGCGCGCCTCGCGCACGGCCACGTCCATATTACGTGCATTGTCAGTAACAATAGCGATGCCGTGGTTGGGTTTTTTAAGCTCCCAGTCAGTAACAGCTGTCTGTAAAACCTCAGCTATGTTTGCCCCTGTGTGGGACTCGAAAAGTGGGCGAGTCTGTAGTACAACACTTTCCATTTTCCAGTCATTGTTAATTGTGTGGGCTGTAATTGTGATATAGCTTTGTGTACCTCGCGATGTCCAACCGTCTGTTGTTATGGCGATGCTTGCTGCGTGTGGCAGGGGTGGGGAAAGGTGATGAATACGACTACGCCACCTAGGGGAATTTCACCCCTAGGAAATAACAGGTTCTACAAACCAAAGAAAGGCAACACAGGTTCGAACACACATGAGACCAGAGACGTACTTCCCACACTTAATTTATTAACAATTACTAAAAGACGAAACACTTAAAATTCCTTTTAAGACTCCATGGATTCAGATATTATTGAATAAAAACAAACACAAAGGACCGAGCTGAGGGCTTACCACGACGGAGGGGTACTAGGGGGATACGGGAGCCGTTTACACTACACACCACACGTGACCACACTGCACACCTCAATGACACCCAAAAGTGCTCTAGCTACAGGGCTGGTGAGAGGGGTTCCACACCCAATTCCGTCTGCTCTAGCCCAAAGCTCCTGTCTGAAAAGAAATAAAAGAATTAACAATAATCAACAGGTGGTGGAAGGGGAGACCAATAATTACAACGGACACTTCACACACACCAAAGAGACAGATTCCCCCCTCATAACAAGATTGCTCAACACCACTAGGGGCAAATGAAAAATTAATCACGACTTAATGACAAATCAAACTATTGGTTTGTCACTAAGCTCAAAATAACCACACGAACAAAACAAAACTCAAAAACAAAACAGCAGCACTGCAGGGAACTGGAGACAAGCCAACACCGCCTGGGCTAAGAACCCTACAAAATACACCAAAGGATCAAATCAATTGGCTCAACATTAGTCAAAGGAGAAGATGAACACAGCTCCTATACTTACCCGCGTCCAGCCTGCAGCTTCCCGCCGCAGAGGATAACCAGGTAATGGCTCAGCACAATGGTACCAGATGGCTGCTAGCACCAAGGAGAAGTTAGCTAAGGTCACTGTTATACAGCCAACTTATGTACAAAAAGAAGCACACATACCTTCACGCAACGTGAAGCTGCGCTAACAAACGCCGGGAGAAACGGCAACGCTGGATCAGCAATAGCGCAAGGTTCCCAGGCTACCAACAGAACGCAGCAGCGAATTACTTAAAACATACAGCGACCTCGCAACATAACGCGACGTAGCCTTAGATACCTTAAGCCTTGAAGATTCACCACCGGCACAACACCAACGCGGTCCCGCCAAACACAGCCACGCTACCGCTGCTAGCACGAAGGTCTGATGCCCCGGAAGGGGAGGGAGGGGAAATGACAGGTAGCGCTCCTACAGGTGGCCGTCCTCTGCCTAGATATAACAGCGCGGGGGACCGCCCCGCAATTTAAAGTACCCGCGCACAGTTTCTCCGTGCAAGAACCATTCAGGGAGGGCAAATACACAACCACCCTGCTACATGCGTCTTTCAGGATCTGCACTATCTTGCTCTTGGACTCTTCATAGAGGTTTGGGATCACTGTACGGGTAAAATGCGTGCGTGACGGGATGGTGTACTTAGGTTCCAGTGTGTGAAGGAGTCGCCGAAATCCTTGATTTTCTACCACAGAAAATGGCCTCATATCTGCTGCGATGAAAACACCTATGTCTCTAGTTATTGCTGTGGCTCTGGCGCTTGACTGTGGAAGTTGAGGTCCGAATGTGTTTGTCAGCATTGTCTGGTTTGTTTTCTTCACAGGTGCAGTTGTTGATTTGAGTGCTGTGCTGTGGTGGTGCTGTAAATGTCTCTGCATCGTGCTCGTATTAGCCGCGGTGTACGGCATTGTTTTCATACAATGTTTGCATATGGTCCGTGTCTTATCAGTCACTCTCTTGCCATTTATCATTTCCACCGGGTACCCAAAATGCTGCCAAACAAACGATTTGAAAGTGGCGGGGGCATCTTCAATAGTATTACCTGTATTTTCCGACGTCATTCTGGCTGCTTGCTGGATCACAAATCCCGCGAGACAGATTTTTAACGCGACGAGAAATATCGCTGAGATACATCTCGCGAGATCTCGTGACACGAGATCTCGTCACACCCCTACTGGCAAACCATTCATTCTATTGGCTCAGTTGAAATAGACCCCCCTGGCTAACTCAAAGTTGGCAGATTTTCATTTTGTCAGGTAACGTTGTCAGGTAAGTTTCCATAACCAGTTGCATTAGCAAACAGGCAAATGCTAACAACTGTTTAAATGACTGCTTGTTACACTGTTTGTTTTTTCTTTAGTGTTCAGTGCTGTCATTGTGATGTGTGTAGCTAGATCCTCTCTTAATGCCCCCCTAATTTTACCCAGAGCTCAGACTAATTTCTGATCCAAACAATAAAAAAGGAAGAGTATGATACACTATGTGTAATGGCTACCTAAGTATTCATTTTTTATAACAGAAACTGAAATATAGAGTAAATAACCCTATGTGGATAAATGACAGGGTCCAAATGTGTCATTGCACTGCAGCATCAGGTTAAAAGATCACTGAGCTCTTCATTACGAGCCATTCTACTGGCAGTGTTTAAATGACTGTGTGGTTTATTTTGTAAACCTATTAGCAATGTGTGTGGCTGAAACACCTTATGTCCATAATTAGGAGGGGTGTCCACATTGCATTTGGGGTGAAAAACATGAAGATAATAATCCTCCACAACAAAAAAGTGTATCAAAAACGTTTAGTGAATTAGTGAAATGTGTTGCATGCAACTTTGTTTTGAATGTGACTGCGCAGAAAGTATGTTGTCACAGCATGCAGATAGTTGCATGAAAGTTTCACCATGCAAACCCTTGAATGTTTAGCATTCCGTACACAAATCAAACGTTTTAATATCAAAAAGTGAAAATAAAATATGACTTTTTATGAAATGGCTTTATAAGTGTTTTTGAACTCTATAAGGTAAAATGCTTCCTGGTGTTTGCCACCCCCTGCTGGGTAAATGAAGGAAGAACAAATCTGTGAATTTTGTATACCAAATACTTTTTCTGTGTGCATGTTGGCGTGTGTGTGTGTGTTTGTGAGATCATTCACAGGAAAGGGTGTCTGCATGTCTGTGCAACAGCGTGATGTTAAGTTACTATGTTAGTAAAAACAAATCTCCTGTAAACACAGTGGGTGAAAGCTTAATACTAATTTCTATATTCATATTAAAGTATATAGTGAAAAGAGCTATTAAAAGATACTCAGCTTTCATAGCTTTCACGAATGAGCTCTGCATCAGTGTTTTCACTAGGGCTACAGGAAGAGAGTGGAAGGAAAAGTGGTTCCCATGATTTGCATCCTTTGTCCCACTGTTCCATTATCATATTCACATATCATTCCAGTGATAATAATCAATCATAAAGGAAAGAGCCACTGATATCTTTATGAGTTTTCAATCAGAAACATCATCACTAACGAGCATGACCCCATGGCCCCAAACTTCACAACCTTTCTTCTAACAGCAGCTACCCCCCCCAAGTTTCAGTTCATATGACCACTCGCACCCTGGCTATAAAGAGTGCAGCAGCGGCATCCTCAAACTCCCTCGCATCCATGGTTGGGCCTTCTTGCTGCTCGCTGGCACAATGCACCTCAGCCATGGCCTGAGCCAGCTTGGCTGGAGAGATCTTGGCACTGGCCTCCAGGAAGCGTGCAGAATCAGCTCCATGCGAGGTGTCCAGTGCCTCCTCCAGGGTGGCCAGGACGGCGTGGCACAGTGCTCTCTCTGCAGGCCGTTCAGGGCGGCTGGCCACAGCTGCATACAGGCACTGGGACTTGCGGATGTAGTCTGCGAATGCGGCGCATGTCTGCACACCCTGCCGGAACAGCTCAAAGGGTACGGCCTCGTAGTCATGGCAGCGGATTCGGCGGAGCAGAGGTGCAGCCGTTGTGCCAGACAGACCGCCTTCGCTGCACAGACACTGCAGCATTTCGGTGTAGAGCCGGCCTTGAACTCCACCGGGGACTCGCTGATGAAAGTCACACTGGGTCAGCAGGTCATAGGCCACACGGATGTTGTTGTTAAAGGCAGATCTAAAGTAGAAAAACAGCAAATATCCATGTAAACTCTCCAAAACTCTAATCTCAGGATTGCTTCTTGCCAAGCCATCTGTGAAATTCTATCTTAGGGAAGGGATGTAGCATTTCCTAAACAAGAAAGTATAAACAAATTATAAAGCAAACAAAACCACGTCTCTTCAAAGGTCTTTCATTTACCTAAGCCACATAAGTCACTCCTAATGATCAATTCAAAAGACTGACAAGAAGACGATTGCTTTGGTGTAGAAGAATCTAATGGCGGAATATCAAGACTAGAACACGGCCATCTAGTGGTCAGAGGTTTACACACAACACAGAATGCACCACAAATCCTTCTTTGTTAACTATTTATTAAAAAGGGACTGTGATTTTCAGAATCGATACAATATCACAAAACAAAATATTTCGCAATATTAAATATTTTCTCTATGATCTTACATCCCTACACAGTCTCCGAAACCATTTAGCTGATATTTTACATGTGGGTGTATGACTGTTTTAGAGGTTGGAATTTATCATGTGTGTGAAACTCTCTGTTAGAGCTCCTATGTCTGACACACATCACTCTGGCTGTTCTTGCAATGGAGTCTGCTCTTCTGAAGGACTTTTTCATTGGACAGTTCTGATTTCTGGACAGTTCTGATTGGGTTTAAGTTATCTGGCAAATTGAGAAATCCTGCTTTGTGGAATACCCCCTGATCCACCTTAGCAAGGTAGGCTGGGGTTACATTTTTAGCTCTCTGTCTTGTAAAAGAGGGTGTGCCAAACCTGCCAGCAGGCGGGCAATAGGGATTGTGTTAGCAGGTGATGTCACCTTGTAAAAAAGAAAATGGACTGGAATTCCAGTGAGGCATCTTAGGCAGCTAAGAAAACTGATTTTTGTGCTTTATAATTTTGCAGACAGTTTACTTACAGATAAAGCTACATAACACACTAAATTAAAGAGAGAAATGAAAATGTGTAGGAACTCCTCTTTGCGACTCAGAAGAAGTGTGTAAATTCACTGGTGTTTTTGATTAGTAAATACATTTGTGCTGTAGACATCACAATCCCCCATCACAGATCACCACCGCGAAGATGTCTGAAAGTTTTTCCACTATCAGTAATTTCACATGTAAACACTCTGAAAGCCTGTTATTTACATCTTTTGAATTATACAGAATTTTTAAAATTTTGACAGAGCTTGGCTTGAATTAGCTGTTACAGCACTGAATTCAGTACTCAAAAATGAACCTTCGTTGTTACAAAGTAATCAGTACTCTGTAAAACACATATATATATATATATATATATATATATATATATATATATATATATATATATATATATATATATATATATATATATATGTATATTTTATATACGTGTGTGTGTGTGTGTGTACACTGTATTACTTGCTAGGTAAAGGCAGTGTTTGTGAATATGCGGGAGGTGTATTTGGGTACCTCTGTGAGTGATGGGCCAGGCTGAGATGCCAAAGTGCTCTGCTAAGCTGCTCCTCCACCCTGCTCTCCTGCTGCTGTTGCTGCTGCTCTCCAACTCCTCCTCCACCCCCTGACACGCTCTCCGACTCCGAGGCCAGGTTACTGAAGTGTTCAGCGAGGAAACCTATCGGATCCTCCGACCTCGCCTCCACCAGCTTCAGCAGGGCGTCTCGGAGCAGCACGCCGACCCCGACCTGCGAGAGAAACTCTTTATCGCTGTCGGCTTTGGTGGATTTTGAGTCCGCCATCACCGCACCACCCCCAGAGCGTCTCTTCTCCGCCATTGTAACACAGTCCTCTTCATTTAAACCCTAGCTAACGCCGCGCAGCAACACATTGTAAAACACGACAAGCCAGCCTTTAAAGTCTGCAGTAAGTTAACCGGGTTTGTTGGGTAGTGTACCAGCCAGGAGCAGCACTGCGGGCGAGCAGCTGTCGCTATGGGAGCTGGAAACAGGCGCATGCGCACTACCAAAGACGGACACTGTAGGAAAGAAAACAATAGCGCAATACAGTATAAATTCTAGATAAACCGAACACCTTAACATAACATATTTATATCATTATATAAAAAAGTCCAGCAAACATGGTTAAACCAGTATTATTACCCTTTATCTTTGTATTCATTGGTGTTTGTGTCCTTTACATCCTTGATATGATTAAAGTGAACTATAGTTTTACATTGAAACCTCAATATAATATTAGCCAGTTTGTTCTCTATATGGCATATTTTAATTATTAGAACACAAAGTGATTATTACATGCTCGTTTTCCAACCTCTCTTTATCCTCTATAATTACACAGCCAGGTTTTTGCCTTAAGACTGATATGTAAATGAGTTAAGTTCTATTGGCTACTGTGTATTCGCGAAGCAGTCAAACTACACTCATCGTCAAAAGAATAGTTGCAGATATAGTTTTATCTCCACCTCCACCCCTACCGCAAACTCTGAACTGTGTGAGAATATTCAAGCTGCTTGGATGGATTACCGCAGGACACTATAAGGAACCTCTATAACTCCATGCCGAGATGTACACATGTTGCTTTAGCGAATATGGCGACCCGACGTCGTACTGAGACACTACTTCTGTACGTGTAGCTCAATAAGTATCGCCCATATCAGTGTAAATTTATCATCATTTATTGTTCCTGGTAACCTTTATTCCTGGTAACCTTTATCTTTCTTTTCAATAGCATTGCAATCCAACATTTCCTTCTGAGTGCAACTATTATTTATGTACACATTATTTTATATTTACATTATATTCAAATCAGGAAGAGACAGAGAAACAAAACTAAAAAGAATAATAAATATATAATGATGTAAACAATAAAAAAAAAAAGGAATAATTCAAGAATGGTAAGTTTTCCAATCAGGTTTTATATGTGACAAAATATGTGTCTACTATATTGTACCTTACATGGATTATATCAGGAATGTTAATTTTTCTGCTCCTATTGATGCTGCGTGAACCCAGATAAGCCATTTTCTGAATTATGATCAAATTTACTTGCTTTGGCACTCCACTGTGAAAAAAAAAAGTCTTTTGCCTTTTTACCTCTTTTTAGTCACTTGTCAAAAACAACAAAATCAGTTAACAGGCACAATCATGTTTAATCATGTTTTATTAAAGATTCTGTATGTATAACATACAGTACTGGACAAAAGTAAGACATTCATTTCATTTGCAGTCAAAATGGACAAAGTGACATCCCTAAAGAGACTAGATTTAAAGTTAATTATTTAAATATTTAAAGATACAGAGTACCTTCGAAGAAATGAACTTTAGAGGTATGGAAAAGCATCCCTGCAGATTTCAGAAAACTGAAAGCAAGTCTTCAAAAAAAAAAAGTAGAAACTGTAATAAAGGCAAAGTGTTGACTCAATATATACTGAAAATACTGATACCATAGTTAGATATTGATGCACAGACGGAAATAAGAGTGTTGGCAGTACTGCCCTCCAACCCCTTTCATGAAAACATTGCACAGCAGTTGTTTATTCACTTATTTAACTCATTTTCTTTTCTATAAAAACAAAAATAAATGTTTTTAATTCCAAACTCCAAACTGAGCACCACAATGCTAATAAGAAAAACACAACACCAACAATGAAAACATTTAATGAACATTATAGTGCAGTAAACAATCTTACAATAAGCACTGGTTCCTTATTGATCAAGTGAGATTAGTCAAGTTCTGATCAGGTGCACGCCGTCTTAAACTGATAGCACACACACCATACCCCAAGTAACCACATCAAAGCCCAAAGGAAAAGAAAAAACTAGGAAAAAACATTTATCTTTGGAACAATTTCATTCTCACTGATACCATTGCTCAGAACACAGCGGTAGCCGTTGGTAAGACTGGCATTCTTTGTGAGCGTTGCGTCATGGACTGGGTTGTCATGGTGCTGCATGAAGCTTTTCTTCATCTTGTGTTCGAGCTGCATGTGGTTCTGAGGGGGGAGTCCAAGGCATGCCCTGTTTGACAAAAAGCAACAATCTTCATTATTAAAGCAACAGTATGTAATGACGTTTAAAAAAAAAAAAAACTTCATGCTATATTGATTTATAAGGAGAAAGGTCTCTTTCTGCCCAGGGCGCCTGACACAACCACAATGTAACTGTGGTAGAGTGGGCACAGGACTTCTCACAAGAACTGCATAACATTTACAGAACCACATCACACCCCCAAAAAATATGGCTCTTCAGCTAGATATAAAATAAAGCTTGCTAAGTATTCCCATCACAGACATCATGACAGAAGTGGCACGAAGTAAAACAGATAAAATGATGCACTACAGTCTCAAGGCTAACAGAAAAACTAGAAAAGACATCAATAAACCCACCAAAATGATTAGTCAATCTTTGTCTATTTGTCCTGTGTCTTTGTGTATTGAAATGGTTCTTTCTCTTCTGATGTTGTCTTTGCTGGTGCTGACCAGTGCACTGCAATATATTAATAAACATGTTAAACTGTCTTGTACCTCATGACATTTTCAATGCAGGCTCGCTGGCGGAAAAAGGCGTTGACAACTGGTGCCCCATGTGGTACGAGTGGAGCCTTGCAGAGGAAGCTGAGCAGCGACAGGACACTGTGGAAGGTCTGGAAGGATGTGTCCTCTTGTGTGCAGAATGTGATTCTCTGACACAGCTCTGTAAGGATGACCAGGTCCAGGATAATGGGGCTGGCCAACAGAGAGTCCTGAATAGAAATCATTTTAAAAATGACAGTCAATGATTCCATTTTTCTCACAAATCCACCTCAGGTTTCAAAAGGTAGAGTAGCGGAAAACGTTCTATTAAAGCAGAAGATTTAAATGAACACACATATTTTAACAGTTAAACTCAAGTTGAATATTATGTATGCATAATACATGGATGGATACCTGTCTATCTGCATATAGGTCATAAAACATTTGCTGAAATTACAGATTTAAAAAATTCAACAATGCCACAGTTGTGAATGTAAAGGAAAGAAGAATAAGAATTAATTATAATTTATTATGATAAAAATATTGCTGTGCAATCTTATTGTTGCAAATTTATTTATTTATTTTACATATTTTACTTTGTTACAATGTTTGTTATTTAAAAAAAAACAGAATGTATACTCCCTAGGAAAACCACGGACCAAAGCCAAAATGTGTATGCGTAATAAGACAATGCTTTGCTAAACCAACACTAGATGGCAAAATAGAGCAGTCCTGACTCACAAATGCTACCTCTGCATGGTGTAAGGGACACAGAACTGATGGATGTTTTACTAGCCTTGAAATTCTTGCCCAATTAGAAGTAAGAATACTGTAGAGTATTAACAAATGCACCATGTTTGAGCAGTGACTGGTTTAACTATGTATCCATCTGGAAAAAGGATTGTCTGTATACCTTTTTGACCCTGCTTCACTCAGCACAAACACTGTGTGTATAAAAGGTCAGCACACATGAGCTGTAACAGTCACACTGCTGCATCATTCACACCATGAAGACGCATTATGCGTGAATCAGACCTTAGACCTTGCACATCCCCTCATGCGTGACCTACGATCATGTTGACCTTTTTTTGGCCATTCTACACTTTATCTTGTGCCAGGCCAGCTCCCCTCCAAGGCATGTGTTTGATCTGCAGCTGCTATCTAAAACATTTAGAAATGTGACTTCACGGGTCAGTTTATGAACTCTGCATGGCCAAGGACCTCTAGCAAGATATTTCACAAAGCATTTTTCTTACTAACCAAATAACTTAAGATCAAAGTCTGTCCGATTCTAAAAGAGCTAGGGACTGTTCCAATTAGCTAATTAACATAAGCTTATTAAAAATATTAAGCATATTAAAATGTTTGTATAACACGTTTATTGCATTTTCCTGCAGTTTTTCTGACTTAAACTAAACAGAGCATAACCCCTATCCAGTTTACAGGAGAGTGGACAATTTGGGCAAATACATCAACCATTTAGTAGACATTGGAAAGGAGCTTGTATGGTTGTGTGTACCAACCAAATAAACACAATTAAATGTTTTTCTGTTTCTATTAGAAAATATGTTTGCCACATGTTACCAACAAGTTGTGTTGTAAGGTCCTCCTACTAAGAACTTACCTCACAGGTGTTGTGCAAAGCAATGGTGTTGGTGCCACCCATCATTATCTCTGAAGTATACTCATCCATGGCCCTTTTACTGTCTCCCACATAAGGAACATACTTAATCACCACCTAGAAACAAACAAAATACAAAACATACAGAACATCAAAACAAATATGATTACAAAGAGTCTGCCTAACAATATAGAGTTGAATGCCAAAGTAAAAAAAAAAATAACATCCTCTACAGAGAGCACATTTCTGTTGATTGTAATGCACAATTTTATAATAAGTTTATTTGCTGAATAGAACATTATGGGGGGAAAACACAAAGTGTGGCCTAAAGTTATGACACATTTGTCACATTATAAAATGTTTTAGTTTTTTTGCTGCATGTTAAAATGACCCAATAAACAGAAACGGCACTCAAATTACAACTGTATGAATACTGAACAAATACTCCAGAATTTTTCATCATAATCACTATCTGCTGCATGTGTAGCACAGTGTGCATTAGTGGTCTGCACTTGCATGTGATATTGTGGTTAGTTATGCATTAATATTTGGTCTGCACTTAATGTGCATGTGTGCAAGAGCAGGACATATTGTGGTTTATATTAATAAATATATATGTATTTATATAAAATAAACATTATCAGCAAATGTTTCTTTAAATTTACAAGTTACAAAAATTTGGAGGTGCATGACAATGCTCATTTTTGGTGGAACGGGGGAAATTCTAGTGGGAGTTGATGGGGGCGGGATGAAAAAGAAAAAAAAATCTTAAGCAGACATCTAGCATGGATCACTACAAACAATATGCAGTTGTCAGTTAAATATGTTATCTTTCCCAAATATTTAAAGATCATCAATAGAATACTTACAGGTTTTTTTGTGTTTTGTCTGAGGGAGTCCAGATTACTCACACTCTAATGGATAACACCCCATAGATAAACATGTTGATCTTTTTAAAGTAAACCAGCCCTCATTGGCATTGTTCCAATATGTGTATTTCACTTCACACACTATTACTAGGCTGCACATGTAATGTAATATATTAAATAGCATTAAACATATTATATTAAATAATTAAAGTAGAAGCTGCTGTTAAAAATAAATGCATAACTAACTATTTAATTCCAACCCTTAAATACTTACACAGTGGTCTGGTTTTTCTCCAGGCTTGTAGAGCACAGGGTTAGACTGCACCATGTCGTCCACCACATTGCTCTTGGAGATCTCTTTAGAGCGGAACTGCTGTGGTGCAGACAGGTTCATGCCATCATTATTCCCCAGATGATTGTAGCTCACAATGGAGGTTGGCTGCATAGAAAAAAACAGAGTGAATGATCACTGAAAATGAAGCACGCTTGAAAGCACGTTACACTGACATCCTGGCATTACGTGATCATGTATGTTTGTCTGGTAAAGTCTGGAGCTATTACTTTTAATTTGCTATAATGTTACAATGTAATTACTTGTTTTCACATAGAACAACACAATTCATACATTCTGTGAAATTACATTCTGTATTGACAGCCTCAAGTTGCACTTCTGAAATTTCCCATTTGTTCTAATGTCAAAATTTTATGATGAAAACAAAGTAAAAAAAAACAAAAAACCTATTTTCTTTCTATGCTAATTTTTCATCAAATTCAAATTATAATAATGATTTTCTTTTCTAAATTTCTAAGAATTTCTTTTCTAAGACACATTTTAGTTTGCATGCAAAACAGTACATTTAAGCAAAGCTACAGTCTCCTACCTTGATGCCTGCACTGACTAGGAAATCCACCAGAACAGACTTTAGTTTCGTCTGGCCGGATTTGAAGTCATCTCCACCTATAAAAACCCTATGCTGAACAGCCAGTTCCACTGCTCCAGGAACAAAGGTGTTCTGAGGGGAGCCGTTGATGTAGGCACAGCCTTCCTGAATACTAGCCACAGCGAAGAGTGTGGATGGAGATACCTCTCCTCCAGTCTATGAGGATGAAAAGATAGAGAGAAGACAGAAACTCAGTCAGTGGTGTAAGAAATCTTAGTTAGAACAAAACCTTATGTAAATGACAACCTTGTGCAACACGTATATTTCATATGGGTTCACAACATATTCAACATGATCTGATTTAATTTTGTAGTTATATTTTGAAGACAATTTAAATAAAGGAAAATTATGACTACATATTGAGTAAGTAAGTATGTAAACAGGAGGAGGGCTGGAGTGAGGTGTTGACTGGTGTTGACAGTATTAAAATGTTGGTGTTCAAACAGTCCAGTTGCATTAGATGGCATCATTAACATGGCTCCACAATGCATCATCACTTTTAGAATAATGATGCAAATATCAAAATCTGTTGCGTCCCACTGTCGTTAAACATAATTTCTGTGTTACAAGGTTTTGATATGACAACAACAAAATGATTAATGGTAATACAGTTATAATGAATGGTCTAAAAACAACAAGTGTACACAGTTTTCCTAAATTGATCACAACAATAACAATTATGGTTTAAAATGGGAAACTACAGGACAGAGTCATTATCCAAAAATGAAGGTGGGGTAGGGTATAAATACGCTCTTGCTGTTAGGCTTCATAGCTGCCATGCCTAACCAAGGCACTCCCATTCTTTTTTTTCTAAATATGTCAGTCTCTTTGTAAACTGCTCCAGTGCTTATGTACAGTCGTACAGTGAATAATAAAACATTTAATCATTAAGGGTTTAATCTAAACGTTATATAACTGTAAAAGCAAAAGCTAACAGTGAAAAGCATATTTGCTAGCTGCACTAAAGTTTATTGAAAACTGAAATGAGATTATTAAAATACTAAAATAAAATCTTAAAAATAATGTAACTGTAGAACTACAATAACTGTCATATCAACAAAAACCTTGATCCCAGATTATAGTCCGGTGACGATTCATGCAACTTTTTTTAAAATTCTGCAATGAATTTAACAAAACAAGAAAAAATTATACAGATTCGTTCAAAGATTCTAAAAATACCAAGAAACCTATAGAAGGTCTTCAGAAATACACAAACAGTACCTGGAAAAAATTGCTTATGTGGGCTTATTATGACCTGTGCTAGTAGCTAAGAATACCAAAGACAGGAGCTTGTTTACTGTGGGTGAATTAGGTGCCCACACCAATGACCTCATAACATCATAAGTTTATTTCCCGGCCCCTATTACACCCGACCCCTTTCAAACTAAATTAATATTATCATAAAGGTGCATTTTTCTCAAATTTAAAATTTAGCTTTGATGTTTGAAGACCTAGAAATAACAGTTATGGTACACCACTGCTTCTAGGTATTGAATGGCAGTTACCTGGATAGTGTTGAGAAGGTTCTTGGCATTGTCATTGACACCAGGCACTACGTCACAGAACCTCTCTGTGTTTGCAGTCCACAGCACAATCACCTTATCCACGCCACTCTTCTCTTTGAAATCACGGATATCTCTGCGGATCTGTTCTACCTGGACACACAACCATTTATTCAATCAGTCATAGCCTACTGTAAAAATGCAATCTGGAATTGCACTCGAATAGCTGTAGAGAGCATTTGCCCTTTCTGTACCTGCTCTGCTTTAGTGCCTGTGAGCACGTTATCAGCTCTGTGCTCCTGGTTAGCAGCAATGAACTCTGGGATATAAACGGATGGTCTGGGTTTGAGCTTGCTCATATGTGGACGAAGTTTCTCTTGAAGGCTCCAGTCCAGAACCTGAGCACGTTCCATAGCACAACCAAGATCCATTGAGGAGATGTCCCAACCTGAGATACAAGCAAAAACATTAAGCATTAAAAAAAACATATTTTTTTTATGCATTATTTGGGCAGCCAGCCCATTAATGCTGCATTGGCTTAGTTCCAAGCCTTATTATAAATCTGTCAGTAATGTTTTGGTATCTTAAATATCTTGATCAACTGGATCTGCTCTGGTAGATCACAGAGCAGATCAGGTGCTGTAAATTTCCACCACAAGCCAAGCCTAAACTCTGCCTTGGGCTTAGGGGTATGGAAATTTCCAGCACTGGCAAACATCCTGAATCAATGAACAAACCAGTAAAACTGTTGTCATAACAAAGGACTGGCTGGAAAGGGCTTCAGTAGCAGGCCTTTACATCCATGCCTTTTTTATATTTACCATCAAAAATGATGTCATTTGGGTGCACCATTGGTAGTAAGTCTCTAAAAGGTACAAAAACCTCTCCCTTTGGTCCTGACCCCAAGGATACTGTAGAAGCCTCTAGCAAAGAGCCAAAGTAATTGGCACTCTGAAAGAAAAGACAGACAGAAAGAAAAAAGGAAGAACAAAAGAGGTGGTGAGAATTCAGGCAAAACAAGAACTTGAATTACTATGAGGGTTCTACTTCTATTTTACTACCTCTATTACACTGTAACTACTATTGACCACTAATAGCACTATTAGAGTTTAGCAGAAATGTAACAGGGGAAGTACCTTCTGAGTACATTTAGCTGACTGCAAAAGTTTGAACAAATTGCATGTTTTGTGAAAAAAAAACAAAAAATTTAAATATGCTAAATTTTTCATTCAGGAAACAATTTTAATTCAGGAAGTAATTCCATTTAAAATATGCAGAGATGTGTTCTCTGTATGTGTTCATGTCTTTTCAATATAGCATGACCAAAGCACTTAAACTTTTGCATATGACTGTAGCTTTGCTTTTTAAGTCTCTTCTATGAATGAATATTAGAACCTGACTGAAGGCCATTTACCTTAATGCCACTTTTAGTTCTCCATGTGAGGCCGAGTTTATTTGCCAGAACAGCAGCTGTGACAGTACTGCCATTGTTTCCACCCCAACCAACCAGCATCACACCCAGCTTGGGTACAACTCTCTCTGTGCGAAACGTAAACTCAGTAGTGTGGGGAGTCACCTACAGGCACAAAGGAGAAAAATATGGTCATGGTAAATGTCATTTGACTACATGCAAACTAACCATTTGACTACATTTTACTACGCTCAGGATTAGACGCATCAGTTCTGTACATAGAAGCCCAACTGAAATGACTTCAGCAGTAATACTAACTGGTTTACTATGTGTTACCAACCTCCCGTTTTATTTTTTAACTGCTTTCTTTTTCATGTGGCAAGAACTGACTTCCCAATTGACGTTCCAATTTAGGACAAATTTTCTTTAAATGGCTCATATCATTTTGAGTTAAATGAGAAGGATGTAGGTTTAAATATTGTTTCAAGTTTTAACATCACTTATCAGATAATATATATGGAAACTATTTTATACAAACAGCCCATAATAGAATACTGCAGCTCGCAGTGCTTCTCTAAATGAAGCACAATACAAGGCAGTCAATCAGTACAGAGCAGAACAGTTTTACAGGCACAATAAAAACAACTAACAGATAAAGAGAGGCTGGAAAATGAAGGGTCAGTGAATGTATAGTGAATTTAGACCCTTTCAGCACTTTCTGGTTTAAATGCATCTGCAGGGGAAAAACACTTGATTAAAACCGCATTAAACCATACCCCATCTGTGAAACCCGGTGGTGGTAGTATTATAATTTCGGCCTGTTTTACTGTATCTGGGCCAACAAGGCTTGCCATCACTGACAGAAAAATAAATTCTGAATTATACCAGCGAATTCTAAAAGGAAAATCTCAGGACATCTGTCAGTGAACTTAATCTTAAGAGAATGTGGGTCATGCAGCAAGACTAGCCTAAGCACACAAGTCGTTCAAAGAATCAAAGAATTGTTGATGAGGAATAAAGGCAATGCTTTGGAATGGCCAAGTCAAAGTCCTAACCTTAATCCCATCGATACGTTGTGGAAAGACTTGATGCAATCAGGTCATGTGAGTAAACCCATCAACATCCCAGAGTTGAAGTTAACCTATACGGAGGAATGGGTTAAAATTCCTCCAGCCTGATGTGCAAGACTAATTAACAGTTACTGGAAATATGAGTATATGGGTCAAATGTTCTGTTGCCACTCCCATATATGTAATACTGGATTATTTTCCTCAATAAACAGAAAAAGACTAGAAATGTTGTAAAATATGATATAATATATAATTAATAACTGATAATATAGTATTAGTAACTGATTTGTTTAATTGGATTCTCTTTATCGTTTACCACTTATGTGGAAATCTGATGAAGGGTTCGCAAACTTTTAAGAACCACTGTACATATGATTACACATAATACCACCAGATGGCGCTGTTTTTCACATTTTGGGTTTTTATTTTTTCTAGACATGGGCACGCCCCCGATAACAATGAGTTGAGATCAAACGTAGCTTCCCAAATTATACTTTTTAGCAAGGAAGCTAGCTGCTCATCATTTTGGGTGGATTTATACATACACTATCACCAAGTCCACCACTTAAATCCTTTCCTTCCTTTTTATGATGTTTCGGGTAAGAGAGCATGGATTAGTGGCAGCAGCTCACCGTGTATGTGTCTCCATCAGTGGACACCGAAGTGGTGTGGTAGGAGTACTGAGACTCTATGTACTGTTTAGTGTAGCGCACACTCGGGCTATTGATGCGAATTTTCTCCGACATGATTAGAATCCTGCGAAAAACACAACAGTTAGATCAGGGGATTCACAAAACACACTGAAATGACCAGGCGCACACCCTGTCCTGTACAATGAACGCAATATATAGACGTTTAGTCTCCGTTATCATGAAACATGCAGGCACATTCATTTGGGTTTATAATTAGCATCCATGCTATCTAACCGAACAACCCGCACTGCAGTTTAATTAGGCTGTAAGTTAAGGAGAAGGCTATTGTTCTGGGTCTATACAGAGCTTAAGATAATGTCTCACCTTTTAGATGCAGAAGCAGAATATTAGTTTCGTAGCTGCTTCTGTGTGTAGGCGGTGAAAAAAATCTGTCCCCGGTGTTTCTTTTCCTTTGAGACTGCTGAGTGCTGCTCCCTTCTTCTTGGATGCTCAGCCGCCGGTTACTAGACGTTTCCGCCACTATCACTCCAGACGGGCTTAAAAGTACCGAAGCCCCGCCCACTAGCCAATGACAAGCGAGTTTTTTACAAATTCTAGAATCTTCAAGATGAAGAAGCGCCGCTCCTCAACTCGAGCAGGTCAACACTGAACATTAAAAGTCTTTTATTCCAGAAAAAAACTCGAAATTGTACTTACGTGAAATGTATTAATTTTTTTGTTTTTTTATTAGGCAGCGATGTAAGATATACAAAAAAATAAAGCATTAGAAGTTACGAATACAATTCACAAGATTATAATTTAAATAACTGAAATAAATGTAAAATAAATTCAGGCCTAATAATAAAAATGAGGAGAAACAGAAACACACATTCCTTTGAATTGTCCTGCTCTACAAACATCTTAAGTATAACATACTGTATATATGTATAGTAAATTATATTCTATTTTATATACCACCCCCTTATCTCACATTCTGTGTACACCTACATTCTATATATTTATTTATATACCACCACATGTACAATAATCTCAAATTGTTAGTCATTCTGTTTTGTACTTTATGTAAATAATAATGTATTTTGCACTTCTGGTTGGATGCTAACTGCATTTCATTGGCTTTGTACCTGTACTCTGCACAATGACAATAAAGATGAATCTAATCTAATCTTAAGGTAATTGATTTTCATAACATTCTCACTTTTTAAAACTTTTTAAGGAAAATATGAAAATTAGCAAAAATAATATAAACAAATTCAAAATTATTTCAAAGGCTTTGTTTTCGTTGTCATAGTATCAAATTAAGTCCTTTAGTTCTTGTGTTCTTGTAAAACAGGAGACCAGCTATTAAAACAATACTCCATCTGTAACAACATGTACAAGGTTTACATCACAATATCAAAAAAAAAAAAAGACCCAGATTAGCCTCCTTTGACTGCGTGCAGTAGCTGCATAATGTAGTGACAGTGCTGACATAATTGTATGACAAGTAATGTGCAGCAGTCTTCTGGTTACACTTATAAGGTAAATGTAACTAATGTAACGAGTCACTGGGGGCTCAAGGCAGGCTTAAAGTGCGAGCAAGTTATATTTGTCGCACATTTTATTTTTGATCTTGCAATATTTCTGTGCTTTATATGTATTACAGGCTCTTTATGTGATAATTTTCTATCCTGTCTTTAAACAGACTGCTTTTGTTACTGTAAGACTAATCTACTGTATCTACATGACCTCTGTTTTGATTGACTGCCCTGTATTGTGGCACATTAAAACAGCAGAGCAGGACGGACTACGTTTTATAACTTCAGTATGAATAGGTGATAAATTGTTATAGACCCATTTTCTGCTTGTAAAGAGAGATAACATAATTTGTGGGCTGGCTGAAGCAGCTTAAATAAGCACCCTGACAAAATTAGCCAATGGTATGCATAGAAGGTGATCTGCTGAGCCATCGGCTGATAACAGCAGGTGAAGCAGGTGACTGTGACCTGAACTTGACTTTGTGGCCTACCTGAACTAAAGGTATGCTCAACCACGTACTTAGGTGCCAAAACATTATGTAGAGTATTGTATATGGGTAAAAGCTAAACTTAGGGCAAACTTGGCCACGTGAATAAAAGCAAATACAACCCCTGCAGCCAAAGGAAAAACAGAATAGTAACTGTGGCATGTGCAAAGGTTTGGAAACCCTTCCAGTTGTAACCTGGCCAAGTGAAAAAAAGTAAATACAACTCTTGCAGCAAATAAATAAACCAGAATAGTAACTGTGGCATGAGCAAAAGTTTGGAAACCCTTTCTGTTGTACAGTCTCAGAATATTGGCTCATTAGTACTTGGTTAGGCAGGTCAAGAACTGTCATTAGGAATTGTCAGCTAATGACAATTCCACAGCAGACTAAATTCTCTGACTACTTTAAACCATGTATGTAGACTCAACAGCCATGGGCTCCGCTAAGTAGTTGTTGAGGATTCTAAAATGATACTGCCTACAATGTCATTAAGAAATGAAAGTTAAGAGGGACTGTGGAGGTCAGGGTGAGATCTGGACGAGATAGAACTGCTAATATTCTAGTCACACCAGCAAAGCAAAAGAGGCTTATACAACAGGACAATGATTCAAAACATACCTCAAAATGTACCATAAATTACTTAATGAAGTGTATGCTAAGGCTTTTGGGAATGTCCTCCACAGTTTTCTGACTTCATCACTGAAAATCTGGGGATAAACATGCTCTTAGCTCCTCCACTGAGGCTGGATCAAAATGAATCTTATTGAGATTTAACATTTTAAAATAGCCATAATGGGAAATCTTCCTTCAGATGTAGAGACTAGGCTTAAAGGATGCTTACGCATTCTTCTTAGCACTGCTTTTAAGTTTCTGTTTTTTTCCACAAGTGTAAAACCAAAGTCCAAGCAAGGTGTAGCTGTCATTAGCGGCCTGCACCTGCTGGCTAACATTTAGCATTTAACAAACTTTAGCTAGTTGGCTAACTGCCACACAGCAGTTTCCTTTTAGTTTCTTCACAATTTTTTAAACACTACTTTGGACAACATCCATGGTTCACTGCTCATTTGATAACACAACTCTTCTGTCATAGTATTGTAGTGGTGCTGACTAAGATGGCACAGTTGTCATGTTCCATAATAACAGCTGCAGATGGATCTTTAGTAGCTTATTGGCTAATAAGATGCTGTGGAATGCAGGAATAATATTATGTTCAGTATGAACTGAAAAGTCCTGGCATTGATATATGTCAAGATATGTATCAAGACCAGGAGTTACTGAATTTCTCCACATTTTTTTAACTGTAAGAGCTCCTTGTTTAGTGTTAGCTATGTTCAGTGTCTTGCCAAACTTAATTACACCTAGACAAGGAAAGCTGGTAGACGTTACAGATAGTTGCATTTGGCTCTGCACACTCCTTCCACTATGAATTACCATCACTGCCTTTGTTTAACAATAAATCAGTGATTGACATTTGAATAACTACTCTTGTCTTGTTTTTGTTGAATTCTGAGTCCTGAGTGGTGACTTTCATCTCCAGGTAAAAAATAGTTTAAAATTTCTACATACTTGGTGGGACTGTAATTCTGTGTGGTTTTAATGTGAAATGGCTCATTACACATAAACCTCCTGACTCCCTGAATAGTTTACAGTGGTGCTAATGTCAACCCAAATGCAGACATTTTATTCACCATCCAAACTTCATTTGTCTTTCAATTTGTTTATGCAATGTTGATCATGTTAAAATAATGGTAATCTGAAAAATAAGATGTCTTTTTGTCTCTTATTACACTTTTTCTGCACCTCTCCACCCTGAATGTTAAAATAACATTATGTAAAATATCACCCATATACATAATAAAAAAAAACCTTGAGGTTTCAAACAAATAAAGCTCATTAGATGTCTGGTTCCATACTCCACCACTGTGACTGTAGATTGGCGAATTACACAATAAGCCACTTCGAAGTACTTACCCTTAAAGACAAAACTATGCAGAAATTTGGAATAATTGCTGATGTTAAGGGGTGTGGATTATCCCCTGCAATCAAATCTGCTAAAGTCAAATACTGAACATGTGTTTTACATCTATATATCTTTGGCTTTTGTGTTAATAAGATTTGTAGTATGTGTGTGGGATGCCTTATTAATATCATGACTGCTTGAGGAGTCATTGTTCCTTGAGAAAGTTTTGTTTATGCCAATCTCCAATTTACCCTGCCAGACAAGATGGTGCTCTCTATGATACAGAAGCTGTAAGCTGGCACTGGGTATTTCCATCATTGTGAAACTGGGTGAAAGGTGACTGTGACTGTGACTGGAAGTCACTTGTTTGTTGACTGATTGGTGTTATTTTTAAAACAACAATCCAAAACAATCCAGAAAGTTCAGTTTGCTTGCTCGCTAATGAAAAGAAATGAAAAGCACTGATAACTGAAAGCAGTACACAGTTCATCATCGTTCAGTTAATGTCCAACAATCAGTCTAACACCAATTACTAATGTTAGAAGACTCTGCTACTAGGAGCTAGGACAGAGAAGCAGGTTGATTGTGGCTAACAGAAGCTACAGTGACAAGGCAATATTCATTCAAATCTAGGGGTGTGTAGTCAAGCTGCTGGCCTTGGAGTGACAGAAATTCAGTATCATAGGCTAATGCTAGCTAGTTTTTCTACCTTAGCTAATCTAGGTATGTTTTGGTGTTATCTTGACATGTTAATGTTAACCCATTTCTTTAGCCATAAAAAAGGTGTTCACTCTGCATGATACATGCTGAAATGGTTTTCTGGAAATTGTGAGAGCATTAGCCTTCAATCATCTGCAATACTCAAAATGTTTATACTACACAATTTACAGCACTAGCGGTAGTCATTGTTATTACTCATTTATTTATTTTCTACGCTGCTTATCCTTCTGGAACCTGGGGGCACTCTTAGTACCAGCACATTTGGCAGATCACTGCACAATGCAGCAGTACAAACAATGGCCCAATGTCACACTGAGACACTACTTCTGTATGTGTAGCTCAATACATACTGCCCATATCAGTCTAAATTTTCATAGTGTAGATCTGGGGAGAGTGCCTAGGTGCCTAGTCACATGGCAGGCTAAAAGTGGCACACACAGGCTAGGTTTGCGCTAACTGATGCTCAAATAACACATTTAGAGGTTTGTGGCTCAAGCCTAAGCAGTGACTCATCCAGGAAGTCATAAATGAACCTAGACAAACATCTAAGAAACTGCAGGCCACCATTAAAAGAGGTTGAGCAAAAATTGTATCCATGGGAGAGCTGCTTCTATCCATAGAAACAACTGCTAAACAAGAGGAACCTAAGGTTTGCCAGAAAACACAACATCCTGACAAACTCCAAGCCTACTGGAAAAATGTTCAGTGGGACGGGGATGGGGGTAAGGGGAAAACATTTTTCACAGCACAGTATACACACATTGCAGGATGTCACCCTCCCACGCACACACACACACACACACACTCTCTGTGCCCTCTCATGATTACACACCTCTCTCGATCACTTACACCAGCAGCACATCAAGTACTGGAAAGACCCTAAAGAGGATCTTTTTGCAGCCAGCAGGTTAGTTGCATTTCTCTTGCTATTATAGGATCAATCAAGGCCATTGCTATAGTCACTATAGGAAAAGGTCCTTTAGGGAGGCAAGAAAGATATCTAATACAGATACATGATGCATTGCTAGGTATAGGTTTGCTGTTACTGATCCTTCTTAACAGCTGAGGAATTTTCTTCATGAAAAGTGTACACATGAAGGTAATATATAGATACTACATACAATCTGGTTTTGTTTGAAAATCTATATTTTGTTGCTTTCATTAAAAAACTAATGATAAAATATTTATGTATCAGCATCGGCAGACATGTACAGTAAGTATATCATGTGTCGGCATCAGCCCAAAAATGACTATATCAGTGCCTAGTTGTGTAACAATCCATAATAGCTTGGAATAAAGTTATTATACAATTATATATTACATTTTTTCCTTCTCCTGTAAAGTCATGAGACAATGTGTCAATTCATATACCAGTGACACTACTAAAGACTGTTTACCACATAAAATTATTAAAATGATATAAATGGAAAACAATTGTTTGCTGTTGTGTACTATGTGGAGCCCTCAGTCAGTTACGCAATGCAGAGCCAGCACCACTGACCTCTTTTCCTTTTAACTTGGGCAGCTCTCCTACGGTGATGAAAGCATTTCAAAGCAGCCTGCATTCAAACGGGTCAAACTCTTTTATAATGGTCACTGCACTGCCTGACATTTCAAGCTTAATATCATTGCTAGCTATTTTCAGTACCAAAACATCACAGAAGTCAACATCTAATTCAGATAATCTATGATGTTACTAAAACAGTACCTTGAAGAGGTCTCTTTACACTTTACAAAGCCCTTAATTTTGTAATCAGTGATTAAGAATACTTTGTGATATAATGATACAAGCATATATTGGTAACAGATGCTAATGGCTTTTTCTTTTTTCCAATTCCCCTTTTTCTTTAAGTCTTAACCTTGAAAAAGGACTAAAAATGGACAAATGAATCCAAAGTCCTCAGATTAAACTACAATTAAAGAGGCTTTGTAGCAAGGCCTTCTTCTATAAACCATAAAATATTTCTCTCTAATCACCCATTAGAAAAAAATCCTTTAAAGAAAGCCCCCTTCAGACCTCAAGCTATGGCAGAACCACAGGAGTATCTGGTGGATGGAAGCCCCCTCATCACAGCGGCCCAGCTGGGCAAGCTTCGGCTGGTACGACTGCTGGTGGAAGGGGGCGCGCAGGTCAATGAGCGCAATCAGCGAGGAGAGACCCCACTGCTGGCCGCATGCCGGGCAATGAGGGGGGACCAGTCGGGAAGCACCATGCTGAGGCTCATCCGCTTCCTCATCAAGAACCAGGCTGACCCTAATGTCCAGGACAAGGCTGGGCGGACCGCCCTGATGTACGCCTGCATGGAGCGGGCCGGTGCGGAGGTGGCTGCGGCCCTCATCTCTGTCGGTGCCGATCCCAGCATGGAGGATTATGCAGGAGCATCGGCTCTAGTATACGCCATAAACGCTCACGACCAAGACACCATTCAGGTCAGTGGTGCAGTCTGAAGTCCTGGACATTCTGTGATGATATATCCAGCCTTGTCCTTGATATAAACATTCAACATACAATTATGCAGATGTAAATGTACATATATCAAAATGATAACTCCTGATAGTCTAGCTAGCTAGCTGCATACATTAAATTAATGGTGTATTTCAGAATAATCTTTAATGTTTCTCACTAATGATGCAAATACATCATACAACCATTGGGAATGATTGTGGTGTCACCCAAGCATATAAATATATTAATTCATCTAGTGCCAGGATGAGACATGTCACCTAGCCAGGCACTTTGCTATTTTTTAGTGTTTTGTACTTCTCATTTAACTTGTCTGGCATGTCACGAGTGTAATCCATGCTTTCCATTGTAATCCTGATTTGTTACTACAGTTATACCAATAAGTTACAGTAAGATATTCCTCTCACAGCAGTAACATTAGCTATATACCTTCCCTCTGCATTCAAGAGCCTTCAAACAGCCTGTCCCCAGAAGTTCACCAGTTCTAGTTCTAGTAATAAAAGCTATGAAATATAAGGAGTTGTGGGGGTAGGGGTCTAGTACCCCTCTAATTAACATCTTGGACCCAGCAAAAGTCAAAATTCTGGCAGATCTTTGAATATAAACTTATTATGACTTTCTGCTGTCATTGTTTTTGCTGCCCCACCCACAATTAATATGCTTTTGATTTTGGTATCTTGACTAACTAGAACGGCAGCACTGCTCTGCTTCAGGGTGGAGCTGTAGCAAATTGGTTCATCAAAGCCCTCCAACTGTAACTATGCCCAGGATACCACTGAAAAACTACACTAGGTCATAGCACATTTGTAAATCTGGTAATTTGACTAGTTTCCCAAGATACTGGTGGAAAGAATATATGACGGCATATATGCATTGTCACTCAGTAACAAACAAATAGGATTTCAGTAAGTACATGTAAAAACACATTACCAAACCAAAAAAGATCATATCCAGATGGAGAACGGATAAACCAAACATTTAGTTGACATTAAAGTAACATCAGCACCATTATGGAGAGTGGCTCGCCAACACTGGATCAGCAAGCCAACATGGGTCCCAACATGGGGGCATGTTGCACACTAGCAATACCTGTGTGATGCGCATTTAAGGTCACCTTAGGGCCTTGTTTTCAGTTCACCAGCTTTAGAAGAATTTCAATTTTGGTACCTTTCTTTCTTGTATCAGATTTCGCATACAGTATTAAAACAGTAAGCTACGTTAACCTCATTTCTATGATGGTTTACATAAGCCTTGGTGTCTTATGCTGTATACCAGTAAATCACAGATTACACATGTACACAGGTGTTGCTGGACGCCTGCAGGGCCAAGGGCAGAGACATCATCATCATTGCTACGGATCTGAGCTCCGATGGAGCCACTGTGACTCGCCGTTACCTGAACGTGCCTCCTTCACCCAACACCTCACCCGTCTCATGCATGTCACCTTCTGACATTGAGCTGAAGACAAGTTCGCCGAACTCTGAAGCAGAGGCAGAGAACATCTTTAACTTCAGGGCTTCAGGGAGGAGAGGAAGCAGAGTGGGCTCGCCTCTGCCTCAGGAAATGGAGAACCGCCAGCGGTTGCATTCTGAGCCTTGGTTGGCCATCCACAACCTGGCTCACCTCAGCCGCACTTATGAGGAAACAGTGAGCCAAGGAAGCGTGCGAGAAGAGGAAGAGGGGGCGGGTAAAATCTTCCTTGCTCATCAGGTAGATCGGAGTGATGGACAAAAGGCAGCTGACCACAAACAGAATTCTGGGCGAGTGGTCTCCAGAAGTCATGTAGACAAGCATGGTCTGGAGTGTCTGTCTGTCCCGGAACGCCTACACAGCCGAAGAAACACTCTACCTGCTCTGACTGGGCAGAACTTCCTTCAGCTGCCCACCCTTTCCCTCAGTCTTTCCAGCTCAGACAGCCGCTTAAATGACCAGCCCACCACTCTAACACTACCACCGGTTCCTATAAACAGGAACTTCCACTATTGCTCTAGTAGCTCCAGTTCTCTCCCTCTGGCACCCCCTGGTGCTCCACGTGAACTTAACAGCATGAGGAAGTGGAAGCCGCAAGAGCAGCTGAGTTTACGGGCTCAAATGTGTAGCGGTAGCTTCTTGCCCCCTCTCCCAGTTACAAACACATCCACATGTTCTTGCTCTGGAGAACCTAGCTCCACTGGCCAAGCTGAAGAGACCCAAGGCTTCAGGCAGGAGGGTGCAAGAAATCGGAAACCTCCACGCCGCCACTCCGTTCAGATGGAACAGATGAGACCGGAAGGCAGTACTGAGGAGATTCTCTTCATCCTATGAAATGTGAGGCTACCAAGGAATTGTAGCTTACATATGACATGTTTTCAATGATATAAAGGTAATAAAATTGATTCCAGTAGTGCTTGTCCTGTAGACTTTCAAAGGTTTATATATATTGTAGGATGAAAATTGAATTGACAGATGTCGAATGACAGAACTATAGGCGATGCTATCATGCAGGAGAACGCTCAATACTGATTCTCCAAAAGGAATCACTATAAATAAGCATGACAGTACAAATGCATACTTTGATAACCCAGACGCTGTAATAATAAATAAAACGCCTAAAATACTTTCCACTGTCTGGTTCATGCGTGTGACCTTTCAATCTCCACTGTAGAGGGCAGGAATACAGTGCTGCACGTATATAAACACATACAGTCTTATGCAAAGTGTGCACCACAAAAAATAGTTCACAAATCCTCTACAGAGAATACACCTTAGCACATCTGAACACACAATTACATACAACTACTGTTCGTTTAATATACTGGACAATTTCACCCCCCAACACCCCATTCAACTCCAGAACCAGAAATTATGCTTTTAGAGCTTTTTTGGAAGTCGGTGCTCTCTGCAGAGCAGTGGCCACCAACCCTACTGAAGGAGATCAAATTTCCAGCAGAGTTTAGTTCCAACCCTAGCTCCCTCCCTTTTACCTACACCAATCCAGCTGGTCCAACCAAACAAAAACTTCTGAAGCAGTTAATGTGCTGGAACAGGTTGGTACTAGACTCTACTCGAAGGTAGCTTTCCAGGTCCAGGTGCTGTGGAGGACTGGTTCGGTCTCTTTAAATTACAAAATGCTTTTTAATTCTTTTATAAATACAGTACATCACTAACAAAAGTGGTGGACTGCAGGTCACTACAGATGCTACTCAAAGGATGCTGCTGGTTGGATAGTTTTGGTTGGTGGACTGTTCTCAGTCAAGCAGTGACACTGAGGTGTTTAAACACACTCCAGTAGCACTGCTGCCTCTGATTCAGTCATATCAGTACAACACACCCTAACGCACCAGTCAGTGTCACTGTAGTGCTGAGGATGACCCACCACCCAATAATACCTGCTCCGTGGTGGTCCTGACCATTAAAGAACAGGGATAACAAAGTATGCAGAGAAACAGACGGACTACAGTCTGTAATTGTAAAGTGCACCTATATGGTTATACAAGCTGATAAAATGGATAATGAGTGTAGAAACAAGTGTTTGGTTTTAATGTTAGGACTGATCTGTGTATACAATGGCTTTTTATAGGTTGAAATCGCCAACCTGTATCGACTACAATCTCAATTCTCCAAAAAGTTTGGATGCAGTGTAAAATGTAAATACATATAAATAAAATCAATACAAATCTCATAGACCCATTTTTCATTTACAGTAGAACATAGATCACATAAGATGTTGAAAGTGAGACATTTTAATATTTCATTTAAATTATTTAGAATTTTGAATCATTTAATTATTTAAAATAGAAAAAATATTTTCTGTTAAGCATAGATAGTGCTGAAATTCAAAACCATACCATTACAGATGCAGGCTTATGAATTGGGCACTGATAACAAGCCCACAGGACACGGCATCCATGGTTTCCAATAAGAATTTCACATTTTGCTTCATCTGACCACAGACCAGTTTTTTATTTGACCTCCTTCTTTGCATGATACATCTTTAACTTGCATTTGTGGGTTGCACAGTGATCTGTGTCCACATATGATGATTTCTGGAAGTGTTCCTGAGCCCATGCATTGATTTCCAGCACAAAATTATGCCAGTTTTAATGTAGTTTAGCCTGAGGACCCAAACAGCACAAGCGTCCAATATTGACTGTCGGCCAAGTCCTTTCTGCACAGGGATTTCTCCATATTCTCTGAATGATTTGATGATATTATGTACTGCAGATGGTGGGATATCCAAAGTCTTTTTTTTTGTCGAGGAACATTTTTCTGAAATCATTCCACAATTTCTGATGCAATTTATCACAGACTGGTAAACCTCTTACCATCTTTGCTTCAGAGATACTCAGTTTTTTTAAAATGTTATTTTAAACTGCGAAGTGATTTAGTTTCAATTTTTTTCTCCTGTTGATTTTATTAGTACCATTTACATTTTCAGCCTGTTATTTCCCGTCTCAACGTTTTTGAGATGCGCTGATAAGTTAATCGTTTTCATGCAATGGTAAAATGTCATTCTAATATCTGATATGTGTACTGTTCTTTTTTGAATAAAAATCTATGAGATTTGCAAATGATTGCATTCTGTTTTTATTTACATTTTACACAGCATTCCAACTTTTTGGAATTGGGGTTGTATAACAAATGCAGTACAATAGCAGTATTCCATCCAGAAATGAATCAAGAAAACATCTGAAGAATATACTGCCTGTTTATATAACTGCCCGTTTACTTGCTGAGGAGTGAGGAGACTTTACTAGGATTCACTCCTGCATGAAACAATATGTACACAATGACATTAACAATGAAAAAAAATTCACCAAATTAAAAAAAGGTTTTACAATCTTCATTCTTAAATGCAGAGAATGTATTTGACACTATGGGGTCATCTTTTAGGGGGACAAAGAAATATTCTAGGAGCAGAATTTTCCGACTCAATAAGATCCATTGTGTGTGTGTGTGTGTGTGTGTACTGTTTCATTGATAACCACATACACACTTTGACATGTTTTCCTGTGCTCTTTGTTTTAAAAAGAGCACAATACAAACTAATTCAGAATTTACTTATAATAGTCATTGGGTAATTTAAAATACATGAAAAAGCACACCTTTTAAAACACAGCATTTTAACAATACACTTCTCACAATACAACAATGCATCTAACGATGATATAAAATTAAAAATAAAAAAAATAACAATATTTTGGTTACTTTTGCTTTCCTTAATTACCAACATTCATCCTGCTGTAAAAATAGTTCCAACTCTGAAATTTTAATTATGTAGATTTACAGGTTAATGTCCCAACACCTTAATAAATACAGCAGAATGGAGATGTTCTACAAAAACATCTTTTAGCATGTGACCATTGGCTTCTGTCACAAATGTGTTTTTTTTCTAAGCACAAGAAAAAAAGCTTTTTCTAAAGTTCAGCTCGGGTAGATACACCCTAGTAAGTAAAGAATACCGTTTCTCTTAAAGGGAAATACCACTTACTTTTCTCCATTGTTCAATATCTGCATCCCGAGCAATTCCAATAACTGTGGTTCAGTAAATCCTGTGGTGGAAGTGGGAACCAAGGGGTCACAATGTTTTAGTAGATTTAGTCAAAAGGTCCCCATTGTAGATAGTAAGTGCTTATGCGCCCTACATTTATGACACCTCCCCCCAACAATGTCTATTAAGAGATTCTAAGATTTTCTATAGACCCCAGTTTGAGAACTGCTGTTTTAGAAGCATTAAATGCTTCAATCCTATCACCACCACAGTGAACTGTTCTGGTTCTGTAAGATTCTCTAGAATGATACATTGCACATCACGTCACTTGGAATGATTTAATAAGGCAGAAATCCTAAAACGCTGGTAGAACTTAGAAATGCAAAGATAATTTTATCCCATTCAATGATACCGATACCAGATCCTAAAGTATCAGGTGTGTGTGTATTTATATCTATTACCAAGTATTTACAAAATAGAATACAATAATTAGTAACAATAGCACATTTAAATTGTAAAACAGCAGTGCAAAACAGTTAAAAATAAAATTAAGCAATATAAAGAAATCTGCGGTGCATACACAGAAGCACGGAGCAGCATTTCTGGCTCGGCTAAAACAGTGCCAAAAGTTGTCTCATGTGTGTCCCATAGACTCAGCTGTAGTCACCAGTACCAGAGTTTATCAGTAGCAGCTGTTTCCAGCTGGTTTCATGGCTTAATAAAAAACACCACGCCTCGAGCCACAACATTGATGCAGCTGACCGACATAGTAGACTGGTTGTGAAAGGCAACCTAGGCAACAGGCATTTGTTACCCAAGAGACCACCATTTCCTTCCATAGCTTTCTTTCACAACATGGGCGAACATTAACTTCTAGTCAGTCTATAAACCGTGACAAAGCGGAAGGTGAGGAATTGATAAATGAAATGATCAATGGATGGTCATTTGCATGTATGTGGCATTATCTGGCGGAACAGTGATAGAACAGTGATAGAACCGACATATTAAGAATAAATCCAATCAGTATATCACTCACTATTACAGCACCACCCTAAAATACTGGTGTTACACAGATACCGGTACTATACTGGTTCAACCCTAGCAGAAATTCCCTTTCAAGAACCTGAATAGTTAGAAATACAGCTTGTATGTTGAAATTTAGGGGGTTCTACCAGCAATGGACACAGCTTTACCATCTCTGTCCACTGTGAAGACGTACATGTCTGAGGCAGTTATCCTGTCTAGAGAACATTTTACCACAGAGCTGGCAGTGGTACGGTTTCTCTCCTGTGTGAATTCGCTTATGCGTTATCAGTCGGGTCCTCTGTGTAAAGCCTTTCCCACATTCCTCACAACGGAAAGGCTTTGAGCCTGCATGGCTGGTCGGCGTCCGCCCTCGCAGAGGAAGCATGTTTGCTAGTTGGTGAGTGTTGGTAGGTAAGTGTGCTTGTGGCCGTGGAACTGCACCGAAAGAATGTCTGTGCTTTGCACTGGCGTTTGGTGGTGAGTGGGAGGAGCTCTGACCTTGCTGTCTTTGCGATCTCACGTGATTCAGAGTGTTACCAAGGTGTCCATATTGAGCATTATTACTTGATAATGTTCCACTGTCATAATGCACCTCTCTCTCCATTCTAATATGCGCAGGGCCAAATGAGTCAATGGGTTTGTTGGCAATGTTCTCAGAGTTTTGGGGAACCTTTGACACAGGTTCTATACAATGTTCTGCTGGAACCTGCTGATACTGCTCTAATCCAGTACAACCATCAGGCATACCAAAATCATCATCATCTTCAACAGGTGACCACAGTTGAGTGTCTTGTTGGTCTGTCTTGTTGTCAGACCCAGCATCTGGTTGAATCATTCTGTAATCCGCTCTCGGCAGGTTAAGTTCCTGATCCACAAGCTCCTCTACTTGCTCAATCTTCATTTCAAACTCCAGACCACTAAACTCATCTTCATCACAAGCCTGGTCCTGCTGTTTGCTTGGCTCTAAAGCATAGGCCTGGGCTGTATTTGGCTCTTCTACCATGTTTTGGGATGCTGGTACCATTTTGTGGGACATCTGTGGTTTCTCTTCTTTGGGCTCTTGCGCTAAACTTCTATTTAATATTTTAAGATGGCTCCCAGGTGATGATCCCTTTCCACAGGCCATAACATCTCCTAGATGAAGAAGCACATTTTTGGCTTTAGTTAAATGAGAACTCTTAAAAGAAATCATTTATTACTCAGTGCATAAGGTCCACATAACACTCTCAAGTACTGTAGTCAGATTGGGGCAAATAGTGTAATGGCATTTGTCAGCATTGCTCAGTGATGTCTAAACCCACCATGACAGATGCTTTTCCTCGCATCAGGAAAGTTTTCACCTCACCTGACCTACTATAAAACAAACAGCAGAAATAATAACTATGACTACTGGCTAACACAATTGTCTTATTTATTTGTAAAGACATCCAGCCATCGTGTTGTAAAGAGACTGTTTTGGGTTTCATTTTATCTTTTTTTTTTTTTGCAATATAATCGACTTGGGTACCATATGCTAAGATAGTATACTGAATTGCATGTTCACTGCACTATGTTAAATTAGACTAAACCATACTACATTGCATTAGGCGTAAATATTATCATATCGTAGGGCAATGCATCAAGATATGTATCACACTGATATCCGTGACGAAATGCACATCCCTAATGGTGATGCTGAAGGAAGCACTTGTGTTCTCAAATTGAGCTAACTTGAATAGTTTTACCGTAAACATGTGAGACTACATATTAAAACATGTAAAATGAGACTACATAGATTGTAAATTCCAAATGACAATGCTCATTTTAGGCCGCTACGTAGACTGCAAGGGTAACTAAAACATTTATAACATCTTTATAACATTTATATATCTACATTTTACTTCTCATGTGAATCATTCATAAACATTATAGACGATCTGTGGTACAACTGCATTACCCTAACTCCCCATGTAAAAGTAGTCCTGTTTTTAAAGCATCTTTTAGGGGATCCAAAGAGGATGGAAAATGCTTGATACCACAGTTTAAAAAATGTGTTCTTTGGTAAATAAAATTGTTCTGTGTAGAACCATGAACCTTGAAGAACCAAAGAACATCTGCATGATTAAAGCATTGATCAGACTGACGAAGAATGTGTTGTATATGGTCCTATATGGAACCTTTGTAAAAAGGGTTTCTTTATCATTACAAGCTTGATATTGCAACAACAGCAAAAGGTTTCACATAGAACCTTTCCCAGTTCTGCAGAATCCTTTCATGACGAAAAGTACCTTTTAAATCATGCAGGAAATATTGTATGCAAGTGTTTATGGTTCTATATAGATCCCTTCTTTGTTATAGAACTCTTGAAGAGCATATCTTACAAGTTTCTAGAGTAAATATCAAACTACCTGTTTTGGTACATAACCCCTCACAGAAACAAATGTCATAAGTGGATCTCAAAATTCATTTCTACTATAAACTGTATTTACTTTTTATGAAAACTCTTAATCTATGTCACTAAAGTGAGGAACATTGTTTTCTATGCTTTCAAAGACCAGACTAGGTAAAAGACTCTTCTAGGTGACTGTAGGTCGTTGTTTCAGTAGTTTTAGTACATACACCTCTGGCAGACACAAAGCCTGCGTTTCAAACCGCACACCTATATTATTAAGTCTCCAGTGGGGTTTGTATTATGCTGACACTAATTGTATGGCGATGGTGTGCGAGGTAAGACACAACTAGGGGGTTTTAAAGGGCAGATACTAACCCGTATCTGTAACTTCGACCATTTCGACCTGAACACCGACGGAACACCTGTCAGCAGTAGCCTGTGCTTTCTTCAGTTCTTTCTCGGTGACCTGTAGACGTTTCTTCAGTCCTTCAATCTCCTCTTCTCTTCGCTTTATCTCCAGATGTAAAACAACACTGTCGTCCTGAATAAGCTGGCTGATTTCTGCCACCGCCGCTTTCGTCAACACGTCCATTATCGCCGAAATCTGCGTCTGTAACACGACTGCGGGCGCCATTTGTACTCGTACACAATTCACAAACACTGTCGAGCTACTCTTTTAAAAACCCCGTCCAATATTCCTGAGCCTCATGTGTAACGCTAATGTTACAAATGTTTATACTGCGCGAAAATTATAGCTACAATACATCCGCCACGACTGTTACGTCATATCCGCTACACTCTATGGATTGTGGGAAAACCCTACATAAAAGCCGTTTACGGTCTCGTCTCATAACAAGAAGTTTGAAGATTTATTTAAGTTAACTAATATTGTGCATTTAGGATTGCTGGTAAAGAGTAACGAACTGTGCGCAAATCTCTAAACCTCATACAAGGTTTGTTATATTGTCCTCAGGTAAACAAATGTAAAAGTCCCTTACCAAATGGTATTTCTGCTTAAGAATATGTAATAATATAGCCACCATTCCTATATATGGTTACTCTTTTTTATGTGAAAATGTATCAACCATACGCTAAACACCATTTCACACCAACTACACTCATTGTTTTTTTTTTGTTTGTTTTTTTTTGTTTTATCTCTACTTACCATATATGTGAACTTTGTAGATCTACAAGTACAGACTGAAGTTCATTTGTTACTTTGTTAACCATTTTCTCCCTGTTCTTAAATAGTCAGGACATTTGGCACCACAAAGCAGTTATTATTTGGGCGTTGGATCATTCTCAGCACTGCAGTGACTCTGACGTGGTGGTGGTATGTTAGTGTGTGTATTCGGCAATTGATCCACTACCCATGTAATACCTGCTCTGCTCCTGACGATTGAAGAACAGGGGAAAACTAAGTATGCATAGAAACAGGTGGACTGTAATTGTAGAACTACAACCTGTATTTGTATGGTAAGTGAAGATGATAAAAGGACAATAAGTGCAGATGCAAGGAATTGTACCAAATGAAGTTGTTAGTGTGTATATTGCTGTATACTGTATAAAAATGCCTTAATAAAGAATTCTTTCTATATTCTCTATATATTATATGATAATGTTGTAATATATTTTATTACTTAATCTCATAATAGTGAATCTTCACCCCTAACCTGTGTCATTACCTGGATCAGGAAAAACATGATATGTGATGTGGATTTTTTTTTCATTTTGGTCCTTTTCCTCTGGATTTCAAATCTTGGCATCTTAAAGGTATGTATTTCTGTACATTTTCTAGAACAATTCCTGACTTTCCAAAATTAATAAAAAATTATTCCAGCTCTGAAAATGGGTGCTTTGAGATCCGATTCATTCATCCACTCATTCATTCTTTTGGATATATTTTTAAATAATTTTCTGAATGCCTGCTTTATTTCATACTGGAAATGACCACTTTTAAATCCCATACTTAAAATAATTACTTCATTAAATGAACTTAAAGCATTTCTCATGTCCACAATTTTCCAACACTGGAAAAAGCTGCCTTTATATCCTACATATGTAGGTTAAATGTCTAATTGTCTATCCTGTCCTCACTCTAGAAATCAGTGCTACTCTAAAATGAATTCATTCAAATTTTAATGCTTTTTCAAAACAATGTTTTCCCAGCTTTGGAAATATGTGCCATGTTTTTCCAGCTTTGCTAAGAACCCAGTCTTCCTCAATTTAAGAACACAACAATTACTCCAGGTTAATTACAATGACAGTATACGCAAAAAATACAGTGATATTTAATGTTGCAGTACTTGACTGTACTTAAATCTCCGTTAAAGATCGCCATCACTGAACTGTTTTTCATATGTCTACACCCAGATACATGCAATCAAAACATGATTGGTTGATTCATCTCTCCATACGTAATTATGTTGGTGGTTAATCTAAACTATAAGGCTTTTAGTCTAGCTCCCTTTAATCCTAACGAATGACGGCATCAACCTAGATACCATGATATGATGCATGTATACATTATATACATACATTGTTTATCATATGTTCCTTTATTAGTTGTGCAGGCGCTCATGCCTCTGGCAGTTATCCTGTCTGGAGAACATTTTTCCACAGATGCTGCAGCGGAAGGGTCTTTCTCCGGTGTGCACCCACTGGTGTGAGACCAGCCGGTTTCTTTGTGTGAATCGCTTCCCGCACTCCCCACATCGGTACAGTTTAAGGCCAGCTGGGCTCTGCTGGCGCACCGCTGAAGGCTCTAGTGGTGACTGTGCACGCTTCCCTTTCGCTTTATTAATTAAAGGAGCTTTGCAAGGCTTCGGCTTTATAGCTGCTTCTTTTCTGCTCTGCTGTGCCTGATCAGGCCTTTCAGTCTCTGCAACATCTTCACCATGGCTGCTGCCTTTTACAAATGTTGTACTGCACAAGTTCATGCTGGGCAGAGAGCAGCTACTGTCCTGAGTTAGCATGTGTGCAGCAGCATACTGCTCTGCTTGAGCAACAAAGTCTTTCCGGCGCTGCTCAAATTCACTACAATACTCAGATTCTCCATAGTCCTGGTGGCTCTCATTTTGTGTCTCGGGTACTGGTGATACCCAGAGCTCAGAGCTACTTGGGTCTGTCTGGTTTACAGAATTAACAATGTTTTGCTCTGCAGCCCCACTGTAGGACTCTGTCTGGCTGCACGTCTCCTCTTTAGGCTCCTCCACCTGCTCGATCTTCACCTCAAACTCTAGGTCTTCATCTGAATGCAGCATGTGGTCTTCCATGTGAGAATTAAGTTGTATAGGTCGGTCTGCACAAAACTGATTTTCAGGCAACAAACTGCCTCCATATCCCAAAGCATCTACAACAAGAAGAGGAAAAATAAACTGAAGGCACTGTTCAACAACTGCTACAGATATCTCCATTGCTTTAAAGGAGCAATATGTAAAATTACGCTATCCATTAAATTTATACTCCACACAGTCCCTGCTTTGCCCTCGTCCCCATTTACTTAACAGTGTTGTATTTTCTTTGGAGGACGTCAAGAAAAGAGAGGAGCCCACACTGGATTCAGAATGAGAATTTATCCTGATCTGGTCTGGTCACCAGTTCTATATAGTTATCATAGCATAAGCATCCCTCCCAGGAACATTGTGATGTGAGACAAGACATGCCAGCTTGTTAGCATACTAACCTCGGAAGATCCATCTGCAACATGGTACACACATCCCTGATGTACCATTGGAACAATTATTTCTTTACATTTGGTTAATATTTTTAGCTTATTGCGGAATGTTTTACATTAATACTCTAAATAATATTAATTACGTCATTTTACATATTGCTCCTTTAAACTCAAAGAACGGCCTTTTAAATTTGATTAAATAATTGAGAACAATTACAGTACACATCACTACAATGGGTAACAACAAAACAGAAAGACAATACAGGGTCATTAAATTATATGTAAAAAAGAGTAAAATAAATACAGAAGTATTTAAAATGATAATTAATAAATAATAACAAAAAAATGTATTACCCCGATTTCAACAGGGCTATGATTTTATGTTCTGTGAATGAATAAAATGCGGTGTATATGATTATTCGGTACAAACCCACCTTTCGAGCATCGGGCCTGAACAGCCACTGGGCATTCATGAGAAGCAGCTGGTTTTAGTGAGGATTTAATGCTGAGCAGTTCTTCTTCTGTGGTCTGAAGGCGCCTGACTAGGTTCCGGATCTCCTCCTCCCTGCGCTTCAGCTCCAGCTGTAACACCACCGTGTCCTCCTTCACCAGCAGTTCACTAATCTCCAGCACTGCAGCTTTCACCAGGGCGTCCAGGATGCGAGCTATTTGAGACTGGAACGTGACACGGGAGTCCATGTTCTTGGTGCAGCAGTTCTTAAATGTGAAATATGTGTTTAGTTTAACCGTGTCTGCCTACAATAATCGCTCCACCTAGCAGCACTGTTTACTACCGCTTTATTACACGGACTGCTCTCTTCTTCTCCTGGTTTAATGAGCAAATCATCTACTACCGCCACCTGCTGGACATCTGCTCAGACAGACAGGGTTCTCTTTTTTACTTTTGGGACCACATTTTAAGACACATTTATGAAAAAATATTCGGAATTCACAAACTTTCATGCCGATAAAACAAATCCAGCCCATTGCCATGCGTTTACAGTAGCAGATTTTCTGTTTATACATGGTGGTCTGAGGTCCCCAGCTTCTTTTGCTCCCTGAACCTTACTGCTGTTTCATTCCTATTCTCCACTGTGTTGTGGTAAACATGGAAGAGAAGCTCATAACCGCTGTTTCTGCTTTTTCTATTTTATATGATGCATTTTTGCACAAATACAGGGACACTTTGTGTCATGAGAGTCTAAGTTAGCCAGCATGCTAATCAGCCAATACAGCAAGCAATTACGCTTCCATTCAAATTCAAATTCCGTACAAGCTGGACCTCGTACACACCAAAAAGCTACACAGCGAGCAGCCTCGAACACACCCACAAGAGACAAACTTGGGGCGATGTAAGCGACTTGTCACCTGCTGGTGTGAACACAGGATTAGTTTCTACACATATGGACTGTAAAAATGGCCAATGATATGCTTTCTTTACATCAGGTTTTTTACTTTAAAAAGTGATTCAGTTTTTAGTAACAATCATGTTCTCCATCATTTTGGTTCTTTAAACAAAAGCATTATATATGGTAACTGCAAATGAACACCAACACAGTTCTGTGCAAGTCCCTTCAAATCAAGGTCTTAAGTGCTACTAAAAGCTATTGAATTTCAGAAACGAGCTACACAAATTCTTTCAATGATGCAAAAACATTTTCTATTTAAAATCCAACAGAAGAGTCACTGAAAGCTGCATATCATAATAAACGCAACTGAATTTTTGTCCATGTAAATGAGTTTGACTCCAAAGACAAAGAGTTCCTATTCCAATCCTCACCATGTTCTACAGAGGGACCGTGGAGAGCATTCTGAGCAGCTGCATCATCGCCTGGTTTGGGAATTGCAACGTCTCAGACTGCAAGATCATAGGGGTCTCTCTCCCCACTGTCACAGACATTCACACCACACGCTGCACTCGTAAGGCCATCAGCATTGTGAAGGACCCCACTCATCCCTCACATGAACTTTTCACAATGCTGCCGTCTGGCAGAAGGTACAGGAGCATCTGTGCTGTCACTGCACGGTTCTGCAACAGCTTTGTCCCACAAGCAGTCAGGCTTTTACACAACAGAGACTGAACTAAAGCCCCTCATTCCCACAACCCATAGCATTTTAAATCTGTCTGCATTCTATTTATCTTATTTATACGGTCCACACATCTTTAAATCTTTAATACCTCAGTGCTGTTTCATGTTTCATGTGCGATGTATACTGTCTGCATATAACATCATAGCATGTTAAATTTCCATGCACCTTCTATGTGCCTTACTACCAAAACCCACCTGTTAAATATCTATGCACCTTACACTCATTACCTCCACTCAGAATTGAATCTTGTTTATTGTATTTATTGTACTGTGTTGCACATTGCACTTTCTGCAGTCTGTACTGTATTTTTTTTTTTTTTTCTCATTTTGTTCCATGTGGCACCTTTATTCTGGAAAAAACAATTTCATTTCACTGTGTACTTGTACAGAGACAGTAAAAGCCACTTGACTTGACTTGAGACATTGTAGACTAAAAGTCAGCATGAATGTGCCAGCCCAACCCTCCTGAAATATATCAAAGTGTCAGATAGCAGAACCATCAAAACATCAGACTCAAGTATAAATCGAAGCACAGTTTGAACAGGGTTCCTTATTGCGCAGGTGTGCTTTCCGGAATGTGTCCTTACACATTTGTGAAGACCTCAGCCCACACATTTCGCAGGCATAATCTGGGGCTGCATGATTCAGCATATGTTTTTTGTATTGAGATAGGTTGGGGAAACGTCTAGGGCAGAAGCTACAGCTATATGGTTTCTCACCCGTGTGCACTCTCATATGATTGTTCATCTGACTTTGCCCTATAAATGTCATTCCGCATGCTTTGCACTTTATTTCACCTTTCTTCAGATGGAATTTTGCATGTGCCTGCAGCTTTGTTTTGCTAGAAAAGTGCCTTGGACACTTGGGGCAAGCTATCCAGCCTTTCGCTTTTTGTTGCAGTCCTTGCTTTTCAGCCTGGTCTTTCTGACTGTTTTTTAGTGGTAGAAGTTGTTCTGCCTGGGATAAAAACTCATCTTGCAGTCTGTTTTTCAATGGATCCAGTCCACGTACATGATTTTCTTGGCCATCTAAAATCGCCTTGACTTCCCCAAAAGGTACTAACAATGGGTCTAGGTTTTTTCTAGGCCTTCCTCTCTTATTTGTCTGTGATCCCATTTTTGATGTAGTCTTAAAAGCTCTGTGATCTACTGAGGTCTGGTTATGACTGAGCTGTGTTGCCTGCTCCTTATTTGCACCCTCCTTTTCAATTTGTGCTTTCCTCAGTTGATCATGAGGTGAGCATGCTTTGGAATTTTGTATCCGAACTGACACCTCTGCTTTCCTGGGTCTTCCTCTCCCCCTTTTTGCAACTTTGCAAACAGGTTTAAACTGCTGCTTTCCAGGTCGACCTCGTCCTCTTTTCTGAGGTATCTCCTGCGTGATGCTCTCCTCTCTGCTTGTATTTCCTTCCTGGTGTGTTGTCTCTGTGTGGTGGGTACCCTCATCCTTCCGGGTTAGATGTGAATAACTGTCATCTTCTTCAGGGGGTAGTTCAAACTCAATGCAATCCTCAGCATCACTCTCTTCAATAGGTGCTGCAAAAATGAAGAGTAGTTGCAAACATTTGTAAATGTTTTTTTCAATTTGTAAATTGATCATTTATATGTTAATAATTAAGCCATATGTTGTATACACATATAATCAGAGATGGTGGTACATGTTGTGGTACTCTATGGCCACTATTTTAGATACACCTAGTTACTATGTACACTTACTGACCACTCACCATATGGGGTGCATTATACACTTCAACAATTACAGACCGTAGTGCATCTGTTTTTCTGAATAATTTGTTAGGCCCTCTTTAATGATGGGAGAGAATTAGGGCAGGATGAATTTGTTTTTATGTTACAGTCAGTATTTAAAAGGATGCAATTGCCAAATCAAACAGCCTGCATTATGAACTAGGTTGCCTTTACCAAAAAGCAGGATGATTTAGCCAGAGCTTATGAACTACCTGTAAATGATAGCAATCAAACAACCCAAGCATTGTGAACAATATCTAATTCCATTTTCTCTGATCAGTATCACGGCTGCAATTTAAATTACAGTTGGGAATTATGTTCTGAAAACTGAGATCCAGACCTGTTATCTAGCCAGTAAGAAAGGAGCATCCCCCCTTTCTCAGTAAGCTGTGGTTGTGATGTCACAGCATATAGTTGTTTTGGCTGCCTCTGTCATCTACAGGCAGATTACAAAATATCATGGATTTTTGGCTCTGCAAAATATCATGGATTTGTGCAAGATCATAATCAGTTATAAATGATACAAAAATATACAGATATACAGTTTCTACAAATGACAACAAAATAGAAACCCTCAGAAAAGGCTAAAGGGTGAATCAGCCACTGTGTTAATTTTTTATAGCTTTTATTTAGTTTTATTTAAAATATTAATATTTTTGATACTGTATTGAGATCCGGATGTTCAGGCTGCTTTTCCTTCTTTGTGACTGATCCCACTGATGGCCCCAATTCAACTGCAATGGGATACAGATTACAATTAATGACAACTGATTCCTCACCATGATCCATGGTTTGGTCATTCATTTCTGTGTCTAATTCTTGTGGCAGTTTGTTGTCAGAGTCATGAGTCTTGTGGTTTTCTTCAGGTGGGATCAAACTGCTCAGGCTGAGGCCACAATGGGCACATAAATAAGCTGGTTCCGATATATCTTCATCAGGTGTCTCAGCCGCCTCCAGCTTCTTCCTAAGCGTGTCAATTTCCTCCTGTTTTCTCTGAAGTTCTTCAATGAAAGCTTCAAAACTGCTGTCGAACAGTTTGATGATCTCTTCGGTCGCAGTTCTGGCTGAGTTAGCCAGAATACTCGACACGTGATTTTGCAAGGTTACCATATTCCCACCTTATTTTAACCGGGCTCTGCAATAACATAGGTAGCTTTGCGGCTAACGTTTTAGACACCTAAACATGGCCAAACAGGACTGAACACAGTGTTCTAACGTGAGCTGAGGGGTGTCTGATCGCGATACACGTCTTGCGGCATATGCTCGCGCAGTAAGACGATGACACCGGCAGGAAGTTCGCGAATGAACTGTTAGCCAAAGCTAACAGCCGCAAACACTTTAACCAGTGATGCCTTTGGATTTCGCACAGCTAAATGTCATATATCAGTTCTCATATTTCCTGTAATACTCCTCGGGTGGCAGCAAAACCACAACGTGCCTCCTGAATGAATGTTTCCAACAGAATTCAGTAATACATCCCCAGTACGCTAGTACGTTGAACTTATTCAGGCAGGGCGCTGTGCGCGCTTTGCGATCTATACACCATACGGGAGCGCAGTAACTCCTAGGACAGTACTTGAAGATCTGCGAATCCGAGTAGAACGATGGGAAACCGAATCTTCTTCGCTTCAGTTTTTTGGGCCGCAGTCCCACTTTACCGCCACCTGCTGAAATCAGAGTTCCCCCCCCCCTCTGCACTCATCAAAATAATAGTTGCACCAATAAGGAAGTGTAGTATTGCAAGGCTAGTTGGAAGGTATATAAAGATTAGCAGGAAACGTACACCGATATGGGCAATAAGTACTGAGCTACACATACAGGAGTAGTGTCTCTCAGTATGGCATCGGGCTAACGCAACATGCAGACGTCTCGGCATGGAGTTGTAGAGGTTCCTAATGGTGTCCTGAGATAATCCATCCCATGCAGCTTGAATGTTTTCACACAGCTCCTGAAGATTTTGCAGTAGGAGTGGAGTGACACCAGTGTATCTGTACTTTACTAAAACATTTCCATTTAGGATTCTTTTATACCTTTTACTCCACTACATTATGCAAAATTTGTAGTTCCTTTCGACTTATTTGCGTGTAAGAACGTAACATGTCAAAAACAAACAAGCTTATTCATTGATTCTTAGCATCCATGCAGACAAAGGACTACATCAAGGACCTCCTGGAGGAAGGTACTCAGGTAAAGCAGGATAGGGTTAATGCAAAAAGTGACTGCCAATCACACATTAAAGCACCAGTGACCCGATGAAACATATTGTTCCTGGCTCCGTGGGTAAGTAGACCACAATGTAGAAACATGTACACATGCACTTCTGACTGGCAAATTTATACAAACATCTAAGTGAATTTAAAGGTACATTTAAAGTTAAGTACATTAGTACTTTTACTCAGGTGGAGATGCCTTGGGTATCTTTAACTCAAGTGCATGGGTTGTGTACTTCGTCCATTAGTGCTCTACACACTGATTCGTTGGTCGCCTCCACCAAGACAAAAGCGGGACTTGTCACTGAAGATGTCCTGCTGCCATTCTGAGTCACTCCATTACAGTCTGGCTTGACCCCATTGCAGTCTTTAGTGACATTAAAGTGGTGTTAATGGGCTGTTGTTGATAATGGTCTGCATCCATGTAGTCCTGTATTGTGCAGCCGTCTGCCAATGTTGCTGGCACTAACAGGATAACTCATGGAGGACATCACTGCTTGCTAAATCTCCACCATTGTTGCTGTTGGGTCAGTCAGGAACCACATGAATCATTCGCATGTCTCTTGATGGCAAATCCACCCACCAAGTTTCATTCTTGTCAGTTGATTCTGTTCTACGTTTGTGTAATTTAAATGAGCCATATGTAAAGTGGCATTATCAATATTTAAGGTCTTTAGTGTAAAACATTCCCAAACAGACTACAGTTATCCACATAATGTAAAGAAATGAGAGTTTGGATGATTTTTTTTAATGTAATTACAACCTAATCCAAAGGATTACTATACATACACTTAATGCGCTATTTACACTTCCATTCTAAGTGCTGCATATTTTGCCACAAACCAACAGTCACTCAGTGAAATGGGCAAATCTAAGTGAAGCAATGATGAAACATTTGTACAGCATGAATCGCTGGAGTTATTCATGAGCAGTGTAATTGGTGTTAATTGTCCCCCATCGTAGTGCCGCAGTTACCATCTGCCACCTGTACAAGCTGCAGCAGTTAAGGTGAAACGGGATAAAGAAGTTGGTGAATAGGAAGCCAGTTTCAGCTTTGTTTAAAGAGGCATATCAACCATGCCACCTGACAGTTCGTCCCCCAATTTAATTTCTGTTTCTCCATCGTCATTGCATAGTTGGGCTACATGTTCAGAATAAATATTAAGTCAAGATTATTTGGTAATAATCTAGATGTTTGGAAATCGGCCTGTTTTACTTCCCTCTTTTGCAAATGTAAAGGAACAACAGCTTTTGAGGTACATGATATGTCAGTTCTAGGTACCGAACTCTCCAAATTCAACTACATCAATGTAAACACAGTTTTCCAATATATGGCACATTTAAACTGGTTGATGTAGCATGAATGCATCAAATAGTAATTTTGCTAAATTGTTCTCTAAATAAATTTTTGGGCCTAAATGTGGCTTAATTCTGGCTGGCATAATGCCCAGTCTATCACTAAAAAATTGTAGTAGCTAGTACTTAAACAGCAAACCTGCATGAACCAGTGCAATGCTAAAATCTGTTTCTCCTTTCTTTCAAACAAATGAAATCGTGCAAATATTTGCTTTTGTGACCAAGTTTTAGTATTTTGGTCTAGTTATATTAAATGATGTATTATGAGGTCCTATATATCTTTAATAAATGTAATTCATAATGCATTAATGACACCAAATCATAAATTCAATAGTTAAAAATTCATGACACCAAAACAACCGTTGTGTAATGATTTGTATTAAAACATCAAATGAATAACATAAATGAATGTGATTTTTACCTCAAAGTACATATTTCCAAAGTTACAGCAACTCATTAAGAGTTAAACCAAAAAAGGTACACAACAATATACAGCTGTTTCTGTTGTCGGTAATCGTTGACAGAATATTACATACAGACTGTGCAAAAGTCAAAGACCACCCTTCATTTCTTTAACTTCTAGTCAACTTGGTTATTAAGTTCTTTATTCTTTTACCATCAAGAAAAAGCAGAAAATGGTAAATTGCATGACACTTTAACAACCAAATACAAAATAAACATTCCAGTGTGTCACCAAATTGCCTTTTTACAGTTGCTATTCTTTCAGGACACCTTCTTTCAGAAATCAGCAGACATGTTTTTTTGTAACTCCAAAGTTCAGTCATAGAAGAGACTTGAAATCCAAATCACGTTTCATGTCTCTGACATGTGGGCTCTGGGGTGGTCAGTTCATTGTTCTGAGAACAACATCAGCCTCTTAAATGTGCAAAAATTCAGTATTTCATTTTTCTCAGTCATGGCTTCTTGACAGCTACACATCCTGTCAGATTCAAAGTGTTGTCTTTTTACAAAATGCCTGCAGATGGCGTGAAGCTTGATTTTCCCTTTTCTTTAAAAGGACGAAAGCTTGAAGTCCTGTTTACCTGATGGTGACAGTTTTGGTGGTCTGCCACATGCACACTTGAGTTTTTTTTGTCTGCAGTTTTAAAACCTTATTTCCACTTATTGCCATGTGACATCTGAATCTTTTAAATCTCCTCAGAAATATCTTATGAATAATAAATAATTTTGTAGTTTTGGTTAGAAATTAAATGAAGGATGGTCTCTGATATTTGCACAGTACTGTATGTGGCAGAGATTAGATTAAAACACTTTGTGCATATTATCTATTTAACTAAACTTTTTTACTAAAAACAAATTGTAAACAGACAGGAGTCCCAATGCACCCTTCTTTAGGGTGCCAGTCACCAGTAGGCATACGCCTCCTCCTCTGTGTGGCTGCGTTGGTGCAGTTTAAGGGAGTTTAAATGTGAATATGACTTGCCACACTCTTCACAACTGTAAGGCTTCTCACCAGTATGCGAACGCTGATGAGAGATGAGATGTGAGTTGCAATAGAAGCGCTTTCCACACTGAAGACAAGTGTATGGTCTTTCACCTGTGTGGATGCGCTGATGGATCTTCAAGTAGAAGCGGGTGGTGAACGTTTTACCGCACTGTGGGCAGCGTGAGCTTTTTTCTCCTGTTCCTACCCCGTCATTTCTATGCTCAGTCACAGGAGGAATCATGTGGGCAGTTGAAATATTAGCAGACCGACCAAGTCTGCGTTGCATGATGCCATCACATTCTGCAGCTTGATGATACTGGATGATGTTATTCTCTCTGGGGCTTGGGGGTACATCCATGTTCCGCTGACCAATACTTGTGTTAGAAGATTCTTGTGATGCCTCTGGTCTCTGTGCTGTGTTCATGTTACAGTCTCCCACTTCAGGTGAATCCCAGGTGACACCAGGTTTGGCTTCGCTAGGTAGGTATTCATCACAACCTACAGAAGATGTAGGAAGATTGTGTCAATGTACATGAATAAACTTCAGCAAGAGTTTAGGTCTACAATATTTCATACTTGTCCTAAAGGAGAATGATAGCTACCATAAGGTATGAGGTTAAAGTGATTTAGAGCAGCCATGTTCGTTTAATTTTTTGTTGTTTTTTTTAACTGAATTTTTATTAACATTTTTGCAAATTCCAACCACTGGCTATGTCTTCTCAATCACATAAGCCTACCAATCTAGTATGTGCTTCCTTCAGGATAAGTGAAGTGCAACTGCGTAGTTAGCTACTAATGCAAATGAACATACCATAAATGCTAAATTATTAAAATATGGTTTAAAACATGTTACAAGTTATGTTACATTATGTTTTTAGCTTCTAGCTAACTACGTTATATTTTCATCCTGCTGTTTTTGCTGTTTTTCGACCCTGGAATAAAAGCTTTTGCTTGGACCAGATCCGTGACACAGTGGATATTATTGAGGAGTGTTGTTATGCTACAGTACTTGTATGTGTATTTAGTTTAGTCAAACAGAATAGTTACAAAGTTAATGTAGTAGGATATGATGACTATTGTCTGTTCTGCTAGCCTAGTCTCTCTAACTGGTAATTGAAGAAGCGGTTATGATTGTGTTGAAATCTCACCTTGTATTCTTGAACGGAATCTGCACAAAGTGGAATGTTTAACGTAACCAGCGTCTTTGTGTACAACCCCTATGGAGTCAGTAACGCTTTGCTGCTTGAGCAGATCCTAATTTACTGTCAGCTTTGATTCATCTGACTATTGGTACAGCAGTGTACACTTAGCCTACGACACATCGGTATGTTGATATCAGTCAATTTCACAAGTAAATGAGCACTGTATCGGCCCAATACCCAATCTCAGTACATGTCTACCTCTAATGAAACATCACTGAACAGCTCAGCATGACTGGATGAGAACGCTAACAGCCATTTCTGTTATGTCAGACAGCCACATCGTCTAGCATCATGCTGAGGAAGAGACAGGGTCAATATGCCCTTTGGACTGCAAGCCACAGATGGCTCTGGCATTACCACAGAGCACAAAGTATATTTTTTTGCCAATCACTGAATAATTAGTAAATTTAGTTAGGTTTTGTTTTCTTTAGCAGCAGCATGCTTAGTGTCATAATTTGGTCCTGTAGTTCTGCGCTGGAGATGTAAGACTCCATAGTATCTACATAAACATTAAAAATTAAGTTTAAAATTCAGGACGGATAAAATATTGTTACGAACTGACACAGTGAGATTACATAAAAGATTTGGTGTTTAGTGCAAGTGGTAGTTTATAAAATGCTGAAACGTGTACAGACGCTTTCATGACTTGTAAGCTATGTCTGCTTTGTGCAAACTGCAGACCCTAAACATGACTTGGCTGATTGGCTACATTCAATTTTTTTGTTTCTTTTCTGCCAAACTACCACTTTAATGTAGTGTAAAAAGCTGTCTTTGAAGTCCTTGGCCTGTACTCGCAAAGTTTCTCCTATTAGGAGTGCTTATGTAGGATCTGTTCCAGTGAATAAGATCATTGTAAATAAGACATGCGTCTGATCCAAAACAAGCACTCCTGCTCTAAGAAACTTTGTGAATATGGGCCCTGAACCAGATCAACATTAGTCTGATCTTCACCATCTCCAGATTTGTTGGGTGAATCTCTCTCCTCTTCCCAGCAACCTTGGCTCTCCTCTGCCTGTGGATCTGAAGAACAAGAACTATCAACAAAACGCAGTCTGGCAATGACTAGACGAACACTTCATTCACCAAATATTAAGGTTTGTTTGCTAAATGTGTTCTTGGGAAAGGTCCTAAGAAAAAGATGTGTTGTGTAGGCTTGTGGATTTTCAAACAAAGGTTGAATGTTTGGGGGATTTGCAGTGTTTTACCTTCTCCGTTGTCCCATGGCTTTACTTCAGTCCTCTCCTCTTTCACATGAAATAGTTCTACTCCACCCTCCTGTAGAAAACGTGAAAATAAATTAATTGAATCCAAAAGCACCAGCACCACGAAGAAAAGACACAGACTATTTAAAATAAAAAAAATAAAAAAAGTATACCTTTACACTGGAAGCCTGAGGGGAATTGTCTGCATGTGTTTCTGGGTGTCCTATAGTTAAGAGAAAAGTAGATCTTTCAAGATTCAAGACATTTTGCATTTTTTAAAACCTACAGCTAATCAAACAGTTAATATGCCAACAAAGTCAGTAGGAATGATTTGATATCTATCCTGGAGAAACAGTCAGGAGTCAGATTGTTGACATTGGTGATAACAGGAACCAGATGTCTAACGTGTTTAGCGCCTGTAAAAGCTATAGAAAACCACAGCACAAAATGCTGAAAAACATGTGGTCTGATGTTAGAGACACCACCGTATAGTCTTCAGATAATGTTATGGCCTAAAGTATGTTTTTCAATACTTTTAAGGTGGAGAGAAATTTAGGGTATTATAAGGCTAAACAGGCACCACAGAAAACCATGCTCAAAGGGTTCTTTGCATTGTAAACTGATTCTTTAGACGGATAGAAATGTGCTGTAGATGGTTTTATATAGCACCAAAATAGGTTTTCCCATTTTTACAGTCTACAATATGGGAGTGCTTTTCTGAGCTACATAAAACTCTTTTTAAAAAATCTTATATGAAGTACCATCGTCAACACATTTACCAGCAATCTGAAGAACCTGTGCATTTCATGATCTCAGGAATCTTGTAGAACAATCATCTTTAAGCATATTCAGCACCAAAGGGATTCAAGTACTGTTACAAGCTTGATATAACCAAAACAGCAGAACTATTTTTGGTGCTACATATAACCAATAAAAAAAGCTCTGTATGAAACAATATAAAACATCCCCATCTAGAATCTGTAGACCGGTTCATTTAGAACAATACAGAACTTCCTCTTCTCTTTACTAAAATAACTGCCTTTTCAAGAATTTGAGTAAACATCTTGCATCTACATACTTCGGATAGTAGCTATGCTGTTGCAGATTGATTTAAACATCCGCCATGTAGCCTACCTCGTAGTGTAGAGGTGTTGCTGACTTGAATTCCCACGGAACGGAGAGTGGGATGATGTTGGCGGACTGCTGCTGCCTGTCGTGCTGACCTCAGCTCGCTTTCTGCAAACTGTAATTTACACATGAGTGACTCGATTTCCATTTGTCTTCGCGAGATCTCCGCGCGTAAAAGTGCAGAGTCGTTATCGACTATTTTGGTCATCTCCATCAGTGCACATTTGGCAAACCTCTCTATTATGGTCGCCAGTTGTGCGTGGACATCGACAGAAGTGGACATGGTGCTAACAACAGAAGTGTAGTAAGTCACGCTACGCCTCGACGATCTACTGCAAACAATCCCCTGATTTTGTTGCTAAAGCTGTGCCCTGTTGAAGAGTTTAAAATAAATCATGCCGTGATGCTCCGACAGGTTGAAGAAGGCTGTGCCCTGAAAACCAATAGAACCGCTGTATTGTAGCCCTGTTTTTACAAGGGCTGGCGTTTTTCGGAGCGTCCCGTAAAAATGTTTATATTAGTTTCTACCATCAGCCACCACTTCCTGGATCCGTGACGTCACTTACTTCTCTGTCCAATAAGGCTGCAGGCGCTGATATATTACCGTAAAGCCAGAGGTTTCATAATTTAGGATTTACAAGATTTTTTCCAAAGCTTTTTTTGCATAATTAGATTGATGTAAACAAAGTCATTCAGTTTGGTCTGACAAATTCACCGATATTTATTTACAGTGGTGCAATAAGATGAATAAAAACTTAATAGATTTAACACATACTTAATACAACTTAATACATTAAAACAATAATACATTTTATACATTATCCAAAACCAAATGTAAAGCTACACATGTGTTCTGAATTAAAATATGTCATTTTATTTACAGTGGTAAATCTGGAAAAAAAGAGAAGAAAAACCTTGGCCCCTTCAAGAGAAGATGTGTTGTGCTTGATCTTTTGCAAAGCAGTCACTTTGCTTAGGTTAGGCTTTAGCCAATTTTAGTAAGTTAATAACTAGGCATAAAATACATAGTCATTTGCAAAAAAACTGTAGCAGCATGTCCGCCGATAGAAGTTGGACTGTACTGTCTGTACGGCTTATTTGATTAGGCACAGAATTTCTGTGTAGGGTTTCTGAATTTTTGTGGATTCAAATAACCAGCAATCTAACCATTCAAACATTATGATAAAACAAATGCCTACATAAATAGTTTCATATGAGGTAGGTCTATTTTGTCCAAAACATTTGTTTGTTAATTAGAATCATTATTTTTCCACATACAAGGAATTTGTTTTGGTGAGAGCACATGTATGTGTGTATGTAACAAGAGCATGGACTGTTAACAAGTATTACAAAAGTACAACAAAAATAAAAACTAATAAGAATAATAAAGAGTCAGGAAATGTGCTAAAAATGTACATAAATATGGGTGCTTATTTGTGTGTGGATATTCTATACATAAGTGAGTCCAAGTAGACATATAGGCTATTGTTTATAGAATTTGTACAGCTGTGCAAATAAACGGTATGTTACGGAGAAGTTGTTGTAATACAGTAAGATTCAGTTTGCGTATGAGTTTAAAGTACAAGGTGACCACTGTGGTTAATAAGTATAACAGCTCTGGAGGAAAAGCTGTTAGCGTGTCGTGTTATGCTAGTTTTGATGGTCTTGAGTCTTCTGCCAGAGAGAAGCCTCTGGAAGAGATGATGTCCAGGATGTCCAGAGGTCAGATGTAATTTTGCCAGCATGCTTCCTCATCCTGCAGTTGTAGATGTCTTGAAGCACCGGCAGATTACATCCAGTGACCAGTGGGCTGAGCTGCTTATACGCTGGAGTTCGACTTGTTCTTGTGAGATAAAGGAACCAACCAGATAGTTATAGATGATGTGAGCATGAATTTGATGTTTGCTGTGTGGAACTGGATTATCAGGGTCTGCAGCAGATTAAATTTGTTCTCAAGAAGAACATTCTCTGCTGTGCTTTTTTGGCTATGGAGACTGCATTCCTCTCCTACTTCAGGTCCCTGGAAATGGTGCTGCCCATGAACTCGAGTGACTCTGCATTGGAAAACCACAGAGCCGTTGATGTTAAGGGGAAGTGTGGTGCGCCTGAAGTTCACTACCATCTTCACTGTCTTTTGTGTGTTGAGCTGCAGGTAATTGCTGCTGCACCTGGAGACCAGCTGCTTGAATTCCTTTCAGTATGCAGGCTTTTCCCCTTTGGTGGTGTCATCTGCAAATCAGGATCTTCGCCTCTGGTTCCTTGGAAACACAGTAATTTGTGTAGAGACTTAGGAGCGGAGGTGAAATAATCTTTGTGGAGTTCTGACGTGTGTGTTTGTTGCCTCTATCTACTATGATGCCTTTCATGCACCACTCCACCCCAAATGGATAGAAAAAGACATGTTGTAGTTCATAAACAAATCTCAAAGCTATATGCATATTCATAACCATTTCATGTAGCTGTCTGTAAAGGGGGATTTATGTATTTTGGACACTTAACAGCTATGAATGAGAAACAGAATTTAAAAATGACATTTTAAACAGTTTAGCAATGATATTTTGATTTAACAAACAAGTGCATGGCACTGTGAAATATATGGTTTTATTAGATGGAACATGACAATGCTGATAATACATTAGAGACTATTATTTCATAAACATGATATATAGTTCAATAAATGCATGCACACTTACAAATGTACCCTTACAAATGTACATATAAAATTTAAGGCCAACTTTATTCCTGAGATTGACATTACAATCAAACCTAGTTTTGTGAACATATTTAGATGCATTGTAGATGAGCTTTAAGAAGCCAAATAGAAGCTTTAATTTAATTCTCTGCAGTGAAATCTTTGGGAGGATCAGTGGTTTCTGTTTAATACTCCATATTGGATATGAGTCCATGTTTCCTGAAGGGCAGTACCATAGTCATTTAAAACATGTATTACACCTGAATGCTGTAGGCCACTAAAGTATAAAAGAACTGTTTTCTAAATTACACATACTAACTGGTTTAAAAATGGTTGCTCAGTAGCATTTAAAGATGCTATTTTAAAGATGAGTCCATTTGTGATATCTTTTTTTTTATCTATAAACATCATATTTTACACCTTCATACACCTTTTACATCTTTTTTAAATGTCAGTCGATTTTCCCCTCTTCCTCTCTCTTTTTCTCGATCGATCCCTCTTTCTGGTCACCCCGTTCCCACTGTAAGTCAATTAACCTGTCATCTTTCTCTCTGCATCGTTTACCCGTTGCTCTAGCAACAGCCTCATCAAAACATATACTGATGCCACTGCTTCTTTTTGTCTCCCTGTCTAACTCTTTCTGCCCATCTTTTCTCCAGCTCCCTCCATCCCAGGTCCCTCGTCTTTCTCCCTGACCATCTTTGTCCTCCCCTTTTCCTGGCTTCCACCCTAAATGAGGGCATGGTTCTCCTGATGGTGTATCCTTCAGCTTTGCCCTGTTGTCCTCCATCTTTTGCTCACCTGTCCCATTCCCTTGGTCATGGTTTTGCCCCAGATCTCCCTTTTCTACCTCTCCTGGTTCTTTGAGTTCTTTATCACTACATTGCAATTCCATTTCTTTGTCTTTTGCGTCACCTTGCTGTGGATGTCTGACTGTATCTCTGTGCTGTACCTCTCGGTCCACATGTTGTTTCTCATTGTCTCTCTGTTGGAACTGTTGTTTGAAAGCAGTTATTTTGGAATGCTGTGGTTTGGGGGGTACCACAGGTACCGCTTTCACTTGGTATACTCTAGTAGGAGAGTGTTTGGATATTAGCACTGTCCTGCCCACCCCTGGCCCAAGTCTCATCTCCTTTTCCCCTTCCCTTATCTTCATTCTCGAAAGCCTCTGTGGCTTCTCCCTACTTGCCATGGATGCCTCCGCATTTGTCTCATGCTTGGCTGTCTCATTCTCTCTCTCACTGTCAAATTCCTCCAGAAGATCCCCAGACTCTCTGGAGTCACCACTATCCTCTGAAAGCCTGTCCTCCCCTTCGCTTATTTCTCTTACCATCCTCTCTTCAGGAACACTTCCCTCTTTTATTTCTGTAACCCTGTCTAGATGACTCTCTTTACTGGTCTCAGGTTCCTCTCCCATCTTGTCCTTCTCCTTCTGTCCATCACTCTCCTCCCCTTTATCTCTTCCTTCCTTCTCCTTTTTAATCAGTTTGGTCAGTTTTTCCACATCTTCCTCATTCATCTCTAAAACTGTCTGCTCTCCTCCTCCAACTATTTCTATCTCCTCTTTGAGCAAATGTTCAGCAGCCTCATGTTCTGCATTATCCTCAGTCTCTTTATTCTCACTTTTGTCTATCTGTTCATCAGTAATCCTTTCAGAGTCTTGCTTGTTCTCTTTGCTTGTCTCACATGATACTTCTACTGGGTTTGCGTTTTCACTTTCACTTCTGTTCTCCTTATTGATTGGTAAGCTTTCTTCTTCTCTGCTCTTTCCCTCTGACTCTGCAATGATCTCATCCTGCACAACATTCTTACCTACAGCTGAAATATCTCCTGTCCCCTCTACAACTTCCCTTATTTCACTCTGCTCATCTCCTACCTCAGTTTGGCTTGGCTGGTCACTATGCAAGGCCAGTTTTTGTTCCACTAACGACTCAGTTTTCTCAACTGTAGCCAAGTCTGGTTCATCTATCAATGTCACCTCACTTGCAGCAAAGTCATGGCAAACTTCAGAACCACCCTGATGACTATCCATGCTCAAATGTTCCTCTTTAACAGTATGTTGGTCATTGATGTTGGAAGTCTCAATGTTGCTAGGGTCTGACGAGATGGAAGTTGTATCTGGACCAAAATAAGTGTCCTCTTCCTCTTCATTGTCCATAAAATGGCTTTCTTCTTGTCTGAAATCAAACAGCAGGTCAAATATTACACCAATAGCATTTGCTTTTTACAGCTTTTAGCAAAAATATGTGGTGCCTGAAGTTTGCCTCTATCATTTTGCACTGAAACTATGAGGCTGATGTTTCAGAAAGCTTACAGACCACTAATTAGCAGTCTTGCATTATTAGAAACCACATAAGCAAGTCTATTTAAATTGCATAACAGTTTAACATGCTTTGAAACAAATGTTTTAGTCATGCAGCTTCCACAATATTTAAATGTAGTATAATCTTTTATTACGTGTTAGCAACATTATCCTCATAGCTAAACTACTGAAAGCAAACATGTCTTGGCTGATTGTCTACTATAGGAAACTATTTTAAAGGAGTTGTTTGGCAAAATGAGAAGTCAAATGTCCACAACATTTCCAGTTATCTCAGATGTAGGTTATCAGGCAGGACATATTTGATGTATAAATTATGCTTCTTTAGTTTAGAGCTGGAGCTAGTAGGCCAACATTGCTAACACTAGCGGTCAATAGTTACTAGTTCAAATGTTTTTCATAAATATTCACAAAACGTCTCTTAATCTGCTCAAACCACATCCAGCTCTTTATTAAAGCGGTGCAGACATGTGGATGTGTTTAGAGAACAGTACAATTTACTGCACTCTATGAAAATGTACAACATTGTAATGTGTAGCCGAACACTGCAGGCAGCCCCTTTAATGGTACCTACCCTCCAGCATTGGATTCCCCTTTGTTTACATGCACATCATTTGACACTAGGTCACATATTAGATTTACATTTTAAACCTCTAGCATATGGTATTAGCATATGGAATTTGCTTAAAATGACTGTGTAGCTTTTATATACACACTGAAGCTAGTTTATTCTTATGGTACGGTGTGCTCTGCAACCATTACTATAAGCTAGCTGTGGTTTGACTGGATTGTGAAAAGCTTTAACAATTGTACTTACGGCAAACATTTGGGTGTCTATCACCTTGTAGCACTTGTTAGCAATGTTATCTTAAGCACTAAACACCAGAAGCAAAAGGGTCTGGTGTTTTTTGGCTAATTTTTTGGCTAATCGGTTAAATTTGGGAATCTTAGGTTGAGTTTTGTTGAGCTACTGTTTCAAAGTCATACCCTGAGCAGTAAGGAGTGTTATGTGTCTTTTTATTGAAGCTACATACCTGCAAGTGTGAGTCTCTTCTTTGTTGTCAGTACTTTCATTCTCTTCATTAGTCTCGTGCACTGGTTCACTTAAATGCCCATCCTCCTGTGATCCACTTTTTTCATTTACATCCTCTTGGCTTTCATCTTCAGTCCTCCTCTCACCAACATCCAAGTTCTCTAAAGTTTCTGATGGAAGTGGACTGAAATCGCCTTGGTTTAGGCACTGCTCAGTGTCATGAGTCTCCATCTCATCATTAGAGGTCATTTTAGTATCTGTCAGGGTTAAACTCTCTGACTGACTGACTGGAGGCAAATCCTGATGGCTCTCAGTGACTTCTGTGTCAATAGTTTTATGAAGGCATTCTGCTTGGCTGTTAGACTGTGAATCTGCACTGCAATCAGCAGAGTTTGATGTTACAGTCTGGGAACAGTTCCAGTTTAATCCCTGGAAGTGATGACCAGGTGGGAGACTTTTACAGAACATGTCTTCATATTCATCTTTATCAGACTCAATTGATTCATCATCCGGCTCTGTGTAATCATCTTCATCAGAAGACAAAGATGTGACTGGTAAGAAAGGGTGTGACTTGTATGGTAAGCTGTGCGATTTTCCTGGCAGGAGCCTGTGTGTGTGAGCTGCAAACTCTGTGCAGGATACAGAAAGTTTTTCTTCATCAATGAGATCCAGTGACAGGAAAGAAGGCTGATTTTGTTTGTCGTCCTCCTCTTCCTCTTCTTCCTCTTCATAACCAGGAGGCTCCACTGAAAACTCATTTATCTGGTAAAGACATACATTTTGATTCAAGGATGTTATTTTAAAAAGACAAGGCAGTGATACATATAACAGTATACACTAAAAAGAGATGACTTTTGCTGTACATATACCTGGCTTGTGGCAGAACTGTCCAATAAGTCCAGGAATCCAAAAGTATCCTGGAAATCTAGAGGGAGTTCCTGGTCTGGATAGTCTTCTTCCATTAACAGGGAATGGTGGGTCATCTCACTTGGTGCCACAGCTACAGGAGAATATTTTGACCTCCCTGGTTTCATGTCTAATGGCACCATATAAATACATATAAAACAATAGTTGCTCAAAAATCAGATGTACACATTTTCCCCTTACTGCAAATGTAGTCAATAACCCAATACATTATTGGTGTTCAGAGTTTGCGTCTTGCATTACAGCTACATGGTTAATTAAGCTATGTGCAATTCATACATTTGCCTTAAATCATAGAGGGGGATTTCAAATAGACATGCTACATTTTCTACTGCAAATATTGACTATAAAAACAGCCAAAAGTATTAACAAAAGTCTCCAGAACAGGTACTACTACTGTTTTTAGCCATGCAACACAGTTCACATGCATGCTCACAGTGCATCATTCCATGCAGAAGGTTACTTCAGGTTATGTAAACAATGATTCAGCAAAACGATACACAAATTCGCAATATAGAAATAAATACACAATTTTCAGCTTTCCTCAGATGAAATTGCTCAGCCAAGATATTTTTGTTGTACACATAAATTTAGCACTGGAGCTACAAGACCTAACAAACACTAGAAGTCAAAAGTCACCCAAATCTTTTTCATAAATACATCAGTACGACTTCAGTATGGTCGGTAAATCCAGTGCAACACCTGCTTTTAGTGGGTAGAGTAGCTGGTGTCACGCTGAAGGTTTCTTCATCTTTATAGTTCACAGTAAGTAATACTGTGTCCATAACTACACTTAGTGACTGTAATGGAGATCTGGGTGTGGTTTGAGGTGGTTGAGGGAGGTTTAATGGATGCTTTTATTGAACATAGTGTTTATTAGCAATGTTAGCATTGTAGCTCCAGTGCTAGATTGAAGAAGCCAAAAGTGGATCCTAGATATCTGTTCAACTACATCTGGGGTAAAATTGTATACGTTATATTTTTTGCCAAAGACAAAATGTAGTTCAGCACTGTGTTGTGATGAATTTGGCATGCACTGATTATAGTTCTGTTTGCCTTGTTAAAAGCTAAACTAAATAAAATAAAGAAACAAAACTGATCTGATAAGTATCTGATCTACTGTGTTTTGGCGAAGAGGAAAACTATGCAGGTTTCGACTGGAGTATAACTATAATGAAGCTTTGCAACATAAATTATGACAGTCTGTTTATTATAACTACAGTAGTTTACAATCTTACCCATATAGTCACTTTCCACAGTGCCTTCGGTGAGTGAGGGTCTGTTTGTAGCATGTTGTATCTCACTTGACTCTTCTTCTTCACTCAAATAATCATCTTGGAACGCCTCCTTCTCTGTAGGCCCTGCCTCCTCCAGCTCTATTTTAACTTCATTCTTGTCCTCTTCTTCACTTGGACCACTGTGATTATCATCCGTCTTAACCTCATCTTTAGCATCACCTTCTTGCTTGCCTCCTGCTGTCTGATCCATTAGCTCCTTTTCTCCCTCTGCTGACTGCTGCTTCTCTTCAGTATTTTCCTGCTTCACTTTCATAGGCTGTTCTTCTTCTGTTTCTCCCTGCTGGCCTGGCTCCTCCTCAGACCTTCCTCCATGAAGGACCCCCAGTGCCAGTCCAGAGGTTATGTGCAGAGGAACGGTCACTGAAAAAGGCCCGGAAATGTGCATTCCTGCACGACGCTCCGCTTTGCTGGCTGCCCCACGTGATGCGGCTGGTGACCTCTCTGCGCAAGCTGTGCCTCCAGTGTCCAGGCTCTTATAGGTGCCCTGAGTCCCGCTCCCTCCACTCACCATGCTCACGCTGGCCCCACCCGTACGCCTGTATGTCACCGCATATCCACTACCCACACCACCACTGCCTGGGGTCCCACTCTCTGGGGTCCCAGAAGGAGTGGCTAAAGGAGAAAGATTCGAGGAAGGGTGCCTGGAATCTGAGAAATAAATAAAGTGTAATCTGTTTACACATTAAACAGTAAAACATTGACACATTAAAGAGGGATGTGTGGAGATCCATTAAATCTATGGTTGTACATTTCTTTATATCTCAGGTAATGCCTTGTGACAAATCATAATGCTTTTTATGGTGTGCTTGAGCAACCCGTCACAGCTCCAGGGGTTAATTTTGGAGGTAACACGGTACAAAGTAACGTTTTACACTAATGTGATTATTTGCCCCTATAATGTAAAAATATAAAGTCAATTTTGTTACAGTGCAAATACAGCTACTCAATTATAGCTACATTTGAGAAGCTAGCCTGTTGTCTGAGTGGTCCCTCTTGAGTACAGGGATGAAGTTTGATACTAAACTTGCAGTGTTTCTTCTAGACTAGTAAGGAGTGAAGAAAGAGGAAGAGACATTTTGCATTTCCTTGTTGTTTATGGTAGAGGCAGACACCACAACTTTCTGTGTAATAAACACTGGGCAATATACATCAGGAGCCTTCACAGGACAGTGTCACAGAGGATTCACTTTTCTTGGCTTCTGCCACCCCCAAGCTTAATCTGCTTGCCAAGGGCAGCTGTTTTGGAGCATTTCTAAAGATTAGGTTCTGGGCTTTCAAACATCTTAACTCCTTAATTTTAATCAGCATAATTAAGTACTTTGTCTTGTTCAGTTGCAAGAATAGCAACAGACCTCTTAAAGGTAATGGTACTGAATGGGATTGGCTATTCCTTTCTTAATAACTTACTACAATAATAACCAGTAATGTGTCATTTATTTGTTTTTCAAGTAACTACACAAGACACTGTGATATTAATGTATCACATATAATGATTTTAGCAACATAACAGCAGCACTGCTATTTTGTCCATATGTTGCAGTCCTATTTACTACTTAAGGAAGTGTTAACAGATATAAACTAGAAAGTGAACTAGTATTTATCAGTTTACTAAAGCTGCTGATTAGTTGACACTGAAAATGTAGTTTAATGCAGGAAGTGTATGTGACCTCCATTGTTTTGATGCATCGTAGGAGAAGAAACACTGACAGAACTCTAACCGATGGCAGTACTGTGACAGGGCAAAGTGTGAGGACACTATGAAATGGTTTGATTAGTCAGTTAATCAAATAATAGTCAATAAATTATAGATTGTTGGTTGCAGCAAAACACACTATACTCTGCCACTGTATATATACCTTCAGCTGTATAGGGTCCTGAGCTCAGAGAGTCCATACTCTTAGCAGGTCTTAAAGAAGTCTTGTCTTTCTCTATGGAAAATACAGAACAGATAGGAAGCAATGGATGTGAAAAAGACTTAAATGCATAAAAGCACTGGTCATTATTATATATGGGTACTTAGGAACAATATGTTATATATGTCAACATAATCAGAGTAAAGAATCTTGCAGTGTATTCTTTCTTCGTAGGGGAAAGCTCATACCCTTGGTGGTGTACTTGTTTTTCTTGCGAGGATCCTGGAGTCGCCCACCTAAATTGAAGATAGACTTCCATTTTCTGCCTTTTAGAGATCCTTTTCTCCTGAAAGAGACAAAAGTGGGTCAGCAACACATAAACACATATGTGGCTCTGGCATGGAACTGACTAAAACTTCAGAGCACGTTCCAAAGCCTGAGCTTTAACTAATCCGGTTGCAGATAAATGTTAATTTCTCTGAAATAAAACATGTTTGTATTGAAACTTTGCAAATATGAATAGTCTTCATTGTTAAGTGTTGTTAGGAAATTAAATGGTTAAATTCTTAAACTGGTAAATTTAAAGTTATCCAGCCACAATTCTTGTTTCTGTGATATCTACTGATACAGTTCTCCTGTAGGTGAGGACCAATATTTAAATTGATGGCATATGTAAATAGGTTGCATATAACAAACAATGCTTAATATGACAATCATTCCAAAATTTTGAACAATACAGCCCTAAAAAAAGTAGTTTATGGTTCAATTATTGTTTATAGAATGTGTGTCAACACTATGATGAAAAACCTGTTGTACATGGTTATTTGAAAAAGCTTTATGCAAAATGGTTCTACATAGCACCAGAAAGTCATAAAAGTTTTTTTCTATACTGTAATTTTTGCTGAGAGTAAAGTAGCTGAATATAATACTGCTTGTCAAAAGGTGTTTTAAGTGTAAAATTACATGGGAACAATGTATGTGTTTGGCACTGGGCATAGAAATGTGTTATTCCCTTGTTATTCCTCCTCGCTGATGGTTTCCCTACATGTACTTGATGAGAGTAATGCTAAAGTGTAAAACAGGTTTGGACCAGCCTATCAGATAATACTACTGGGATATTAGGGTATGACTGCCTACCTGGGCCATCCCAAGTACAATACCAAGGGTCCCTTAACACTACATTTGCATACCTCTGTAACATGATTGTAAGTTGCTCTAAATAAGAGACTAATGTAAGGATTTGGGGTATAGAAGCAGATAACATAAAGCACCCTAATGATTACATATGACTTTGGAAGTTGGAGTCTTACTTGTCTGTGCCATCAATGATAGCATGGTAAGGCCTCATGGGTGGAGGGCCATCTCCAGGACTCATGTTGCCAGGATACTGGAAAGGGAGAGCCTTGAAAAAGCCTTCTTCCTGACCTGACAGCGCTGAAGGTGAAGGGAGAGACTTCCTGCGTTCAAGACCCAATCCTATGGATATACATGTAGTGGTTAGGTATGAGACGAAAACAAACAGAATCTGTAGACTCCACATAAAAAACAAGAAGGAGAAAGAGTTTGCTTGTAGATTTGCTCAGTACCTGGTTCAGTACCCAGATCAGGAAATAGTTGAGCCACGTGAGTTAAAATAAACTCCACCACAATGGATTGTATTCGCACCTCCATGAAGGCTGCAGTGCCATTAAAACCAGATGCTTCAATGTCCTTCGATCTATTGCAAGAGAGGCCATATACATAAGACACAGGCTAGTAACATAGCAAATTTGCACAGGGTTGCCCTTTGTCCATATTTACTTGATCAGCCAAGACATATATGGTGTCTGAGGTTTGGTTCTTTGGTCATGAACATGTTGCATACCTAAACAGTAGCAGCATCTTGAAACCTTAACTTTGTCAGTAGTTTTGTCCTATAGTGTAAGAAGCCACAGAAGCAAGGCTGTTTGAGATTACTTAATGACTTGACATCATTTGAGGGAAGAATGTGACTACTTTGTATATTGTTTTCACAATGCTAATTGCATATGTTTGGTTACTGCTAAAAAAGTACAGAAGCAAAGTTTGGACAACAGGCCTCTCTGATCAGCTATACCTGATGCAAGTTGACAATTGTCTTAGGAGTGTCTGAAGAGTAACTACTTGAATGACTAGAGAATGACCTGGCCACACACACCTGAGGAGGTTGGGAGCCCATACAATAGCAAGGTTTCTGGCATGCATGTTAGTCTGATCGGAGAACGTGGACATCTTGAGTAAATGTTTCATCAGAAATTCCAGAGTCCTGTTGAAGAAACACTATTAGAACACAAGTAGCGCACTGTAACTGGTACAATTCTCCTGAATAGGTTGTAGGATTGTTTGAGTTTATTTCCTTCCAAGTGTATGTGATTACTTGTAGTGGAGAGGGGGAAGCTCCTTCAGCACCTCCTTAATCTTCACCAATCTTTCATCTTCCAACTGTACAGCCACAGCTTCCTAATCAGGACAACAAGAGTGCACACAGTTACAAATGGACACCAATTTTAATAAGCTGGACAGTGGCATGGATAGATTTGAGGCTTGAGACTACACAGTGTTGTGTGTGTGTGTGTGTGTGTGTGTATGATAATATTATTTAAAAAATCTCCCCTTCACTCCAAATGTAGTAAATTAGCAGAAACTGTTGCATCTTTACTTTAGCGAGCGATAGAGGGTTTTAGCATGCCAATTAACACTGTGCACACCACATATCTAAAACATAACAGCACCTCAAACTGCATCACGTTGTTAAGTAATATCAAATATCCTTGTGCTATTTGTGCTTTTGTGCTAGCTTTAAACAGTAATAATTGCCGTCTTCCCTCATAGCAAGAGTATTGCAGACCACTATTGGCCCACTATTGGTAAACCTGTTGGGGCACTGTTTTTTCTCAGCGTTTCCCGTGTGGCCCTCTGGCATTCGATCTTAGACAAAATGACAAATTTTACACTTGCAGTCAATTTATTATTTCATTATTTCTTCAATCATACTTTATAAATTAGTAAATGTTTTTTTACCTAGCACAGCTTTTGTTAACTAAATTTTTTATTTTTTATTATCATTAATTAATTAATTGACTTTAATAATCTTCCTTTTCTAAGTTGTTTGTAATAAAAATAAAAATCTCTGTAGATTCAAAATCTGTTCAAGAACATAAAGAGATTGACCCACTGTAAAGTGATTTGGTATGCAGTTTGCGCAATGCTAATTGTTTTGGCTTCCATCAATTCCATTAGCTACAGTACATCAGCTGATGTGGTGCAAAGCTGAAAAAGCAAACTTTGGAGGCCAAATGTCTAGGTTTATCAACTGCATCTGGGGTAATGGGAAAATTCTATACATTTGATTTTTGTTTAACTATTGTTATTAATTGAATTGTTGTATGTGCTCTGTTCAGATTTGATACTCACAGCGAAATGGTCATACAGTTGATATGTGAGCAGAGGGTTGGGCAGCTCTCTGAAATAGGCCTTGCACAGTGAACTGACACAGTGAATATCCTGCAGATACACATCCTTATACAGATCAGGTGTCCCCTCATTGTCAAACTCAGACCTGCAGAAAAAGGCATTAACAGATTAACACTGCCAGCCTTACATGAAACATCTGGCTGTGATCTTTTCCCCAAAGATGGGGACCATGCAGACCTCTGAAGCAATGTAATGCTCCTGAAAACGTTTGATAAAAATCAGTTTTTTGATATGTAACAGTCTACTAAGCCCTCACCAACTATTACAAGTGGCTCATCACAAACCAAGAAGAGAATGAAGGATGTATTGCTATTGATTACATACAGCTTAGTTTGCCATTTTTTATGGTTTGAAAAGGAAATTGCATGAGCAGGTTCTGCTGCTGAAATCAACCCTTGTGTTCACTCTGCATCTAACGAGTGTGAGTAATAAAGCAACAATATTGTCCTTAAGATGGCATTGGGGAATGTCCTGAAGGAAATTGGTAGAGCTTAGTTAATAAGGGCTTGTTATCATGAGTCCTTAAAATGGACAGCTGAAGTGTCCATCTGAGAGTGAATAACCTGTAGCAATGAGAGGGATGAACTTGGTCCAGTATTTCCTGCCATTCGGATGTTCTTAAGTAAGTATTATTAGCGATAATGTGCGAGGAAACGCATATATTCCACCATGCTGCCTCCATCACCCTGTTCATAGTATACTGATATGTCCAAAAAGAACAGGTCCATGGTAGTTTTGTCCGGTGAGGAAAGTATTCCTCTTCTCAGGGGTTCGGCTTTGATGCTTTCTTTTCCACTCATCATACTCTTCAGCTATAGCCCATTTAAGACAAACACCCATAAGTGGTGTATTTTGAGATAACGTTCTGTGTTCCAGTGCTTAATTCAGGTGTCATTTTCCTAGTTACGGTCTATTTGCTGTCATAATTTTTGCCATTCTCTTTTGATTCCTCTGGTCCACATTTTTTTTCATCCACAAGAATGGTAATAGCTGGCTTTTTGCATCATTCTTGATAAAAATGTAAACGGTGATCCATTAAAAAGATCATGCCATTCAGAAAAGCAGAGAACTGCCACACCTGTAACTCAACTCACTCTTTTTCATTTTTCTCATTCAATGCACAGTTGAACACTATTGGGTGCTAAACCCAACGGTATAGTGTAGTGGGTAACACCTCAGCCTTGTACGTGCCAGTGTGAGGTTCAGTGCCTTACCTTGGTAAGCACATCATGCAATACCAACAAGAATCCTTGTGCAAGACTCCTATTTCTACATTCATCTTTCTCTGTCACAAATTATAAGTCACTGGTGATAAGAGTCTCTGTCAAATGCTGTGAATATACATATAACCTATGGGAGGGTGTAAACTGAATTAATAGGTAAGGTTTAAGTGAATGTGATCAAATGCAACAACATCATAAATTATGGAGCCACAAACACACCTTAGTTTCTGGGTGTTGGATGATACCCCAGAGAGTCGGTAGATCCCATCAACAATTCCATGCTCCTCTATGAACTCACTGCAGCTGCGGAGCACCTGAGGAACTATGAGAAACAGAGTGAGTGAGCATAACGAGGAATGTAAGAATGATTCAGACTTGGCTACCCCCAACAAAGTCTTCTTGGCTGGTTTTTATTAGACTTTTCCTTTTAAAACCCAAAGCCCACTGTGTGGGGTAAATCAACACATGAGACATAACAACCCATTCCCAATGCTTTCTATGAGCCAAAGTCAGGATATAAATTACATAATTGACTCTTTATTGGGCCATACTGGTATTTCACCCTCTTAAAGACAAATCTAAACCCTATTTAAATAACATGTATTAATTAAAGTGCTATATAGATTATATATTAACATTATTATGATGAGACATCACTTTAAAGATGTGGCAGCAGTCTGTGTTTACCTGCCGTACATTATTTCTAATGATCAACAACTACAGATCAACAACAACAAAACTGTTCAAAGCAAATACTGACCAATTTTGATTTTTGTGCATCCCCATCCCTGCTATACTAAGGCCTTATAATATGAATATGGTTATAATATGAAGCACATACTGAATAATAAGTACTCACTTTCTTGATGGGTTGCTGCTAAATGCTCTAGCAGGTCACAGCCAAACACCTTATCTTTGTTACCTCCTTTTCTTCGTCCTCTTTTCATTTTGCAGATTCTCTACCCCGACTGTCACATCCAGATGATTGTGTGTATGTTTGTTTGCTGTACTGAGCTCAGTAATATGTCCCACCTAGGCCAACCATGTTGGCTACTGTGTTGTGCTGTGTTCGGCTTGTATTTTCAGGTGAACCGTTTTCATCTGATTTCGCCAAAAGATACAGTGTGCGGAACTGGATGACTGAGGCCTCTGCAAAAGAGGTAGGAAGGGAATTTACCAAGAGATTTACCATATAAGACTTTAATGTTTGACAGTGTGATAAAGTATTTTGCCAGTGATGACAATGAGCCCTATAAATAAAGACAAGAAGAAAATATAGGAAGAATAATAAAATACTTGTATACAAAGAAATTGCCAAAAGGGTTTTCTTGGACTGAAGCCATAGAACAGTCTTCAAAGGTCTTCACATCTGGAGCATGAATCCAGTTTCTGGTCCAGGATTTTCCAACGTGTAGTTAACTGAGCGATCAAAAGTCACATCTACCAATGATTCAAAATCTAGGACTGGAAACTGGATTCAGGATTTAGGGTCTATGAAGATCTCTGCCACTGAAGAAGAACTAGTCTTGGTTTTTTAAATTAGTGGCTAACAAGCCTGTCCTCAGGGTCCTCCATACTTGACTTGAAGCTTAAGGCACTGCTTAAAAGATCTGCTTTTTTGGTGAAGATGCCTCACATAATTTAGAAGCCCTGTGCCAAGTTTTTTCTAACCATACATCCAAGCCAAGAACCATTCAGGAACCTTTATTTTTGTAGTGAATGTAGAGGTTTATATAGATAAACATCACAAAAGTAATTACCAAAAGTCCAAAAGCATTGAAGGAAAAGTAACACTGTGGTTCTTACCTAGAACAAAATGAAATCTAGGCACTTCACACTAGGTGAAATCATGATGATCTTGACAAACTGCCAGCACTTCAATTCCCACATCCTCATTGCCATCAACAAATTGTATAAAGGATCTAAATCACCATCTTCACAGCCTGTCATCTATAAATTACCAGCACCCAATACCAGGAGTGTACCCTCAATCTGAGGATCATGGTTGGGCACAATGATGAGTGCCACTGCCTCTACTTCCTACTCTCGCTTTGTGAAAGTTCTGACTGATATAACGGCCACACCCTCAGCCTCAATAAATGTCCTCCTTTTGGAGTCTCTTCCTTGGACATCTAAGGGAAAACATTTGTGTTTTGACAGCATATTAGGTGGAGCCTTCATTAAAGGAGCTCTCCTTATTTCAAGTCTTTGTCAACACGTCCCTCATTTTCTCTCTCTCGTTCTCTCGTGCTGTCTGCGGAAATGAACAATCTCAACGCAAGGCCTGCCTCTCGCTGTGCATCAGACATATGCTGTCAAAGAACCCACAAATCTCCCCATACCATACTACTCTCAACAAGAAACAAACAAACGTCTGATTGCCCCCACACTTCCTATGCCAATAGGACCTATCTGGTTTCAAAAAGTAGCCAATAAAGAAGAGAAAAATTCAAAAGAACACAACCGTCCTTACCTTTTCGCTGCACCGGCACAAGTAGCACCCCAGCAGCATTAGTGACGCAAGAAACCACCAAACTTCCCTTAGTGACTTCCTGACTCTATGGTCTCTCTCTGTCTTATTTCTCCATTTTTAATCAACTCCTACATTCCTCATAGCGTCTCTGTATACCTGTTTGTCAATCTCTATATATATCCATCTGTCTATTATATGAACATTCACATTAAGATGAAGCCAAAGAACTGAAAGGGCTAAATGAACATGGCTGTTTTTAAGCAATGTGTATTTAGTGTATATTGATGTATTTAAGTTAACAGGTACGTTGGTGTATGTTTATGTGTAGACTTCTGTTGTATTCATCCACATATACAATAAAGAGGACACTGCAATGATAAAGGAGCAATGTGGGATTGCACAACAGCAAGGCCATGATGCTTTCTCTTTTGTTTAAGGTGGGAGGCATGCTGTGGTGTCTGTAGCTGTTGTTACTTCAATCAGCATAATAATGCTGATGTAAAATACTGACCAACAGTAGTCATAAAACATCCTGTTCTAGATGATTTTGTGACGTCACAAATGGCACACATTCACATATATCTACCTATTTAGGCACTTTAGCCCCGCCCATTCACACACAGTTATAAGCAGTGTTTTTGCTTTTTGAATGACACTGCAGTCAATCAGAACAACTCATTTGCAAATATCATTTTTGAAGGGCACTTTGACTGTCAAGACATATATGCCTTAAAAGAGCACACATGGCTAAAACAACATACAACATTAAAACCAAATTGGAAGGCAGATTTCTCTACTACTGCTGTTCCAGTGTGATGATGTCATTGTTTGCAGTGGAGTCAGTTTTATGTAAAATCAGAAGATATTCCAACAATGTTTTTTTTTTTGTCTTGAGTGATGATGTTCTAGGTAAAACCGGAAAAGCTTAATTGTATGATTTTTTTTTTGTTGTTGGCGGCCCAATGGTTGTTAAGCATGGTATTAAACAAAATGCCACACTTTGTTGCTATTTTTCTCACCAAGACCAATTTATTAATTTAACTTGGTTAGATACATAATTAATTGTAAATCTAGCAGTGTCAGTGTCAAGAACATAAAAAAAAACCTAATTATGTTACATTAAATATGGTTATTTGATTTGGTCTCAGATGTATTTGTCTTAATAATTAATAAAAATAATAATAAAAGTCTTTGTGTATTTAAAATCTGTTTAAGGAGGATTTAAAACTATAGTTAGCTCTTGTATGCAAGAGAAACATCTGAGTGGTCCATGTGTAGACCTTATAAAGACCTTTTATGACCTTAAATCGGAATGTATGCTTACTATCTGGGGTCCTCACTGGGGATGAGAGTATTTTGCCTGGATTATGCAACATATTTGAATGTTATTGGGCATGTACACCATATCGGGCCCTATATGTCTTAATAGCCAAGGTTCCCTTTAAAGACAGTAACAAAAATAATAAATAAATAAATATTATGGGGTAGAGAGAGGATGAGAGGCTGGAAAAAATCTAAAAAACGTTTCATAAATGTGTTTGGTCCACAAACCAGCACAAACATAATAAGCGGAGAAAAACACAGGCCCCTTTAAGAGAGTTTTGTGGCTTACAACCGTTTCCCCTTTGCTAATGCGGTTAAATCTGTAGGCTGGTCGCGTATCACCTAGTCCCTTAGTGTTTTGTTTTGTTTGTTTATATATATATATATTATTTTTCCTTTACGAGGTCTTATTGTCAACCTGTACGGTACTGAATGTTCAAAAAGCGTTCGTGTCTCTTGAAATGTTGCTGGAAGTGGAAGATCGCTCCCCTTCTTTAATCTAACTGCGGACTGAATAGACTGTTTACGGTAGTGACGTAACTCCGCGACCGGAAGCGAGAATATGCGAATATTTGAAGAGCTGGCGATGCGGACGGCTGCTGTGTTTACTACGGTCACTTATACTCCATTTCTATTCATTCTGTTGCAAGAGCTTTTATGAAGAGAATATATTCAGGCCTAACCGGCAGTGAGAACTAATTCGTACTCGAACAATACAGAGATACTTATAAAATGGCACAGCACCCTTTCCAGGAGCAGTTGGTGTCCATCATGGAGATACTGGCCAAAGCTGCCGTTGCGGAAATTAACAGACGTGTGGACGACAGCTGTGCAGTAATTCGCATTGAGCTCTCCAAAAGTCAGAGAGATATTGACACGCTGAAGAGGAAATGTCAAGTGATGGAGAATGAATTGAGGAAGGCGCGGGTACGAGGGAGGAGGAAAGGTACTACAGCATTTCCCCTTGTTCATAAAGCACTTTTGTTCTTATTCATTGTTCAGGCATAACCGTGCCCGTTAGTTATCAATTTCAGCTTGGCCAGTGATCACTGTCCTCCAGAGCTGGCCTCTAAGTCCAGTCCAACCATACACAGAGTTGGTAAACATTAGGGAATGTCCTTGAGTCTCTAGGGTTCACCATAATTCAGTTAATTGTTTTACATCATATGAATTGAACCAGGGCCAAATATATAAATGCTTGTACAATTTAATTATTAAGACTGTTAATGGTTAAAACACAGGATAGAAATCTAAAAAATTAATGTGCATGGTAATCTAAACCTATTAATGGTGCATCCATTTGCACCTCTGTTCTTAGTAACCCCTGGCTATGTGGGTTAATGTTATCTACTTTATAATTAGTTTATAGTTCAGTTGCGCTGATATATGCGACTGCATAATATATTGTTGCAATGTGCACATGTGCAATAGTCCCACTGCAGAACATGCACTACATCATGCTACTTCTGCAAAAGGAAAACTTGAATGTACTCAAAAGTGTGAATAACCAGACAGAATTCAACTGGCAGGATCCTTACAGTGTGATCACGTGAATGAACTAAAGATATCAGACTCTTTGTTTATGCATAGGCAGAATGTGTGAATCTCTTGGACCCCTTGAGTGTATCAATCCTCTTGGAAATTTCTTAAGAATAAACTTACTATGACGTAACCCTCATGATGGGGAATATAGATGCTAAATACAAATTTGGGTAATAGAATGACATTGTTAGTCTGCTTCACACAATCTTTGCGCTTCTTTTTTTAAAATGCTTAACTAACTAGAGCTCCAGCTCTACTTCCGGGTAGTGCTGTAACAAACTGATTTACTCAGTTGGTCCTTCAAAGCTTAACAACTGTAAATTTGCTTAGGACACCTAAAAAACTTGGTCATATGTTGTTGCATATAAAGTCTAAAAACCAAAAAGATTGGTGGAAAGAGTGAATTATTCTTATTTCCCAAACCAAAGATGAAACAGTACATATATCAGATCTCATCTAAGGAGTAGAAAAGTGCATTGCCAAATTAGAAAAGAGCATTTCCAGAAGAAGAACTGTTAAACCAAACTTTTTGCTGTCATTGAAGCTAACACCAGGTCCATTATAGGGAGCGAGTTAGCAGCTAACCAGCGCTGGGATAGCAACACACTAATATAGCATCTAAGCATATTTATTATATATATTTAACTTAAACTCAGTTGTATTATGATGCTTTTTCCAGTGTCTTTCTGCAAGACCTCAGAGAAGCTGCCTGTACCTTTTCCGAGTGTATGGGTCGGAGATGCTGGTACAGATGTGTGTAGAAGTGAACAGACTGTTTGTACCCAAGAAGCAGATCCGGGGCAGTCTGCCCAACGCGTCCACCAAGTATGAACCTTGTCAAATAATGCTGACGAGCCCAGTAATGGCATTATCATATAACACCGTGATAATTGTTCAGTAATCAGCTGTAGTATACTTAAAACTGTGAATTGTTCTGTATTGTAGGCTATCCAGATGCTGGAGGACACACCTAAGGTCATCAAAGAGGAGGGAATTGAAAACGACACGTGGAGTAGTGAAGAGCGTAAGTTAAAAAAGAAAATCAGATGACACCTTTTCAAATCCTCTCAAGAGCACTTTTTTCATTGTTGTCTGTGGAACCAAGAAACGCTATCTTTTGTAATCAGCACCCATAAATGACCACTTATTAATCATCACAGAGCTAGTCAATAGTAGGGAAGCCTCCTTTTTATCCACTTAAATGATAGTTTGGGCTGTTTTTAACAACCCAAAACACAGGCAGGTTTGCATTTTTAAATGTTTAACAAAAAGTCTAACTCTACAAATTTAGTTAGTCAACCAAGACTTTGTTGTCCAACTGGCTGATGTTTCCTATATTAGTTTTACATAAATGCAATTAGCTATTCAATAGATTTATTCACTTTTTGTTGGGGAAATATAGAAATAGTAAAAATATTTTTTTTAAAAATACTTATACTTCTTTTTTCTCTTTAAGCTGCAGGGCAGTTTCCTTTTGAGCATCAGGACAGTTTACCACACAACCTGGCTCAGCAGACGCATGAAGAACAGAACCAGCTTCATGAAGACATGGAGAGACCAAGCACACACTTTACATGCATACTACCCTCATCAGAGCCGGTTAAGAGTGATGATGATGGTCTGAGTAAAGTGACCTTGCAGGTAAAAACTGAGAAGGAGCAAGAAGAGGATAAGGAAGGACAAGACATAGTGGATGGTTCAGAGCAACGGATAGAACAAACTGGAGATCACCTGGAGTTTACTCAGAGAGATGCCCAACTGTGGCAGTCTTCTCATGAGCATGGTCATGATGGTGAGGCAGAATGGACAGACAAGGCCTTTACATCTGCCCAGCTTTCTCGTGACCTTGCCGGCTTTACCCAGCCTGTGGACAATGCCACAGAACAGTCTGGAGATGGTACTCTGATGGACGTGTATAGTGCTGGTCAGGTACAAAAACAACTTCAGGCATCCTGGTGTAGAGAAAGACAGTCCAGTTCTACTGTTAAACAGCTGAACACACAATTAACCACACCGCAGCACCGTAGGACTTCGTCAAGAACTGGAGAGATTGTTCCTGGAGCCAACATGCGCGACCAAACAGAAACCAACATGGCTGCTCAGGCATTTTTGGGCTACAGTCGTGGTGGGCTTAACACTGCTAAGCGTTTGCGGACTCATTGGCGCACAAATGGTTCCGGCGAGCGGCGGTTTAGCTGCACATTCTGTGAAAGGCGCTTTGTCCGGTTTGGTCAGCTAAAGGAACACTTGCGCAGCCACACAGGTGAGAGACCCTACACCTGTGCCCAGTGTGGTCGCAGTTTTACCAAGCAAGGGAATTTAATCCGGCACGCTGTGGTGCACAGTGGGGAGAAACCATACCAGTGTGGCCTTTGCGGGAAGTGCTTCACTCAGCGCTCCAGTTTGAAGTCCCATCAGAAAACTCACATGCCAGAGAGAGAAGACGTTCTGCAGGGCTTGCCTGTGTGCCAGTCAGGCAACAGCCTGTCCGTAACTCAAAGCAGGGGTTTTGTATAGCATATTTCATATATGTTTATGTTGTGTTTCAAACAGTACTGTGCAAATGTCAGGAGGCCAGTTTTAGTTTATGTAACACAGTCAAAATGGCCATGTCTTGTGAATTTAGTGTGTCTACACTTTGTATTTATTACAAATTCCATTCATTTTGGAAGACTTGCTTTCAGGTTTTTAAAGAAATCTGCAGGGATATTTCTTCACACCTGTGAACTTCAATACTAGTTGCATAAGCATTCAGTGAATTCTAGCCTGGTCTGTCTAAGGTTCCAAGAACACCAGCACCTTCTTTAATCTGCAGGTTTTTTCACCCAGAGTGTTGAGTTGTTTTTTAAACAGTGCCAGGACATTCAGAAAAACCTGTGCTTTGTAGGTCCAAAGCAAAAGTGGAGCTTAATTGTCTCTGCTCGCTCAGTGATGAAAGCTTTAAGTCCTGTTTATGTCATAGTGACAGTTTTGTTGGTCTACCAGATTTTGCATGGTTGTTAGAAATCCAGTTCTCATAAAATCTGTTTGTTTTTGGTTCTCCATTTCATGCAAGTGGGTTATTTTATATGTAATAACCTCAAATATATTTTGAAATGTAGGTTGTGACAGGAAAAGGAATAAACATGTTTTCTGACTTTTGCAAAGTACTGTAGATGTTTAGACAATGGTCATTAAATGTAGAATTTGTAGTACAGCAGCTTAGGAATGTAAAGCTCCAACTTGTTGTGTTTTTTTTTTTTTTTTAAACCTGTCTTCTAATAAACTGGGTGATGTCAGTGTGCTTAATTTAACAGTGCTTAGTGTGTAAAACATTTCTTCCTATTATAATTTATAACCTTTTTATTTAATAGTGGAGGATTTTCTTTTCTCTGTTAGATTAATACAAATAAAGTCGTCACGCTCATTGGGGGAAAGGGTGTTTGAGTGAGTTATTGGCAAATATGACATTCAAATTTAGTCTAACACAATGCAAAACAGTAAAGCACCTTTCACACTTACTACTCACATACAACATCTCCCAAAAGTATCCAGATACCGCCGTCTTAATAGTCAAGGTCCTCCCAGTATTAACAGAAGGCATTCGCTCAATTATGGACATACCAGTTGTATAATCTCTGTAGACCAAGTACTGACCAATAGAATGGGACACTGGAGAAGCTGCATGTGAGTTGTCATGCCTAAAAACCAAGAGTCGGCTATTGTGGTGTAAGGGCCCCTATCTAATAATGTAAAGCATGTTATAATATCACTCAAACATTTTGTGCAACCTTTGCTTCATTTTGTTTACAGTTTATCGTGGTGTTCCTAAACGGACAGTTTTTGCTATGTCTGTGGTTTAATTGAGGATGTATTGGTTTTAAAATAATGAATATAAAACATTTAATTCAACTACAGCATTTTTTTTCTAAATAAAAATATATATTTTTGTATGATTTTTCATATTTGAGTCATTTAAATATTTTATCTATTACAATTTTTGTAATATGTATTTTATAATCTATTTATTAATGTTCAGAATACAGAATACTCCTTTGTAACTGTCTGGATACCATGTGACCAGCATGACATGATGTCCTTTTCCTGTGGTGGGCGTTCTGACCACTGTGGTTTGTTTCCTCTCAGTTTCTTCAGTGTTTTATATAATGGCATGTGGTCAATGAGTACATTAATTGACTGTTAATTATGTTACATACATTGTTATATATAGTACATATATAGTAACTTTAGTATGTCTTAAGTATTAGTAAGTACTTAAGTATATATAAATTTTACTTTAACTCCACTACATTTTAAACTAAAATATCTTAAATATACATTTTACTCCACTACACTATGTGTCTTCCTTTTGGGTTATGTGTGTATGAAAATATAGCATGTCAAAAAAAGTGTGAATCGAGCAAACCAGTCAGGATACAGCGGTCGCTAGGTTTTGAGCTTGTGTTGACCTGCTGGACAGAGCTTGGTACTAGCTAAAGGAACTGAACTCCTTCAGTGTTTATGTGCTTATGATCATTTGAATAGACATCAGTGTCAGACTAATTAATGACCTTCTATTAAAAGACTTTTGGACCGAGAGTGACACTAGAGTCCCTTCACCTAACATGAGTTGATTAAGCAAGAGTCTTTTACTTTTACCAAGGTAATATTTTAACACTGCATAGATGATTTGGGCCAGTTTCAGATTAAACTGACAGAAGTAAACACAAACTAGACTGTATAAACCAAAGTGTACTTTATTATTTTCTGTTTGTGAATTAAAAGCCCTTGTTCCAACCCCTCACTCAGCGATTCAGTGGGAATGATAAATTTGAGTGAAGACTGTTCGACATGTGTTTGTTTTTTGTTTTGCTTGTTCACCCGATTGGCTATTTTGTATGAATTTAGTGCTTCATCATTGAATTATTTTTTTTTATATCCATTGAGTTTTGTTGAATTTAGTACTCCTGCCTTGAAATAAACTCAATACATCAATATGATGGTCAATAATGCGTCCATTCAATAAGTGACTTTCATTGTCAGCGATGTAATATCTCATTTTACAGCACATCTATGCAGCTTGTTATGCATGACATCTCCTAAAACTATCAAAACTGCCTGTATGATAGTTTTAGAATAAAACATATTAATATCACAGGAGTATCTAGTAAAAATGATTATTTATAAATATCCTTGTATATTTGGCAGACAAGACTGAAGACCCACTACTGCACTTTACTTTAACTTAAGCATTTGATCCAGTGACTAAAATGACCTACAGTTTGTTCATCACATAGTTTACAACCTGTGTAGTGAAAACTTTTATAAAATTAAAAACTGGTGAATGTTTAAGATTTGCAACTACTAGATATGTTACATAAAAGAAATACCACTGATGGCTCTCTTAATATGGAAAATAGTCTGTACTGTTTTAGTTGGTGTGAAATGTACCCTAAATAATAGAATGAAACTGCTCTCACCATGTTTCCAAACCATTTGCTGACAGAAAATCACTTATCAGCACTGAGTCACAAGTGGATGAGTCACACTGGTTGTGGGCATTGATTGTGCACATATCCACTTACATACAAACCGCATAGGCCATGAAACTATGGCGTCAGAACTAGTAGTGCTTTGAACCTTGTATATAGAGTTGTGCAGCTAATGACTGCGTAGTGGATATAAAGCAGTATTTGGCTGCAGGAGCCGTTATTTCATGCCCTACACTGTAAACTATACAGGGTGTGTGGAGCTATTCAAGTATGCGGCCTAGGTAAGAGACGTATAATGATCCCATTGATTTATCCCAACTTTAATTGAGATGGTAAAAGCGGTTTCCCAATAAATAAACAAACAAACAAACAAAACAAAACAAAACAAACAGACAAACAAACAAAAAAAAAACCCGACCGTTGCCGAGAAGAAATGTGAGCGGATATTGACTCAAACTCTACTGTCATTACGGTAGGTGTCAACCAAACCGGAAGTAGCCGTTAGTACAGGAGCCACTCCAGGACATGTATTTTTGATTCACGTATATCAGAAATACTGTCTTCGTCCAGACGTTTCTCAGAAAAGCTCTAACGTCTTGAGGTTTATGATAAGTTAATTTAAAGAACCTGAAGATGTTGTCGGAGGACGACGTGACGAGCAGCACCGCTTCTTTCCACAGTAGACTGGCGTCTGTTATGGCCACGGTGGCTAAATCCGCCGTGGCGGAGATCGGCAAACTGTACGACGACGGGTTAGTCATTCTGCGTTTGGAGGTGTGCCGCAAAGACTCGGAGATAGAAGCGCTGAAGAAAAAGCTTGAAACGGTAGAAAACGAACTGAGGTCTGTGAAAGAGTCCCAGCGTGCAGTGACCCCGACCCTCCCTCCTTCCTCTGGAAAGAGACCAGGTAAACAAAGCGTCTGTTCTTCAGTCCTCAGTAGAGGTGAATCCTTCCAGCTCAGGATTTTTGATTCTCAGGTCGAGATTAGATTTCTGAATAAGGCACATGTTTGGTGTATGACTACCAGAAAATATGACCCAGCCGCCCCTCATTAGCATAGTTTAAAGGGAAACCCCCACTGGCGTTATAGTAACTCTCTGTAGATGGTAATTCAGGGTAAGTATGGATACTGCTGAACTGTTATCTGAATTTGTATTAATTTAATAAAATCCAAGAAGCAAATCCTTTTTGCTCAGAATCTCTGTATATAACACGCATCATATTTTTGCCTTTTTATTATTATTGAAGAAGACAGGCATGTGTATGTATGTATATATGTGTGTGTGTGTGTGTGTGTGTGTGTGTGTGTGTGTGTGTATATGTATGTATATATATATATATATATATATATATATATATATATATATATATATATATATATATATAAACAAACATGGATTTAGAAGTTACTTTAACATTTTAAAGTATTTTTGTCCTCTTCTGTAAAGTTTTTGGAATACTTGGTTTTCTTTGGATAGAGACGTTAGGGATGGAAATCACTAATATATAATATAATGATAACCTAATTAACATTATAAAAGCGCTGCTATGACACATTTGCAATTAGTTACTTTTGTCAACAGTTAATTGAATAATGAAATGTTGTTTATCATGGTTGTGAAAATAAGTACACACTATAATATAGAAGACACACATTATAGCTTATAAGTGCAAAACCTAAATGGGGATTCGAAATGTAAACAAAGTCAGGGATGGTGGGTTGATGCCCAATGCTCTTTTTAATAGAAGTTTACTGGGACTGTTGCTGTGGTATTAGTTTAGAAACCGTTCAGTCTCAGTTTAAGATTTAAACTGGTTACCTCAGTTTAACTTCAACATGCATCTGCGCAGTGCATAAGCATGAGTTTCAGTGAGCCACGGCTAAACTAAAAATAAAAACATCTGTTGTAAAAGGTGCTATATAAATATATTAGACATAAACCTTTTAAAGACATAGTTTTAAGTTAAAGAAAAACTTCCGGTAAACCTGACAAACAGCACCATCTAGTGGCAGATGTGTGATTCGTCAAGTGTGACACACCAAGGGTTAAACTCCTTTGCTAGTCACATCACAGTGTTAGTGATAGGAACCAGCTGTCCGAAGAAATACTTACCTTTTCAGATTTACCACAACTTTACCAACCAACATAATACTGCATATAACAACTCGACAAATTTGCTGGTGCTCTTTTGGTCCAAATAAAATGGTTATATTTGTGTTGTAGATGTTGCAGCACCTGGTGCCTGCGACCACCACTGCAAAGACATGAGAGCCGGTAGGTTTTTCTAGAGTGCACTATTTCATAATAAACCATTCTGAATGAGTTTGTTTACATCTCAAATAATTAATACTTGATGATTTAACATCATGCTACCATACCTTCCCATAGCTCATCTCAGTCTACAGAACATATCTCCTACTGTTCATTTTTTCAATATATTCAAATTCTAGCATAACCCATTGCCTGACAGGTAGTCTATCATAGCTTTACTGTAGCAATAACAGATACAATATAAACTTTTAATACAAGTGATAATTTCTAAAATATTAACACAACAGCCTTATGTAAGCATTATGTATTATGTTATAACCCTTGACAAACTGTAGCACTCTCATCGTTCTACTTCATGCATTGATCTTGAATATATGCACCCATTTATTTTCCCTCAGGTCAAGGAGAATGCCTTGAAACCAATCAACAACATGTTTTGAAACTTCATCAAACATCTGATGCTGGTGTGAGTAACAGAAGAACAGAGGTTCAAGGAGGGAGTGGTCATTGCACATCTTCTGAAGGAATGAACCTGCAGGCCACCCTCATTAACCACAAGGACACTGATTCAAATACGGCAATTCAACCTCCTATAGACGATATTAACAAGACAGCATTTAGCGAGGAAGACTTCGGCGGACTGGAGCTTCAAATGAAGATGGAAGAGTCAGGTATTTTAGATCAAAGCAATGCAGAGCAAGGCGCAGAGTGTGTTGAGATTGAGGAGAGAGAAACGCAAACATGGTCCTCCGTTGCTGTTGTGAACGACGTGGATAATGAAAAAGATGTAGAAGACCTCGAGTGTTCTTTTGTGACTGAACAAGCTCCTCCATGTTCAAATGCAGAACGACGTCATTTTCTCTCCAACGTGCACAGTGTTGGTGCCAGCTCATCTGCACCGGTTGCTCAAAGAACAAACAGTGTCAACGCAGAACCAATGAGACAGCAGAGCAGGATACAGCCCCAGTGGAACAAAGCATCGGCAGCAGACTTTAACCCCTTACAACAAGTGCAGCGGCCACTGTTTTCACAGCAGAGATCAGACCGGATGAATCAACAAAGGTTACTTTTCCGTGTATCGCCTCCTAAAAATAGCTCAGTAGCTCAAGACTGTCCCACACTTTCCTACAATATTCTCAACCATAACCGCAACAGAGGCGTGTTTACAGTGGACGATATCAATTTAGGCAGAGCTACGTCACCACAAAGGAGGAAGCCCGTCAAAGAGAAATGGTTCATCTGTTCATTCTGTGGGAAAAGTTTTGACCGCTTCAGCCACCTTCAGATGCATCAGCGAATTCACACTGGAGAGAAGCCCTTCAGCTGTAGCACCTGTGGGAAAAGTTTTTCCCAGCAAAGTAACTTACGCACACACCAAAGAACCCACAGAGATGTCCAGTTACCTCAAACTAAAGCTTTTTGAAATGCTGGTGGGGGGAGGAGAAAAACAATAGAAAACTAGACCACTGAAGTGTAATTTTTATTCCTTATTAGTAAACCCAACACCCTGTTATTTCTTTTTTTCCAATTTTAGATGTGTCCTTTTATTTTTACAATAAACAAAACATTGACAACCTGTTCCAGCTGTCATTACAATATATACAGAACAGTACACAAAAAGTCATTCATGAAAAAAAACTTTTTTCAAATTTTACTGCCTTTGTTTCAGGTTCATTTTCTCAGATCTGTCACTGTCAAAAATAGCAGTTAAATACTCTAAAGGCAGTGGTTGCCAATCACATCCACAGAAGACCAGTGTGGCTGCAGGTGTGCATTCCAGTCGGTTTGTGAGGACATATAGGACCCCCTGACTCAAAACAAATCCGATGTGCTTCTTGACTGAAAACCTGCAGACTCACTGACCCTATGTGAATAAGACTGGCGATCCTTGCTCTACAAAAATGATAAACACCTACTTGGTTGCTAAACTTTAAGCAGTGTCCTTAAAACTAAACTCAGAATTGAAGATTTAGGTGGCAGTTAACTTGATAATACAGAAATGAAAAATAGAATAAACCGAGGTACTTAATGCAGAGAGAAACAGTGCTCAAAAGTAGGACACCTCTACCATTACTTGTTTATTATTTAAGCTTTATCATAGCAAACTACACAACTTAAACCGAACCATCCGTTTCATCACCCATGTTGGCACACAGGTCCAAATACCCACATTTTAAAACCTCCAACGCTAATGCAAAGCCACCATCCAAAACAGCATTATTTCCATTATGAAAGATTTAAATTTAGAAAGCATTAAGCTTAATGAATCTTTAACAAAACATTGATTTGCAGATGCATTCAAATTCCAAAGAGAGGAAGTTTTCAAATTTACTACACTGTGGCTATCCAAATGAGCATCATTTGTGCAAACTTTTGCTTTCTATGCCAAGAAGACTTCAGAAGAATCTGTCATTCAAAAGAAAGGACATGCAACAAAACACCAATCCAAGCCAGACATCCAAAGTGTTAAATGCCACTAAAGCACTAAGCTCCATCATGGAGACGTATTGCATGAAACATTCATGAACCTATTCCCATATGTCTAAGACATTACTGTACAATATGTTTCAGATAAGGCTTGTCCCAGGGTAGTTTCAGATTTTTTTTTTTTCATATGTATCATTACTTTACCATCCACAAAGCTCACAGAACACATGCAAGTTCACTGGTGCTTTTGGGTAGTGAATAAAAATGCATCGTAGACATTGCAACAGCTGGTTCCTACCACACCCACCACTGTCACTAAAATAAATGCATGTTACATTTTAACCATTAAATTATGTAGACATTACAAAAAAAAACCTGATAACTTTAGTATAGAAAGTAATAAACAAGACAAAAACTGTACTAAGTGTACAGCGAGGCTACATTTGAGCACTGTAACTCTGAAAATGTAACTTGTTGAAGCCTTAAGTTGGCCCCAGCTTGTAGCACTGTAACAGCTGAACATTCCTCTGACATTAAAGTCTGATAGTGCTCTGTTGACATTGCGTGGTTTTAAGTTTTGACACAGCACCAGAACAAACTTCGACTCTGCCTGGCCGGTGTGCTTTACTAGCCTGGTGGTGCTGACATTTGCTTTAGAAACTCTGTTCCCTCTCTATTCAGGCGAGTACACTTAGAGCATGACAGTCTGTAGACTTCAGCAAGCCTGTCTAGGTTACATCACAGTTTAGAAAAGAATACTCTATAAACATGTTTCATTATTTCAGTTTCAGTACGGAATCTTTTAAAACTAACTGGCAAACGTACAGATGGCACTTTTGGCTCTGGAGTCACACAGTCCTTGTGCAAGTTGTTTTTTAGGGTATCCTAATGCTACCTGATAGTTTTACTGTCTTGAGAGTGGTCTTTTCCTCATTCGCCTCCACTTGGAAAGCACTTCTCCACAATAGCTGGCTATAAGGCCTATGGTCTTGTATAATCCATGTCGACTGGTTTGATGGTGGCTCAAAGCATCATTTTTTTTATTGTCTGGATGGGAGATGCTGATATTGGTGTGATCCAAGGAGTGTAGAAAAATGCCAAGCATTAGCAGCAGGTAGGCTAAATATAGAGGTTCTTCTGGACAAGTTCTGCTGGAACACAGTTCACACTTGTATATCCTGGAAGATGAAACCAGCACAACAGTCAGTTGCTCCATTACAGCTCCATTTCTTCCTCAGCACGATGGTGCACAGGCAGTCACAGCAGACTGGACAGATCAGATGATTTGGCCCCGTGGGTGCAGTAGTATAGCATTGGAATGAGGCTTTGGCCTGAGGAAGCCGTTGCTATAGTGGAAGTGGTTAGAGAGTGCCTCCGAGATCTGATAGGTGTCGGAGGTGCAGTCACCTTCCTCCCCCTCAGTCACTCCCTCTCTCTGTCCCCATCCCTCTTTCTCCATCCCTCCTTCTCTCGGAGGCCCTGAACTAACAGACAATGGTGGAGGGCTCTGGTCTCTATTAAGTGAATCTGAATCCTGAGGCAAAGAACAAAGGAAAGAGTGAAAGAAAAGAAGGAATTATTCCTCTATACATGTAAAATGTATAGTCATAACCAGCGTAGGTGGTGAAACTGTGGTAATAGCACTACACCACACAGAATTTTTAGAACAGTAAATGAGAGACATCTATGTCACCATGGTGGTTAATCGCATGCTGGTGTCTTTTAACACTGTAGTATTTTCACCTGCAAGAGGCAGTTATAATCTATATGTATTAAGGTTCATATTAAAGACTCATACCATGTGAAGCTTGGTGTACCAGAAGAAACAAATTGTTTGATAAAGATGCGTTTAACTTTTAATTAAAAAAATCTCAAAATTATACTGTATTCAGCTATTAAATTATTAATAATTAAATAATAATAATAGTAATAATAAACGCAAATGCAGTCACTCTTTTTTGGCAATCATTAACATCTGCTTTGCTAAACGTTTTTTCTATGATGAATCCCTTCACACACCCCACAGGTATTTATATCTTCATAAGTCTTGTGCAACGCCATCTGCAGGAGCCTACCACTTTAAACACACAAGGTTCTTAATTAAAATAATAAGGTAAGCTTTTCACACCCTTTTCACATCATAGAACAGCACTAATTACGTTAATCTGTAGCAAAAAGGTTCAAACTGCTGTGGCCGAGTGACTTGTGTGATTTTCTTTTGAAAGATCTGCTCATGGCAGCACATTCCACTGAAATGAATGCAATTTTGGTTGTGGAATTTCTTTTGCAATGGATTCTGTGACTGGGCCTCTAGACTTACTTCATATTTGGACAAATATAACCTCTACTATTTGTATGTGTATTAGACATACCAAGGTCTTAAATATCAGTTAATAAAAGATGGCACAATATCATTACTGTAGATTCACTGGTGGGTTTATATACTAAATTATATTGGTATATTTGTATTGTAGACATTGCAACCCTTGGTTCCCAAGAAAGTTCACTGTGAGAAGGTTTCTCTATAATCCAGCTGCTCTGAGTGGGTTTACGTCTTAATGCATATAGATATAAATATAATGCATGTAGATATAATAAATATAAATTGTTGATTACAAAATCCCTGGACAGTCTTCAATATTTTAGATTATTGCTACTTAACAAACAACTTGCTCACTTTTAACCCAAGTTTGTTGGGCAGTGCACATGTATGCATATATATACACAAAGCTTTACCAAAGGCACAGTGCTGTTCGATATATAGGACGCAACTCTGCGTCTCCGTTCCTCTCTCTCTGCCTCAGTCTCCTTCCTTCTCCCACTCCCTCGCTCTGAGCGGTAAGATGGGTAGATGGCAGGACGGCCAAGGCTGTCATACTCTCCTTCTCTGAACCCATCCCTCTGGTCACATAGTGTGGAATTTCCCTGAAGAAAGAGGTCAATATAACATCCCTGGCTCATGATGAACTATGGAATGAACATTACACAGAAATTTCATAACATAGCACTATTAACCAAACATCTTGAAATGCCCACATCCTATTTTAATTCATTTTTACATGACCAGGATGTTTTTTTACTGTGCCCTTGAGACTACTACATGTCAATGGGCACTGATGTTTGTTTCATTGAATGATTATGCATCATTTAAAAAGAACTACAGGCTGAAATACTCCTCATAACTTCAGGGCGAATGGGTGGGGCTAAAACGTTGTAAGTAGAAAAGGTCGTTGTATGTAAAAAGTTGTTTTTTGTGAGAAAAAATTAAATTTTAAAATGGTAATTGCAGCTTGGTTTCCGCAAAGATGCATATTTTCCACAACAAAAATAAAGGCGCTAAAAATATTCTTTGGTGTGGTGACTTGGAAGAACCCTAAAGAACAGATCAATGGTTGGTTCTTTAAAGAACCATTTTGTAAGTTAAATGTATGAGTATGAAGAGCCGTTTTAAAGTTTAAAGAGCCTCTAAACAATTTAATACTTCTGTACCAGGAAATGAGTTTGAGAACTTTTATTTTGAAAAGCAATGCTTCCCATTTGGCTAATGAAACTAAAATAAAATATACAATAAACTATGTAAAAAAGTTTGAAAATAGTTGAATGCACATACCTCTAAAGATAAAAAGCTGTTTTTCAGAGCACTGTCCAGTCTGATTAGGGCACATTCCTCATTCTGGGAGACGAGAGTAAAAAAGAAAAAGAAAGAATGCAGAAAAATATTTACGTTGTTGTTGTAGAACCCAGTTTGAACATTCAGTTGAAATAAAGTTCAAGCATTTTTGATCTTCGCATACCATGAGTACCATTCATGTAAAGGGGTTCAGACTTTGAGGACTAGTCCATCAACATTTTTGTTCCACCGTCTGTAACTTGACTAAGCCACCTGTTGGCCGTTTTACAGATAAAATGACTGATGCATACTGAGAACTACAATAGAACAAAAGATTTCCTGCTGGTCCCCGAGAACTGGGACCTTACAATTGACATGGTATTTGAAACACCTACCTCATTGATACACATTGCAGAACAAGAATGAAAACCTAGCTCATCAGACTATATTGGTTAAATTGAAAAAGAAAAAGAAAAAAAAAAAAAAAAAATAATATATATATATATATATATATATATATATATATATATATACATATATATATATATATATATATACACACACACATACACACATATACACACATACACAGACATATATATATACATAGTATATATATATATATATATATATATATATATATATATATATATAGAATATTATCTATATATATATATATATATATATATATATATATATATATATATATATATATATATATATATATATATATATATATATATATACATATACACAAGTAGAAAATTAAAAAAATACTTTTTGAATATCCTTTCAACACACATAATCATCATATTGTGAGATTTTTTTTTTAACATAGTACAGCCTTAACAGTGTGGCTATCATAATGTCCAGTCACGTAGGTACAATGTAGGTGTACCTTAAATCAGCAAACAGCCCAACAGTTACCAAATATTTAGCAGTCTAATCCATTATATACAGAGGGCATGCATTATGTGGAGCCACAATTTCAATTATATGACTTATATATCCTAGCTGAGGTTAACATTTCAGTTCAGACACAACATGCATAATATTCACAAAATTAGAGGATAAAGACTCAAATCTGATCAACGGTATAACACTGAATCCAGCTTGTTCTGTTGTATGTTGAGGTTATTCACCAGGTAGGCAAGCACTATCAATGGGTAAGTATTTGAAGATTAAGCTAGTTCATTTTAAGATTAATAAATATTCTATCTGAAGTTTATTGGTACAGAACACTGGAAGGGATACAGGTAAAAAATAATGTGTTTGAGTGAAACTTTAGTAATTTATGCACACATTTGTTTTATTGTGCACACATTTTCTTTTATTAATGGACACGATTTCCTAATTGGTTCTCATTACTAACACTTTGTTCACTCTTTTTTTCCTTTAATCTGGCACATGCTTATTTTTTAAACATGCTCACACTGTGTACAAACATAAAGTAAATTAAAAAATGACAAAAACTGTGTTTTTCAGTGTGTTTTCACACCTGGAGGCCATCCCTATGCTCATTTAACAATTTGGTAAAGAACAATTTCATGGAACTAGATAATGAGAATGGAAAGCCACATGAGTCTGTCTATATGTGTTACAAGTTGAGTAAGATAAGATGCTGCATTGCAAAACGCTGAAAGCCATTTTTAATCAAATGCTTTGTCTATTAACACCTCCCAACACCTTCCAATATTTAAGGATAACCTGTTCAATGAGTTTGGATGATTATTAAACAAACTAATTAACTAACTAACTAACACTTAAAATAGTAGGTCGAACAGTACCTGTATCCTGGGGTCAGTGCTGACAGAGTTGAGTCTCCTCATTGAGGTTTGTCTCGAGAGATTATTTATCTCCTCCCTGAAAGAAAAAGAAATAGGTTTGTGCATTAACTGATTACGTTGGAATGTTAAACTATTTGCAGTACAAGTTAATATTTAAGGATTTATGTTATGAAGATGTTTTGATATGAATGATGGCCAACACACTTTCTTTCAGTGAGCTCCCTCTTCAGTTTTCTGTTCCTGCGTCTATGGTGGCGGTTCACCAGAAGGATGATGAGCACCATGAGGACTACCAAACCCCCAGCAGATCCACCCACTACGATAATTAGGAAGTTGTTGAAGGAGGCCTCCCGCCGAGCAGCTTCAGATATTTCTTGTAATGTTAAAGAAAAATAATTCAATTACATTACTTTAAAACGGCCACATGGCGGCAGTGTGCATATACAAAACATACAGATTCACACAGTTTATGTTTTAATAAATCCCACACTAAGTATTAAACGAATCCTGTATAGAGGAAATGTAAACTTGTTTTCATGTAAAAAATCAACAAAGCAAATCAATTGATCTGGGCGCCTAAATGTCTGCCATATATGTAAACTTTATGCAAATGTTTTGGTTTTAGTGGTATCATAAAAACAACACATTCAAAACAGGTTGGTTTTGTAGCTTACTTTACTGGCACACACCATGGTTGGGAAGAAAGCCCCAGGGGTAGTATGTTTTTTGTTTTAAATGAATAAGTAAATAAATAAATAAATGTAATCTTCCTGAGGTGCTTACCTGGAATCTCAACCTGAACCTCCGCCCGCACTGCCCCCATGCTGTTTTTTGCTTCACATTCATACACTCCCTCGTCTGTCTTGTTCAGTGGGCGAGTAAAAATGAGTCTGTTGCCCTCCACAGACACGCCTTCGGGCAAACTGCTGCCCTTCCTATACAAAATAAAACAAATCACAGTCTGCTTGTGGAATTTTTAATAAGGAATACCCACACAGAGAAAAAATACATTTCCCCAAATATAAAACAAGATACCGGGTCTTTAGTTCACTCATTTTATGTTGCAGTGCAGCTATAAAGCTAACGTAGCTAACAAGTATTTAATATTAAAACTTACTAATTATCCTCATGATAGGAGGCATCTTGAGACCTGAAACTTTTCTTTTCCATAATTGCACCAGTGCATCATATAGGATCACATAAACAAGGTGGTTTCAACAACAATTTGCAGCTTGCACAATTCTAATTGATGGAGTAGAAATGTTCATTATTTGTGAACTACATTAGTCATGTTAGTTTTGTAGCACCAGGGTCAAATTAACCAAACTAGCTAAGCGACAGGGTCAGTATAAAACAGTGAGGGGTTAAGCAGCCAATATGTTGATAGGCATATATACTAGTAACAAAGGGTAATATGAAGTATATTTAAGTACCTTTTTTGGGTTATAAATAGGTTTGTCTGCCTTATTTTGAGAAATGCAGGCTGTATTGCTATCCGGACAAGTGCGTCCTTTTCCTTCACTTACCGGATAGAAAGAGCACAGACCACTGTTGGCCCACTGATGGCTGTTCACTGGCATTTTGCTCACCAACCGGTGAGATTTTCCCATTCCCAGTCCAATTTACTTATTCTTCCTTCATTTCTCTCATGATACTTTGTAAATTTAGTATAGTATACATTTTTTATCTGGTACAGTGTCAGCAACAACATTACCTACTAAACCATTTTACTTCAGGCCCAGTCTTTCTTTTTCATTTCCTAACTGTTTGCAAAGTTTGCTTATTCTCTAAAATAAAAATACATTTAAAATCTGCTTGAGGATCTTAAAAACTGTCTTTGTACACAGAACAATAATCTAGGTGGACCAGCAGTGACAAATAAAATAGAACTCAGCAAGCCAGCAGACAGATATATGCTAGCGATATTGCTTGACCCTTCAAGAGCTCTTGGTGGGGCTCTATCACTTGAGATGATATTGTAATGGAACAGCCATTAATGCTATGTCAGGGGAAATAAGTTGACAACTGAATTCAGTCCTTGCACTGTCCTTAATCGTCTCAATTTGGTCACTGACTCACTTTCTCCATGACATACAGCTAAAGGACAAATGCTTATTTTGTGTTTATGGAGCTTCTTATCCCTGGTGCCAGTAGACCTATGAGCTAATGACTGGCTGAAAAATTACATTGCCAACTATATATTAAAAAAGCAAAACAAAAAAAACAACTATGCTCATTCTGGTACATGTACGTGTAAAAGCCCACACCAACCCCACCAATATTATAAAATAATATAATGCTAGAAGCAGGTAGTGCAACATATTAATTACAGGAAGTTACATGGTCACTATAAAAGTGGCAATAAGAACTGTGTCGCCCAAAACAAATAAACAAACTAAAATTGTCCTCCATATATACTGTCCAGTATACACTTGTACTGCCCATTTGTGCATGTATAAGTATGTATGAGCTTTACATCAGAATTACTTCACTTGCTTCTTATAAGTAATTATAAGAAACCATGCCAGGCCTAGCTGCAGATCAAATATCAATTCACTTTTGGAAATTCTGTAGCCTCCGCTCTAGATTTGTTTTGGAACCCGGCTCAGTTTAAAACTAATCCGATAAGGTAACATTAAAAATAAACATTGAAAATCAAAAGCCCTTAGACATTTCTGTAAATGTAAACCAACCCACTTCTACATCTAAATTTAAGTGGTTTCCAAACACAGAATGACCCAATATGATCTATAACTCAAAAAAAAAAAAAAACAACCCAAAAAACAGTTTTGCACTTCAGCTCTGAGGCTCATATATCTAACAACTGAGCATGCAAATAAACAGCGCATTTAATTTGTTTCATTCAGACAAACTCTCTTTTTGCCTGATTCTAATCATGTAAATGATAAAATCACTTTCTCCACAGTATGCAACTCCACTGCAGCTGCTAATTTCTATTTGTGGTGCCTCTTGTCTCTGGAGCCAGAAGATCTCTGAGCTAATGAATGACTACTCCTTCAATATCTCTCCTCTTCCCCCTACTCCCCCTTAGACTTGTTCAGCAGGTCTGTAATGAGTATATGTGGGCACTAAGAGTGAGAACAGTCTTCAAACCCTAAAATCCCAAACACACTTCACTTAGCAGAGCGGAGGACACACCCCGATACTAAGCACAAACACACGCATACACCCTAACAAGACCCTGCTGCTACACTAAAAGGGGTAGTGTTGCAAGGGTAACCATAAACCAAAACGTTCTCATGTTGATGTGCAACCACATATGCACACACACAACGTCTCAAATGCTCTTTATATACCCCTAGAATATTGTTGCTGCTTGATTTTGCTGAAATAATAAATTTATAGGAGAAAAACAAAAATAAAGCTTTTAAATGATCAAGTATTTAAGTATTTGAATTTTTGTACTTTTTTTGTACATTTTTGAACCACTCAGGATCAACATAATACTGATTTGCTTCATAGCTTGTATAAATGGTATACATTCATTAAACAAGATTTGAAATTTTAATTCATATTTTAATTAATTAAACATGTATTAAAAATATTATTGAAAAAATGTAAAAGTTATTAACAAACTAGCCTCTGGACTTGGACTCCCATTTTAATCTTTGACTCTTTTTCACTAAAGTTTTTATAAACCATTAAAAATCTTCTTTATATGTATTTATCTGAGTTCCGTTATTAGGCTGTGCAGAAATTTGTGTGTAAAACACAATGACAATGAAAGTAATCTAATTTCTCAATGGAAGATTGCCAAAGAATTTAGGACAGTCACATCCCAAACACATAACTTTGTGAAAAGACCCAAGGTATCTAAAAATTTAGAGCAATCAGAGAAAATGCTACCATGTTTAACATAACCATATGTGCTTGGTGGTACTCCTGAAAACCATGGTCTCTTAACACCTGAAGCTCTATTATGCAGGGACAAAGCCAAACATCAGTTATATGTAGAAACTCTGGCAAGTGCTCTGGACCCAAGCTCAACTCAGATGGTCTGAAAGACAGTGGAAATGTGTTATGCTAAGTCTGTGCTTTAGCTTGATTTGGGGAAAAACAGATGCCAAGTTGTGTCAAAAACAAAACGGGACCATCTAAAAACCAACATCTATCTAAAAGCACCATTGGCACAGAGGCATATAATGCTGCCATCAAGCTGATGTAACCCTGGAAGATCTGTCGCCTATTGAAAATGAACGAGGAGAATCAGATAATGAGAACGTCATATTGTTTACCTGAGGTCAACGGAAATGATTAAAAAAGTGCAAATTTACAAAACACAAGTAAAGTTTGTTAGTGAAAACATTGGAATTATTTTCTCTGTACTTTTATCATAAATCATAAATATAAATCATAAATCAAACAAAGGTTTAAGAGAATCTTGATTTTAGACATTTAGAGTCTGAATAATCTATCTGGGAGTGTTGAATTTAGTCTGTATTTTTTTATCCTAGTCGGTACATGAGTAACAAACACGTCTTTGAACAGTTGCACAAGGTGTGTGTTTTGGTAGTGACAGTTTCTGCCCACTGATTTCCTGACCTTACATTCTTTTACTTCCAAACAATGGGATCTAATGCTGCATAGGGCCACTATGAAATGGATATGATTTAATAGACTTCCATTTAATATCAATAAACTAGTAAAAATGTCCTTGGTGAATCAGTGCAAATATGAGTGGTGCCAGTTCAGGTGGTGCCGCTGGAACAGAAAGCTAGACCTTCTTTTTGTTCGATGGATGGCTGCCCAAGCATGACACAGCAACACCAAATGCCACATCAGCCTTCTGTAATAGTGTCTAACCCGAGAGATGAAAGATTGTTGCAGTAATTGCACAGGCGTCACTGCTGATACCCTCCTGCAGGGCGTCTCTAATCAAAGTAAAACCCTGTCTTTTTGGCGTCCATTAAAACAATATTTAAGGTGCAGTGTGATCATTTAAAGCTTAGGATGTGTCTCCCCTGTGCTCCTCCCTCTCTTCCTCACCCGCTCTCCTTTTTTCTCTCACACTCTCTGTCTCACTTCCCCCCAGCTCGTGTGAAACGGCCTCCCGCTGGCTCTTCAGTTGCAGGTTGTAATGCTACACCGCACCTTTTATTTTACCTTCAAAAGAGCATTTGAATAAGCATGGCTCTTGGAGTTTAAAACCTTTTGTGTACCTGTAGTGTGATTATATGTGTGCTACAGAGAGAATAGGAGGGTGAGGTTGTGGAATTGCACGTTTATTCCTGATTGTGCAGTATTATAGATTTTTGAAAGCAGATCATACTAGATTGGAATAAACTGGCTGACAAATGGCATCAATTACAAAGATCTGACAGGAGCAAAGAAAAACGTTTGAATTAGAACAGGAAAACAGGGGAAACTGTTTTAGTCTACGTTATAGCATCTCTCATGCACAAGACCACTACTATCGTTACTACATTGTAAAATCATCACTGTAAAGCTGCACTACAGATTTGAACTTTTTATAAAGAGTAACTGCATACTAGTCAGGAGTAGTCTGAAGACCTAGTGCTTTTATTAGAATGCAATTTTATTTTATTATCATTATTTCAGCTTTGCCCCAAAACAAAACATTGACATTACATGCCGTATATTCGCAATACGTGGTTAACAGATCCCCTCACTTCTGTTACCCTTCACACGTCACAAATTACAATGTTATGGCACACAATGCACCTATTGTACCACATCTAAAAACTGCAATATATATATTTTTTTAATTTAACATGTCACATACCGTAATGTCTACTGCAAGGACTAATTTATGCTCATTTTTAAAGGAACAAATTAGTGATGACATCCACAACATGCTAAGAAAAGAAATTGTGCATCACAAATCATAAAATGTGTCACATTAACAATTTCCACCCATCCCCACATGGCACTACAGGGTTTTGAGCTAAAAGGACTAAACAGAAAGATAAAACCATTTCATGTTGTGGCTTCTCAGGTGTAAATAACTTCTACACTGTAATCTGAACATGCTAAATACTTTTCCCCTCTTATTCCTTGGGTTTTTGGTTTGTGCCAGACTTTATGCAAGCTTGCATAATATGCAAAACCTATTTTTGTGAAAAAGTGCACATTGTTATTGTAACAGCAGTAACAGGATTGTAATGTTGCAGATGTGCCCAGCAGAGGCAGTCAGACAGAGATTTAGGCACACACATGCTTATGGACAGACAAACAGGCAGATGGTACCTGGTCCAGGTGAAGTTTTGTGGTCGGGGATTCCCTCCGCTCTCACACCGGAGCTCAGCTCCCATCCAATTAACCGACCAACTCTGATCATAACCAACAACCACAGGATCAGGCGGAACTAAAACACACATACACACACACAAACGGGATGTTGAAAAGGCAACTGTAATCCAGTCACGGTTCAAGTTAAGCTATTTACTTTCCAAGGCTTATTGTTCAGTTCCGTTGTTTTCTCAGACATAATTTCTCTGCTGTAACGGTTCACATAAATGTTCATAAGTGACCCTTATTTGGTGCAATGTATAAAACACACACATACATACATACATACATACATACATACATACACACACATACATATATATATATATATATATATATATACATACACACACCCCTGTAATATGAACATTGCCATGCTGTGTAATGGAAAATTGGAATTTGACTGGTCATTTAGTTCAGATAAAATTTATAAGTCCTCGTCCCAAACTCTCACAGATATCCCACATGCACAAGCCAGCAGGAGATGCTCAGTAATAACAACAACACACTGCACAGCCATATCTATTAACAGGTTTTGTTACTCCATTAGAATAGGAAGGCGGATGGGAAAAGGACTATAATTACTGAGGGGCCCAATCACAGAAGGCCGTTCACTCCACAATTATTGAAACCAGACTTTAAAAACTCCACACGCTGCAGATTCATACTGGATTAAAATCACTCCACAATGATTACTGCCAGACCGTAAAAACAAAAACACGCTGCAGAATTATGCTGGATTAAAACTACGAGGCTTGTCTGCTTAAATTACAATCTCTTTCCAATTACAGTTAATCCATCTCCAACAATGCATTCAAAATAAAGAGTCAAACCAAGTATTGCTAAGTCAAACTGACAGCAATTGACCAATCAAACAGACTCACAGTGCACCACCAGCGTGTTGCTGAGTCTTTGGGGGTTCTCTAGGGCAGGATGCCACACCAGACAGTCCAACTTCCGACCATTTAGGCTCCTTAAAGGGTGCAGGAAGAAGGAGGAAGTAATGACTTTATCTTCTGAGCTTTTGTTTTGTGACTGGCCAGGGAGATCTGTGTCCCAGGAGAGGTGGGGCCGAGGCAAGCCAACTGCACGACATGTGGCTGCCAAACGAAATTCTTGACCCTCCTCCAGAATGACTGGTTCCAGCATGGCGATGGGTATTCCTAAAGTGCAGAAGAGGAAAATGAAGGGGGGGGGTCGGGACAACATTTGGAGACAAAAGATGTGCAGTTGGTCAGTTAAGATTTTTGCTAATTTAGTACCTGAACATAGCTAGCAGTAGCTATGGAAACGTGTGTACTTAATTACTTAATTATTACGCACACATGCCTCAAACTGTATTTAGTTTAAGTAATCTCAAAGTTGTTTTGGACACCGCAATGTTATTTAAAAACATGGAGTAAACTACATTGCATGTGTAATCTTTGCTTATTGTTACAGATAAAAGCATACAGTGGTCATACAGTATCAGAAACCATATAGGAAAGAAAATTGAATATTGCTTACAAACTTGATGCACATTCATGAAAGTGTATGATGTTTTAAGCATTAAGCATCCATTAGCAGCTTTAGTCTCACAGCTTCAGTGCAAAATTGAAAAAGCAAACTAAGGAATCCAAACTCTAAAAACGTCTTGACTGATTTGGTGAAAGGGGAAATTCTCCTGTGCAAATTAGAATGTACTGTTTGCTGCCAAGCTAATGTTTTAAGAATTCTCTATGTGATTTTGTGTGAAGCATTAACTCATGCAATTTACTCATTATCACAACTAAAAGCTTTATAAAGGTCTTGTTGTGGTGAATAAAGGCATTAACTAGAGAAAAACAAGAGAATTCTTACTCCAGACAGTGAGCCTAATTTGTTTCTCGAAGTTTCCTGAAGGAAAAGTAGAAATGTGGCAAGTGTATGTGGCTTCATCCGATTCCTTTGTGTTCAGGATCAGCAGCGTTGAGTCTTTAAAAGGGTCAGTGCTTGCAAAACGCATATGGCCACCAAAACCTTGAAACTCTGCACGCACACACACACACACACACAAACACACACACACAGGTTTAAGGAGGAAGAGCTCTATTTTACAGCACCAGCAGCCAAACACAATCTCTACAAAAGATCCTTTGTTTTAACAGCCTTGAGTCAGTTACACAAACCCAAATGAGTCCCAGTACTGTGTCCTCTGTGTGATTTTGTTCTTATGTAGGAACTTTGGATGTGTATTTAATCTGTGAACTGCGTATGACTGACTGTACTATTCTGCATGTTTGAAGTTTTGGTTAAGTGAGATGAGCACTCTGATCCACAAGGTAAGCGCTGCAGATCTCAGATGATTAAATGTATAGCTTTTATTGATGAGGTTTCATGGCTGTGTTAACAGTTTCTCTGTTCATAAAGTTTTTTAATTGTATTTAAAAATATGTATTCTGTATCACAAAAATAATAACTTGATAAGATAACTGTTCATAAAACATAAGGACAGAAGAATATCAGTCTAAAATGCTATCAGAAATGAGTGTTATTATAGGGATGAGACTCCGACATTTATGGACCAAACTGAAAGCCCACCTCAACTACTCACAGTTTGCCTCCCTTTATCAGTGGTGTAGCTCTACATCAGATAGATGTTTATCAGTTATTCCATGTTAAAACTCAATTTCTATTATTTGGATTGTGACAGATTGTCAGTATAAGCAAATCTGCATAATTTATTCATTTTTCTGCATAACATCAACACAAGCTAAATTGGACAGTGTGTGTGTGGGCACCTTGAATTCCTTCTGTCATGTGTTTAGTGATGATTTGCTCTTCGACCCCATCGCGGTGCTCCCTGGACCAGGTCACCTGCACCACTCTGCTCTCATCCTGCACTTTAAACTCACAAGGCAGCCGTGTCTCATCATCAGCAAAGGTCTGCAAGGTCATAGTCTGAACAGGCTGGACAGATTCACCGCACACAGGGCCTGTGTTTGTGCATGAATGTTAGATGGAAAAGGTTGGGGGAGGAAAATAAAGAGAAATGTGTGAAAAACAACAATAACAACAACAACAATCACCTAAGGTTGCTGTCCAGTAAGAACAAAAAAGAATACATGAGTAGGAAATTCAAATTATCATGAGATGCACTGTAATTCTTGAAGGATCCTGAAGCAATACATCATAAACAATGCACAAATCATAATAATTATAATGATAATAATAAACACAATAAACTATTCTACAATCTGATATAAAGACCAAAACATTCACATTAAAGAAGTATGCTATATTTCTTTTTCTATTTTAATTTAAAATATATTAGGTAAAACTTAGATGTAGGGTTAAAGATGTCTCTAATGCTATTCTTGGGCATCACCAAATACAATAAAATGTCCTAATGAATGAATGGATGAATAAATGAGTTTGAATGGATGAATGCCTCATGGAGTTTAACTTAATTATGAGGTGCCCAGAAATGTCCACCTTTTTTGGGGTTTTGCATTACAGACCAGGACCTTTTTTCAATGATCTACTCTGTTAGGGGTGGGTTTTATACATAAGGCAAAAGCAATGCTATGTTATGATTAATACCATCTTTATTAAAGAAGTAATATGTTCTTCCTTGACACATTCAAGACCTCTTTACATCCAAAACTGTTGCAAATGGATTTTTAAATTAAACTCATTTTAAAATTTAACTCTTTAAATGGTGGGTTGAATTCAGAATATTAAATCACATGAAAATGAAATGAAAACTAAAGACAAATGATTAAACCAAAAAAGACATAAATCATGTCAGACAGTAGACCATAAACAGTAGATACAGTAGAACAGAAGAGTAGTTGTGGTGGCGTGAGAAAAAGGTGCGGGTGGAAACAGGTAAGCGTTGGTGTGTTTGTAGTCTTAGTATTACGTCTCTAGTTCGACAGAGAGTTTGAGATTAGTGTATGGATGTGTTTTGAGGTGAATAACCAGACTTCAGTTAATGTTCAACTCTTTCTATCATGATGGATGAGGTTAGACATACAGAAGTGGTGCACACACACAAAAAACACAAGGACATGAACAACTCCCAAGCACACACAAGGACATTCCCACACAATGAATACAGAGCTGCATTAAATTATTTAATTCATGGAATGGTTTGGTGAAAATTCCACACACTATCTTCCACGTACCTTTACGTAGTCCTCCACAAGTGTCCAAATTTAGCTTATTTATTTTAGTGCTGGAACAACAAGGCTAACATTGCTAGCAAACACAGAATAGTACACAGTAACCCAAATCAGCTGCACCAGATCTTCATTAAGGCTCTGGAGGTTCGTTGACATGGTTTAGGACACAGTGCTATTCACTGCAAACTATAAAAATGAACAAAACTGTGTTGCTGAACACAGCTCAGGTGTTGTGCTGAATTATGACTACTATAGATCTATGATTTATACCAGTCTATCGATCTACCACGTTCCCAATTTCTGCTGCTTTAAATAACAGAATCAGAACTGGCTAACATACTCTGAAGCACCTGTAAGCCTGCATGTAGTAGATATAAAGCATAGGATGGGGGTTCTTATGAATTTGGCACATCATCAGCTGTCTGTATTTACTGTCCACAATTTGGGGTGAATTTTTGGTTCATTTTTATAGTACACAGTCAGTCACACAGAGTCCAACTCAACTTTGGCAAGCCATGCGTGACCATAATGAAGAACCGGATGTGGTTTAATCAGACTAAAATAAGTTTTTGGAATGTAATTATGCAAATGATTTTGGTGAATCCTTTATTTTAGTGTTAGCAACATTAAACTCATAGCTCCAGCACTAAAGGAGAAACATTTGGATGCCAAACATGTCTTATATGGCTTATTAGCTGACTCTGTCTGAGATACAGGTAAAATTTGTGTAAAAAGTTGTTTCATTTTTCCAAACCATACATTTTCCAATAAGTAAGTTGATTTAAAGTACACTCATCATCAAAAGAATAATTGTACAAATAGTTCCACCCAACAGGAATCAGCCGACAGGAATAAAACTTGGTAGACAGATTTGACATTGTGCGACATGCAAATGATTCAAGCTTCATGCTAGGTTGCTCACATGATGCAAGAGGCCTTATCTCTGCACCTGACTGACCCAACAACCACGATTGCAGACATTCAGTGTGCAGTTATGCCCTTCATGAGTCTTCCTGTTAGTTCCAGCAGTATGACTGTATGATGCTGGGGTACATCCACGCAGACCTCTACGATGACTGCCCTTAACCCCACGTCAGTGTTGCCACAGACTGCAATGGTGTCGTGCCAGACTGTCATGAAGTGACTAAGAATGGCAGCAGCTCATTTTTAGTCAAGTTCCCCATTTTTGTCTTGGTGGACACGACAAATGAATGTGGAGGGTCAGATTTCAGCGCCAAGGTTTGTTGTCATGTGTTACACATCCCGCAGGCCTGGTGCCACTCCACCTACACCCCCACTGCCAAATCTGTAGCAACTGTGTGAGAATGTTCAAGTTGCATAGATGGATTATCACAGGACACCATTAGGGTGATTACAACTCAATACTGGGACGTCTGGCATGTTGCGTTACTGAGAGACACTACCTCTGTATGTGTATTGCCCATAGCAGTCATAATGGTTTTGTCATTTATTGTTCCTGGTAATCTTTATCTTCCTTCCAAATAGCACTGCAATCCAAAGCTTCCCTCTGGGTGCAACTTTTCTTTTAATGATGAATATATATGTAGCTCATTTCATTTAAGGCAGCTCTTATCTCAGCGCTGAATGGACTGAAAACAATTAAACAATTTCTGACATCCTCTAAGCAGATTCAGTCTTTTCTTACTAGACAAAAAGGAATTTGTTCTCCCCCTCTCTTTCTCTTTCACATTAGGTGCCGGCAGTCGTACTGGCATTTCCTGTTCATATGGCTATTTACTTAAAGATCACACCTTCTGTTACACACAGACGCAAAAACACAGAGGCTTCTCAAACACAAACACGCTTGTCATGCGACTCCTCCGAGTTTCCTGAACAATGCAGGTGAGCACCAACACACACTGGAAGTGTGGCCAGCATACACACCCAAAATGCACAATGCCTACAGACGGACATGCACTACACTCGGAACAATCTGACACTCTTGACTCAGGCATTTAATGAGTAAAGGATTAATCATTCACTATTTCGCAACAGTCCCCCTGAAGGAATGCAACTCTTCTACTTACGAGTTTCCTTCTGTCATACGTTCTCTCTTTCTCTCTCTGTCACACACACACACCTACTCGCTCACTCACTCACTCACTCACTCACAATGCCTTTACCTAAACCTAACCTTGAGGATATTTTCCGGGTCTGGTCAGGTTTTCCATTTGGTAAACAAACAACAAACACACAAAGTTTCTTTACTCCAGCCACCTCTATACATCTGTATTTTCACTGTAACAAAATATAACATCTGCTCTTTATACAGGGACTAATAACACAGATGTGCTTGCGTTAACTCAATACGTGGTCACACAAGTTCATCCAGCGTCTTAGTTGAGTCAAACTGCTATTACTATTCCCAACTATTGTTTCTAGTTCTGCATCTTAGTGAGATAAACTAACAGAATTTGTGCTTTTGACTTAATTTCCCCCGTAACGTCCGTCACCCAATGCCATCAGACAGTATCACCACCTGGGATCCTGGATATGGACAGCTGTGGCATTGCTGGGATTTAAACCTACCATCTTGTGAAGCAGGGATAAATTATTATACAGTTACACCACATGTGATGATGCTACTCTTTGAAATCTAAAACAACAAATGTTGTCTACAGTATTAGACATTTATGGAGACAAAGTATGTGGTTCTTTGGGTTTTTCTGAGTGGTGTGATGGACTAAGCCATCATCCCCAGCAGGAGATTTTGAGTTTGAACCCCAGCAATGCCATAGCCATCCCGTAGTGGGTACCTCAGAGGAGTAAAAGGTGTAGTACGATAGTGAGATGGAAACACTGCTGGTTAGTAAAGCTTAAATGAACTAAAAATCAGCTAAAATGATTATTTACCCAGCTGAGAAGCAGGACTAAGAAAATTAGGAAAACCTTTCACTCCACTATTACTACACTGGATAAATGCTCACATTCTCTAGTGTGAGTGTAGTGTGTAGTGTCTCTAATTCAAGAAAAGCTGTGTAACCAGTTATTTGTCAGTTTAGGTTCAGCAGACTTCTCATATATAAGAGTATATCGTGAGGACTGTGGGTCCTCAAAAGGGCGATAAATACAAGCACACATACACAATCCCTTTCTTTCCCTAATGAATATTGTGTAGTAAATATTAATGGAGCCAATCAAATCAAATCACAGCACAGCTTCGCAATATTTTGTGTGGGAATGTTGTTCCAGTAAAGAAAGTTTTTATAACACTGTTGGCCAGTCTGTCTGAGAGAGAGAGAGAGAGAGAGATATATATCTATATCTACATATACACACACACATATACATACATACATACATACACATATATACATACATATATATATACACACACACACACACACACACACACACACATATACATACATACATACACATATATACATACACATATATATATACACATACACACACACACGTTACTGCCATGTAGTGTGTAGTAAATGTGTGTTCAAAATACAAGTTCAAATAATTTGGGTGTTTAATGTGTGTGTGTCCCACCATAATTGTGGTAAAAACATGTTTTTGCCCGTTTGTGCTTTATGTCAGCTCTTACATTCTTTCCAGAATATCTCCATATACGGAATATACATTATAGTTATTATTAAAAGCTTTACTTGTTTTTACCTACCTATTACTCTTGCCAGCAAGAGACCAAACCAGGCCAGACGTGCCATTTTCCTTTCCTTGAATGGTCCACGATCCACTAGTCCAACTTTGAGATTTTCAGACAGCAGGCCACACAGAAACTCCTCTCAGGCTTTCCCAGCCAGCCAGCACTTTGGCCTTATCCACCTCACGCGCAGCACACTGTGGTTTCCTGTCTTTGCGTCCTCTGCTCTCATACTCTGACAGTAAGCGTCTCCAGTGGAGTTCAGTAAGATTTCATTCCACGCTGTTCCTTTCCCAAAAAACGTTCCTAGATTCCAACTGCAACTAGACTCATCCTCTCAGTCCACAAAAATGGTCCTGCTAGTTGGTTTGTCTCTGTATGTAGTGGTGTGGCCAAACGCTGAGTAAACCGCCCTGCACAAGCCCCCGCGTGCTGCCCGCAGATGAAAAGTAACCTGTGCGAGCACCTGTTCTCCTGTTCTGTCCGCTCGCGTGCAGCTCGCGCTCCGCCCACAGCCCGCCTGTTTTCTTGCTCTGGAACATTAAACTGCTAACTTTGAACCCCGTCCCGTTGTCCTCTGCAGCCTGCTGTTGTAGCCACCTTACAGGGTATACCCCAAAAAGAGAATGAACGTGGAGTTTGAGGAGAGCTCAGAAAGCCCGTGAGCGATTCAACCGCTTCGTGTTTGCGTTGGCAGTAACAGCCCTGCAGGCCTCGAGCTGGAGGACCAGCCGGACCAGTTCTGATGTAAATCACACAGTGCGGCAACATGTCTCACTGTGACGGAAATCTAACTGTAAACAAAATTTGAATGCTGAAGCGTGTAAAACTCACACCGGGGTTAGCAAACGTACTGGTGAACGCTTGGGTCTGTATTACCCCAGGTCTCATATGAGAAACCCTGAGAGAGACGCGTATAACCTGGTATGTTAATAATCACTTGTTTTACTGTGCATGTGATATTTCAGCCTGTGAAATAGCGACATCTAGTGGACGACTACAGAATCTACAGGAGCAAAGGTCATGAACCACTAAGCTCATGGTAACACTGCACTTGAACCCTGCTGCATAACAATGATATAACACGACATCCCAACTAAACACAAAATAACACACATACTTCATATTAAATTAATCACGTAGGAAATGGTTCTTTGTTATATCATCATGTTACACCTGCTGGTTGTTTGTTCTGCAAAGCTACACCAAATGTGTGAACTCCCCTTAGCTGCATTACAGTTTAAACAGTTTGACCATAAATTAATCTCATACTGAAAAAAAGGTGACTTCTATCAGCTATCATCTACTTGCTGGTTGAAAATGATCAAAAGAGAGAAGCATGTTTTAGAACATAGCTAGCAACTCATAACATAAGCTAGATAGAGGCTTTCTTTCATGTTAGCTTGCACTATGAAATAAGCTTAAATATGTGTGGAAGCTAGTGCTGCATGACTGGGGGATACGGCCTTACTTTATGTCATTTTTGCATTTCATCTAAAAAAAATCAAAATTTGGATAGTGATTGAATTTAGTCTTACTGAACAGACTAATCATATGAATACAGTCACAGCTGTAAAAAAAAAATGCAACACTTATGTATATTATATATAATGTATTATTATTATTATTATGATTATTATTATTAATAATAATAATAATATTAATATTATTATTATGTCCTACACAGGGGCAGCGCAGCCAAATTGATGATAAAAGTGCCAGGTCAGGCCATTTTCAGTAAAAAAAAAAAAAACTTAAAGTAGAACTGTGAACCAAAATCTGCTCATCTCTTTTTTATTTCTTATTTTATTTATTATTTATTCTACACTGATAATAAAGCCTGTGGCTAGTGGTAAACTAAAAACGAGATGGCGTTTAACTGATGGAATGTCCATTCCATATTAAATAGTTCAATAATGTTTTCACCTGTTTAGCATTTGAATTGCTACATCATGCAAGCTACCCAAGGTGTCATGTAAGTGGAAAACTGTATTTACATTGTCATAGTTTTTATAAGAAGAGCTCGTGACATAGAACTGACATGCTGTGAATCTCAAATACTGCTGTTCTTTCAAATACAAATCCCACATATATAAAAGAGTTCAGTAGTAGTCTTGACTCTTGACTAATGTTTACACATCCAAATTCTGCAGTTCCAGGCTGTGAAGGCAGTGTCTTGCCCTTTCCAAGGAACTGAACTGTCAGCAGGCATTGTTGATGTTCATCTTTAAATGGGGCTGAAATTGACTCCCTATTTACCAGCTTCTTAACTGAATGTTTCATTTATACCTTAAATGCTACAGGTGTCAGAATAGAACTACAGCACCGACAGAATTGAAAATTACAACCACATAGGAAATTGGAAGCTTGTATTGAATTGAAACAATGTATTGAATTGAATTGAATTTATTCATCTTCACAATTCGCTAATATGCAGGGCCGATACAGACATCCACACATGCACACACCTAAGAGTAATTTAGCTCTCCAGTTCACGTAACTGTACCTGGAGGAAACCCACACTGACACAGAAAGGACCCCAGATGCCCCACCTGGGAGTAAAACCCAGGCCATTTTGGTGACAACTCTACCCATTCCACCACCACTTCGATTCAATTCAATTCTAATTGACTTTAACTGAACAGAATTTAATTTGGTCTACACATTTTATTCGGGACAATTCCTCAAACTTTAGATAATATTAGGCTATTCAAAATAACTTCACCCAGCGCTTAACAGCGAAGCGAAGAGACTAAAGAGAGGACTGGTTTAAGAGCATCACAACCCAAACAGGAACCTATAAGTAGCTGCCATGCTGTGTGATTTTATCACTGTTCGATGGTTAAAGCAGATCGTCTTAAACTGAAAGTTTCATTCTGAGTACCAACTTTTATTAACTGTACTGATGTTGAGGTCAGAAGTAAGTAGCTAAAATAGGAAATGTTTGCTACTTGTAAGCTCCATGTAATTGATATTAGCATGTCTAACTTACAAAAAAAAAAAATTGCTTCATTCCTAGGGCCCAATCCTAGGCTCTTAATGAAGATATAAAACAGCATCTGTGCATTTTAACCACAACCATAGTCACATATCGTCTATGCAGACATCAGAGATCAATTTACAATGCTGAATGAAGGCATCCTCTAGGGTGGAATAGGAACTTTCGTGTTTTATATTACTTTAGCTTCATAGACTGTACAAGTTGCTATCAGTAAACTAGGGCTGTATTTAGTGTGGAAGGCCACTGGTTAAACCCCTAAATTACTGCACAGTGTTCTTGTGCTGACATGCGCAAGTATATACATTAGCTCACACCTACAGGCTCAACCGGAAATTCTCCCACTCCTGATCACATGTTTCCTATACTGGTCATTGTGATGACGGATGATATTTGATGTTGTAACAGTTTGTCATATACTATTTCTTTGGTATGAATATTTAAAGTTAGCCTTTATGATTTCATATGTCATGACATTCAATGACACTTACATGTAAATAGTGGAATGACTATACTGTATATTATTTTCTGTATTAGGACTAACTTCATAAACACCACTCAGTTTCATTTATTAAAATATTTAATGTTCTCATTCAGTACACCTACATCTGTACACTCACTACACCTGCTTGCTCTTAACATACATTCTTACACAGAAGCAGAACAGAACATATCTATATATTTTTGTATATCTATATTTATGTCTCTTTATGTCTATAACTATACCAAGCAATGTTACAGTATTAGGTACAATGTTGCAAGCTATTTAGCAAGCTATGAGTCTACGAACTGTTAAAAGCAAGCTGTATACAAAAATGAAGAAAAAATACATTAATGACCTAAATAGAAATAGTGCATAGAGAATACATCCTTAGATTTGCAGAGTTGTTTTCAGAAAACACATTAAACATAAGATGACTCATTTACGCTAAACCTTTCTTCTTCACGTTGAGGGTCTCATAGGTATCTTGAGCGTGTGGCTTCAAACCCTGATAGTGAAAGAGATAGATATAAATTTATTTAGACAAATATTACAACCACAGGTGCATGCAAAAGTTTGAACAACCCTGGTCAAATTACATGTTGTTGGTCTTGGATGTTTATTGCAGTGGTGGTGACAGGTATCGGGGTCATAATGTCGTCAGCTCAAATGTTTTTTTAGCCAGTGAACCTACATATTTCTTGAAAATACTTCTCAATATATATACTTGTATTCTCAATACTATATACTTTTTGTTGCCCTTTTTTTTGACATGATGAACAAGACATGAGCATGTCATGATTTTAAAGATGCTAAATGTGAAACAGCTAGTTTGTTCAGTTTTGAGTCTTTTCCCACATTTTTGTTCATGATGTACTAGAAATATGCCATTTAAAATATAAGACTTTTACACTTCTCTTTATGTGGGTACTGAACAGGAAGAAAGACTAATTAAAGAGTTTTCCATGATAAGTGAAATTGTTTAGGGTGTTTTTTGTGCTAAATTTGACTAAACTACTGTAAGCATTATGTGTCACTAAAAGACTGTCAATGATGTCACTCATAAAACATTACACAATTTAAAAAAAGATACCATTAAAAAAAGATATCTACAGTATGGAAACGTATGGCCTTGTCTGGTAAAATTACATGCATTAAATGCACAATTACTTGCTGAGTTTAACATATTATGGAAAAAATGAAACAGAAAGTTTTATATTACATTTTACATTTCATTTTCACCAATATGTTAAAATACATTGGACTAAAATGAAAAAATGCCATTTTTAAGTCCACAGTAGAGGATATGTAAGCTTTTGTTGTAGAAAAGTTCAGATTTGACAGTATAACCGAGTACGTCAATAGCATACTATCATTAACACCACAACAGTAGAATGATGCTTATGTATCCATTTCGTAGGTTTAAGAAACAACAGAATCGTTGGATATCTGGTTTCTATTACCAAAGGCAACCTATTACTCATTCATACTTGTACATTTCTCTAATATGGCTAATCAGACAACTCTGATAGGTTTGGTGAGGTGTGAATCATGCAGAATTCTTCAATATATTAATGTAAATGCAGTTTCGTAATAATAATATTACTGAACAAAACTGTAAGTATATATATGACAACAGAACATTATTTTGTGTTCTGCGTCTGTATGTGTTACTGTACCTCATAGATGCCTTCTCCTTTTTTCTCCTTGTTTAGGAAACAACATAAAAAAGTGTGATTAACATCATCAGAAAATAGACCATGACCATTTCTCTGAACTGAAGTTTCTCAACAGTGTGTGGTGCTTTGTTCCAGTTTGTGGTGTCATCTTTTTTTACAGAGAAGCAGCAGTTCCTGTTTCTGTCTCCAGACTTTTAGAACTTGTTATTTTGGGATGAGCTCAGACAAAGTGGATAAATTAAACTTCAGTCAAGTGCGCTCGCCTTATGGGTCTGCAGACTTTAGACACCAGCCCTGAGGTTAGTTGCAGAGCTCAGTGGAAATGGTGAGATGTGTTTATATGTGTATAAATATCTGTTAGTGGTCAGTATACACACACAGGAAGCAGAACCGAGAGCACACAGTGCACAGGGGAAGTTAGGACAAGATGGAAGGCAAGCAGACCAACACATCAATTACACAAGTAGGTTTTCTTTTAAAGGCTTACCCCTTGAAGATTTGCACTGTTTCCACGCATCTGCAGAACACAGAATGACGATTAGTTTTATGCAACAGTACTATCTACACTCCACAGAAGCAAACACTGCATTAATGTCATTTAATTATATCATATATTTTGATTCTCTTAAATTCACTCTTTAAAATAATGGTGCCAAAATTGGTCTTTATAGGTTTACTCCCCTAAAAAAAACAAAGCAAGAGATGGTTTAAGTCTTTAAAGGGTTGTTGGGAAAGTTCAGTGCCTCTAAACAGTTCCCAGGAATGTTTAAGAAGACACAGAAATTGTTTTCTTATGGTATCACTCCAAAACAAACCTTTTGGCACCTTATAATAAATAATAATAACCTCAGTGTTGTTTTCTAAATTTCTGCTCAGTTAAGTCGCTCACAGTGGTGGTGAAAGGAACCACATATCTGTAGAGGTCAATGCCCCTAAAAGTTCCCTCACTAAAAGTTATGACATGATATGACATGAAACGGTTATAAATACTTTACCTGACTTCTTTGGGACAGTTTTAGGATAATTCTAAACCTATTTTTCAAATACATTAATGTTCAGATATATACAAAGATAAAGCCTATTCCTATATGTACCACTATTTTACCTTTATCAACACTCACGTCACATTTGCGCTGCATATTTACGTTGTAGACATCGTATGTATAGGCATTTTATGTCAAAACTGTAAATAAGGAAGTTATTAGAAGTGCTTTTGGTTTCTGTCTACTGTAAAAGAAAATCCAAAAAGTTGTAATCTGAATTGTGAGTGAGAGTGAGATATTTTGTCACTGTAGTAAGATTTCAGGTTCAGTTGGTGCAGACTGAAGTCCCAGCACGTCTGCAATGTCTTTTGAAGCGAATGAAAAATTCTGATCATGCAAAACTGTATGATTAAACGTTCTATTGCCAAAACACAGATATCAGTTCACCTCGCACCACTTACTGCTCCTCCTGACTTGCTGACTGGCCTGCTTTCGTTCTCCAACAGATTTACTTAAACCCTTCTAAGTGTGTGAAGTGCATAACCTACATAGATTGCAAAGATGTCTAAAGATAATATGTGCAGGTTTATCTGCATGATGGATTTTTTTTTAATGAGAGAGAAAGAGACCCATTTTAACAGCATTACATATCCCTTAATATAATATACCTACCGGCCACCTCTTTAGGTTTTCTTTACTGTATAGGTCCAGTTTTACAATTACAGACTGTAGTCTACCTGTTTCTCTGTATAATTTGTTAGCCCCATTCTACCCTGCTACCCAAGGGTCATGGGCCCCACAGGACCACCACAGAGGCGGTATCATTTGGCTGGTGGATCAGAAATGCAGTGAAACCAAAGTGGTGGTGGCATGTTTGTGTGTGTTGGGAGTGGATCAGACACAGCAGCCCTGCTGGAATTTTTAAACAATGTGTCCACTCACTGTCCACACTCAAGGTACACCCCTACACAACTGGTCCACTTTGTAGACGTAAAGTCATTCGACAGCTTATCTGTTGCTTCATAGTTTGTGTTAGTCATCCTCCATTTCTTCATCAGTGGTCACAGGATGCTTCCCATAAGATGCTGCCACCAGGACACTGTTGGCTGGATATTTTTGGTTGGTGGACTGTTCTCAGTCCAGTAGTGACAGAGAGGTGTTTAAAATACTCTTGTGTATCTCATCCACTCACACCAACACATCACCACCACATCAGTGTTACGACTGTGCTGAGAATGACCCACCACCCAGATAATATCTGTGGTCCTGTGGTCCTGTAGGGCTGCTGACCATTAAAGAACAGGGTAAAACGTGTGACAAAGTATACAGAAAATCAGATGGGCTACAGTCTGTAATTGTAGAACTACAAAGTCTGTCTATATGGAAAGTGGAGCTGTTAAAATGTTTAATGTATAAGGATATAAGGAGGTGAAGTGGCTGGTGGGTGTATAGTATAGACTTGTGTAAGTTCACAGACAATTCTAAAACTCTTAAGCATAAGCTTCTCAGCAAATCAAAAGACACTGTACGTATAACCATGAAAGGATAGAGGAGTAGTATAATAAACAATAGAACAAAACCATCTCACCTTTCATCACTTTTCAGGAGAAAGATTTAGTTAAGAACATTCTTAACTTTAAATGTAAGTTAACCGGGCCAGACTGAGGTATATTGCTGACCATTTGCGAAATGTTTAAGAAGAAAAGGAAAATACATTTAGGGTTCACAATGATGTACAGTAGTTTTTGCATGTCAAACTGCCTTTATGGTTCACTTCTTTGGCCTATGCATGCACTAGATGTTTATCTGCATTAGACACTGTTGCATATAACTGCTGTTGTGCAAAAGCCTCATAGCTCCATTTCTGTTGCTTTTCCACATTGCATTGTTTGAAAACTTCAGTTACCGTTTAACGTATCAAAATATCATTACATATAGAAATGGTCCAAAATCCTCTTACATTAACCCCTGTTACAAGTGAAGAATATTTTTCCTTCGACTGTAAAAACACAGTCATGTTTTTTGTTCTGACAGTGATGATATAGTTCATCTGCATATGTGTATGTGCATATTGCTGCTGTCAAAACCTCGTATTTCCGAAATGACAAAGAAGAAAAAACATCTGTTACTTTTACTATAAATCAGTGTAACCTGATTTTTATAGTAATTACGAGCCATTTATTCTGGTCCATTTTACTCTAAAACTTACTCACGATATAAAGGACAACACATACTTCGAAAATTATCTCCAAACTGAAAAACTACAACAAATTTTTTTGTTCTGATAGCAGTGATATATCTCAATATACTGACATGCATGTGCACATACAGACATAATGTTTCATGCTTAAGAAGGACGTAGTTAAATATATTTAGTACATTTATTTGAAAACATAAGATATATTGGACATTTATTTTTAATATGAGCAACTCTATGTACATATTTTTTCACAGCAGTGTGAAATCTCTGAAGTTCCATTCTCTGAGATGGTTCACCAGACTACACAAACAGAATTACATATATATGAGTACGGTGCTTCTTCAAAGGGTGCTGCTATTAATTGCACCACCCACATGCTCAGACACTAATATTGACCATAAATGGTTGCCATTGATTGTGTTATGACAACCGTGTCCAGGGGTTCTTTAAAGCAATTCTTTGGAAGTACCATGTTTGGTTCCTCAAAGAACCTTTCATCCGTGACTCTTTTAAGAATAATTTTGGTTAACAAAAATACATAACACATAATTAGACACAAAACCCGATTTCTCCTCAAATTATAAAGGAGCAAGTTTTAATGTAGTATGTACACATCCTTTGTAATCTGATACATCTAATTCAGCATACAGCAGTTTAGCCCCACAAATTCATGCTGAAGTTATAAAGAGTGTTTCAGCCGGAACTGCTTTTTAGTGAGGCACAGCCCAGCCGCTCAGCTCTATTGTATGTACATATATATGGGTCTAAAGGCACAGTAACGAGATCAGTCCAATTTGTCCAATTATGAGATGAAAAGAGGTTGGAAAATGGACATTTTAAAATGAATTATGACAAAAGGTACACATGGACTATGGACCTTCCATTGAAAAGTATGTAGGATAAGAGGAATTTCAAGAACCAATTATGTAGCAAATAAAGTCTGCACATTTAGGCCAAAAACCTATTAGGACCCCTTATTTCCATGATAATAAAGGACAAACAGAGGATGCTAATTTTTAGTTAAAAACCAGGTTTGGGAAACACTGTATAGGACTGTTTTATTGCTGGATATAAAGTTAAAGCTGTACGATATTTGATGAGAACAGGCTTTAATCACTACATGTACGCAGCAAATAAAAGATGACTCACCCTTAGTCTGCAGTACAGGATGGTCAGAACAATGCCGTAGATCACTAGAATCCCGTCCAGAATGTAACACAATCCTCCCGACTCCATGGCGGCTAGAAGAGAGTTTATTATTATTGTTACTTTTTATTAATAAATATTATTAATGTCCGTAATTATGTGATCCATGTTCTCTACAAATCTCTAGAAAGAAATAATTCTAATCTGTATTTGATGACAGATCAGATCACATGGTTTTAAATCAAACAATAGAAGACCCTGATTTGATTGTAAATAAATGCATAAAAAATATAAATATATATCATTTTAATGCATACAAAAAAATGTAATTAGTCCTGTTTATTCAAGGTGTGACTACACGTTTTATCATTTTTGATCAATCACAGCAGATTCTGTGACATTTTAGTACATTTAGCTGTTATACATGAATAGAATAAACTATAACCATCAATGTAGCTTAATATTATAATAATATAATAATATAATATTTTAATATTATATATAAGACCTACAAAATCTTAACACACCAGTAAAGCCAACTCTTTTAGGGCTTTTAACCGTAATTTGAGTAAAGAAACAAATGAGCCACTAGTGTTACATTCATGAAAGTATTTAATAATATAGACGTATTTATTTCAGTTTTGGGAATGTTTCAATGGACAATTATTTACATGATGCATTTTTGAGCACATATCTCACTATATTCACATGTTTATTAACAATACAATCATTTTATAAATAAACAGACAATATAATTTCTGTGACGTTTGTATGAAGTATTCACAGGAAATGTGTCCAAAATTATTTTCTCATGATTTTTTCTTTACATTTGTGTGAATACTTTAATTATCATCACAGCTATAGTTATTTATCTTATTGTACGATACATTCATCAACATTGACTTTATAAAGTTGGCATTTAACGTTTTTATTAACAGCCATGGGGGAAATGTCAAATGAAAGTTAGCAAATGAAACATTTTCACATTTTTTAAAACATTTTTTGTGTAAAAAAGGAAACGCGTTTTACAGTTATGATCACTTTCATAAAAAACACTAAATATATGAGCTCTATTGTGTTAACATCATATGAGAAAACCGAGGGGAAAGATGTTAAATAAAAGTTTCTACATTTTTTTTTTACAAACTTTTTCAAAATGTACTTTTAGTTGTTTATCATCATCATCTCTTTCATAAATTGAGCTTATTGATACAGTAAGATAATGAACGCTAATATCATAAAGTTGAAGAATTGAGGGGACGTATGTCAAATGAAAGTTTTTTTTTTGTTTTTTTTTTAGTTATCGGTTTAAAAAACTGAAGCTGTTTACCGCCATCATTACATTCATAAAATGATCCTGTAATACACTAAATTTCCAAACTGAGATAATAGTTAGTAAGTATTTACTGAGGGTTAATACATACATCAGGACAATCCTTCAGTGGTCAAAAAACGGAAGTTACTGACAGCAAAGCAGCAGCCAGAAAATGCTATTCTAACATTATCTGTAAATAAAGTGAGAGTATGTGTTCTACATTGTAAATACACTGTTTGATCATATCCGAGGACAGATGTTGTACAGATGAGTGAATAATGGCAGAGTGTCCCATTACACTGACGTTGACGAATTAAGAGATGAAAGAGATGCCAAGACAAAACCTGATTACTTTACCTGACCTCTAACATGTAACCAAACACCGGTTAAGGCTAGCGAGATGAACAGGTCTTACCAGCACTCCCAATATTCAGTATGAGGATAAGAAGTATCCCAGATGTGTACATGCTGGCAGTGGTGGATTGTGCGCAGAGAGGCTGATGGCTGAAGCGATGGCCGAACAGACCGAGCAGGGTGTGGGGGCTGAGTGAGGTTGTGTGAAAGCAGTCATTTGAACAGGAAACTGTGGGTTGTGACAGAGTAGCCACTCTGCACTATTAGGAGGCAGCAGGGCAAAAAAAAAAAAAACATTCTCACACCATGCTGTCTCTCTCTCTCTCTCTCTCTCTTACAATTGCCACTTTTCTCACCCGCCTGTCTCTTTCTTTTTCACCTCATTCTTTTGGTTTTTCTCTGTTCTTTTACTCTCTCACTCTCCTGCCTCTTTTTCTTTAATTCTTTTTCTCTTTATATCTACCTTTATTCTTCCACTATTTCATTTTTTCTCTTCATGTCTCTCCTTTATGACTTTCCTGTTTATGCTCTTACATTTTTACTTATCACCTACTCTTTTTTCTCTATATATAGTTCTTACTCTTTCTCTTCTTCTGTCTTTTATGTTTTACACTTTCTGTGACAATTATTCTTCACGTTCTTTGCCTTTCACTCACCCTCTGCTCAGTCTCTCTCTCTCTGTTTTTATCTCTTTCTCTTTTTTCTATACCTCTCTGACACACTTTTTCTCTCTTTCGCTTTTCACACATACACAAACCACAAAAAAAGCACGAGAGGACTTTACACAAAAGAGCTAAAGGACAGAATGAAGTTGTACACATGATGCCTCTGTAACAGAAGACAACATAATCTCCAAAATTATAATCTTCTTTCTGCTTTATTAAACCACAGGCCTCCAAAGGTCAAACAGCAGGCAGAGTCTATGATTGGCTAACCTGCTCTAACATAGACTCCACCGCAGAGCTCTGTGCCTTGCCTGCTTTAATGTTTTTCATATGTTTTCTCAAAAGGCAATACCAAGTGTAAGACACAAGCCTGGCCTTATGGAACTGAAACCTATTACAACCAAACCAAAAGTGAAGAACCTGCCTGAAGAGTAAGGATGTATTACATCTCAAGGAAGTGGCTGTGTAGTGTGTAAACCTGTGGGGGCAGGGAGGGGATTACAGTAACTAATACACTGAATATTATTGTTGAGAATGTTCTCAGTGAACTGGTTAATATTGGACTTGGCCGCTACAGCTCTCCGTTCAGAGAGCACATCAAATGTGGTTTAACTTGTTTACTCAACAGCAGCTTTCAGTGCAGCCATACGAGTACCTTAAATGCAGGCATGCAGATGCTTAGTGGAAACAGCAGTGGTAGTATTAACAGTGGAAACAGCAGCAGAAGCATTAGCAGTAGCAGTTTCTGCAGATAAACACAGAGAACAGGTACATATATATAAGTGCAGTTTTTCTAAATTAATATTACATGCAGTATTAGCTTACATTTAAATAAAATTAGGTTTTGGCCATCTCCGGTAAAGTTACCATTTTGGAGATGCTTGTTTTTCTTTGGACAGCGACAATATAAAGGATAAATATAAATAACAGTGGTGTGAGAGAGGACAGCAGTACAACATGCATGTGGGAATCAGATGGATTAATAGTGTAGAGTAACTTCACATGTGGCTCCAAGCTGGCAGCTGCAGTGATTCTCAAAGCATTTTGGCCACTGTATGGTCATTGGATTAATCCATGGGCATGACGAGGCCTGCCTCAGAGCATGATAAAAGCATTCATGAAACATTAATAACAACAGAGTGATATCTAAACTACAGAGCTACCACAGTCACCTGGGAATTATTCCGGAGTCTCTTACAGAAGATGATAATTAATAATTAACATTATCACTGGCAGATAATTAACAGCTGATGTGCTGTTTCCCTTTTAAGTTATAGATCAGGGTTACACCTGAAATATCATTATGAGAATGACACTCTAGGAAGGTCGCTAGCTCATCACAAAGCAGTTTAAAATCGTTAAGATGGTCACACGACCATTACAATGGCAATCTTTAGTATATAAGTTGGATACAAATCCTACCCCTGGTGTGTGGACAGAACACAGCGTCAGTCTAACATCAAGTCTTAATACTGGACTGGTATTTTTTCAGCAGCTCAGTTGCTCCCCCTATGCCCCTAGTCAGCTCCATAAGCATTTTTATGACTACAGTACTGCTGCTCCTACTACTACTCCAACTGCTAATAAAACTAGTAGTTAGCAGTTAGCACTTTCAGTGTCTCTGCTTGGACATTGCAGCCGCAGCAGCAGAAACCTTTAGCTTCACTTTAACATCAGCTTCGAAGCTGAAACTGTGACAGCAATACAGAATAAGTGCATGAACACACTTGTAAATGACCAAGGTCTCATTTTTAGAGGACTGGACAGTCATTTAGAACCCGTATATTTCAGTTCACCTGCAACATTTATGAGCTAAAGTCTTTTCTCATTCTTCTCGTTCTTCTATTCATATGGCTTCAGATGTTTCATTTTTGATTCACATGACTTCCTTTCTCAGAGCTAATGAACAGCAGAATTTGTGTCAGAATGTTGTAATGATGTTAGCAACGTGGATGATGAGCTCACACTGACACCTGCTGCCAGAAATGTTAAAGAAAGAGGTGAGCAAAGAAAAAGGAAAGGGAAAAAAACTGTTCACATTTATAAAGAACTGTGATCTGGACCTGGGATTAACTGTATCTGGATCTTCATTACAAATGTGCTGCTAAATTGTGTTCTTCTGAACTCCATAAGGATTTAATATATTACTCTGTGGCCCCTGTGTTAAAGGCACAGTAACAAAAACAGAAAACTTAAGAAATGGTCATGTAATAATGATTGTTTTTTAGTATAACCAAATGGTTTGAAATGGACAGCAGGGAAAAATGAAATAATATAATAAATATGTATGATATGGGCTCTTTAAGACATCAAATTATGTTTTTTAATTTCCGACTAAATAGCTAAATTGCATCTGTTTATGTTGGCCATGTGAGTTTTTTGTTTATCTCAATGTAAACATTGATGCTTGTACTAAATCTATTGCTAGAACAATCACAGCAGCTTGGATTGTCTTCTATCTTCCCAGGGTCACTCATGTCACTCCACTACTGTGCTCACTGACTTCCAGTGGCTGCCCACATCAGATTTAAAACTCACATGTTTGCCTACAAAAGCTCCCTACTTTATGGCAATGGTCAGAAGTCAGTCTGTACCTTGAGCCCTTTGTGCTTCAAGTACAGCTTGTCTTGACCTGCCATCAAACTCAAAGCAAGTTTAGACTCTAACCTATTTGTGCTAGCTAGGATACATTCTCTGACTGAACACTAAGCACTTTACAGTTAGCTGACGGTCTTATCCAGAGCGTCTTACCAGGTGAATGATTAATCATATTACAGGTAGACCAATGTAGTGTTAGGGGTCTTGCCCAAGGACTCTTATTGGTCTAGCACAGCATAGTCACCCAGACCAGGATTCAAACCACAGTCTCCCAGATGTGGTGGTAGCTCCTTGGAGGATAGTGGTGTTGTCCGCTGAGCTACTACCACTTTTTGTAGCTTGTTCTGGATAAGAGCGTCTGCTAAATGCTGTAAATGTACATGTAAATGTAACTCATGCTTCAGATTTTTAACTCACAAATATATATTCTGATGAAAATTAGCTGGAGTATGTGGGCTAGCTAAATGGAAAACAAGCAGGACTGCAGCTGCACAAGCCTATGTAAAGAGTATGTGTCCTTCTAAAGGACATAATGTTACCTAAACAGTGAATGCTTCAGGACACATCCAGGTGTAGTGGTGTTAACGCAGGCATTCTGGTGGATGTTCTTCTCCTTTATCCCATGGAAGCTGAAGAATGCTGTACTGATCTGTGGGATGTGGCTGTGAATTCTGCCAGACAATTCTAACTAGACTTAGACACCCGTGGGTGGACACTCTGTTGTCCAATGTGGGTGGTAATGCCTTCTACAACATATAACACGTAACACAGTGGATCGAGGAATGTTAAAAACCCAACTTTAGAAATGGAATATCTCATCTATCTGGCACCCACTATGCCTTGCCATGAGCACGCTGGGCAGTGTTAAACCTCACTCACAAGATAACACCTTAGCTAAAGTGAACACAACTTAAACAGGTGTGGGCGTTCCCAAGCCGTCCCCTGAAGTAACACGATCAATTCACATACTGCTATCACATGGCTTTTGATACGTCAGTGAAACATATGTCTTTATTCTAACATTAGTGTGTTTCTGATCAGAACAAAGAACACCAGAACAAAGTTTTCAAAATGTGATTATCTCAGGGTACCCAGCTATGTTTCATGATGCTGATGAAGAGCCGAAGCATTCCATAAACAAACAACATTCCACATTTTAAAAGACACAAAAGCCAAGAAAAATCAATTCTAAACCCGAGTATCTTTTCCCACAGGTAATATTGCTGAATGTTATTTAAATACGTAGGTACATAGTGCACTGAGGACAAAGTTATTTATGAGAACTGTTTATATTCCATGAGCTTTGGGGAAAAAAACGAATATCCAAAATGAATAATGGTGGTGTGTTAGTGTAAGCTGCGGTAGTGTGAGTGGATCAGACCTCACAGTGCTGCTGGAGTGCTTAAAAACTGTGTCCACTCTATTAGACACCTCTGCTTTGGTGGTCAACCTTGTAGATGTAAATTCAGAGATGATGGCTGCTGCACAGCTTGTGTACGTCATCCTCTAGTCCTTCATCAGTGGTCACAATACACTGTCCACAGAATGCTGCTAGCTGGTTAGTTGTGGTCGGTGGACTGTTCCCAGAAGCGCATGACCATTGAAGAACAGTGTGAAAAGGAGGCTATTAAAGTATGCAGTGAAACAGATGGACTACAGTCTGCAACTGCAGAACTATGTATTGCACCTATATGTTAAATTGAATAAAAAGTGTAGATACGAAGGACAAACTGTTTCTCTCACGGCACGCCTGTTTCTCTACAACGTGTTGGCAATGCCCAGTGTATTTGAGAGTGCAGGAAGAAACCTTTACTGTAAACCAATAGGAATGCATCTTTACTTTGTAAAATAATCCATGTTTATTCATTTATCAAGGCATCAATTCTTAACCTCCCTGCTGCTCAGAAAACAAAAACAATGACATCATAAATCAAAGAGATCTCACTCATTATCAAAAAAAAAGAAAAGAAAAAGACAGAAAATGCTGCCATGACTGTTGATTTGGTTCTTCAAAGTTCTGTGTGTCTTATATGTTTCTTTCCATTTGAGACTGTAGAGTTTAGTAGTGGTCATTCAGGTAAAAGCCCCCGTTCATGTCAGATTGAACAGGTCAGATTACATTCTCTGGTGAACAACTGACACAGAGAAAGACAACTGAAGGAACTCTGCTACAACTATTGCACAAACTGCGTACACATTCACACATGTACACACATGATTTCAGAGGAATAAACAAATGCAATCAAATTCATTCTTACAAACCTGCCAAAGCCAGTCAGTCTCTCTGGCAGTCTCACTCACATTCATACGCACTTTAATGCTCACACTCTCATTTACTCACAGCTCAGTTTAAACATTTTTAAAAGAATAGCTATCTTTCAGATTAGTGCCAAGCCCACAGTACAATAAGCACAAATAAAAACCCGGCAATTAAAACAAAATGAAAAAGTGAATGAATATGAACATCTATTTGCAGCAGACCCACAGACTCTCTATAGCTTTTACACTCTGGCCTCATCATCTCCAGTTTAGACCAGTCTTGCCAAGTCCAGTTAGTCGTTAAGTGTATGACGCATTTTTAAAAAATGGGCTTAAAGTAAACTATTTTCCAATATTCCTGCATAATTCAATTGCTGAAGTGTAGAGGTCAGCATCTCTATAAAGAATTTCACATCAAAAGTCTCTAAATGACATTCTGAATACTTTACCCATTTAATTAAGCACATTTTGAAATATTGGTGGTATTCCCATTTACATGTACAGTATTTGTGGAGTGTGTGTCTGCTAATGTGTAAACAGTCCTACTTGATGGTCCTTTGCTGACATATTGAGACTTGAACATAAATCATGTGAGTCCTTAATGCCAGAGTGAATAGTGGTATAGAACTGAAATACAAGTTGCAAGGTTTGTGTATGTATGGGCTTGTATGTGCATCTGGTCGTCTGTGGGTTGAAGGCTGGCTGTATTCAGTAGGTGGTGTTCGGAGTCTCGCGAGTTGCGCTAAACAGAAGCTCAGCCTTTGAGCTGATGAAGTATGTCACCACTAGAGACACGACCAAAACAGCCACGCCCACTCCTAGTGTCATCATCTAAGTAGAAAGCGGGGAAAAAAGTTTATTAATTATTTGTATTATGAAGGGAAACAATAATACTGTGCAAAATTCAGATATCTTTCTTCATTTATGTAACTCCCATTTAAAACAGCCATGAACAATTTTTCAGTAAATATTTCTAATGAAGATCTGGTATAAGATAACCCCCTTACATAAGAAAAAGGAATGTCAAATGAACGACAAAGTTCAATCTTTGAGAGATTTCCTCTGTGAGAAGGTGCAGAAAAGGGAAAAAAAAAATCTACAATTAAATGACTGACCCCAAAGTCCAGACCTCAGCATTATTAAAAGCAGTTGGAATTACTTGAACTCAAAAGCAACCAACTTTAGAGGTGTGGAAAAATATTCTTCAGACTTCTCTAAAAAACTAAAAGTAAGTCCTATGACAACAAAAAAAAACCATAATAAACACAAAGCGTGGACACACTGAAAATGTTCTTAGATTTAGTTGTTGAGGCTTCTGTGTAATTTTCTGTTAAATGTAAAATAAATGTTTACTGTTTTTTCCTCTGACCCTACATGCATGGCTTCTCATTAGTGGCCATTTTAACTGGAAATTTAAAAAGTTCCATTGAGATAAATCAGACTACATTAACACACATGATTCAATTTAATAAAACCATCACCTCTAGTTGTGGACTTGCAACTAGAAAGATGCGTGCTCGAATGGTCTTCCAGCGTGACTCTGTCCATGTGGAATACTCCCTGGATCCGTACTCTGAAAGCTCGAAAGCAGGGGACAGCGCTTTTGACAGGCGCACAGAGGCACGTACACAATAAGGACTTGTTGTGCCGTTAGCTAAGGCAGGTCCAGACACCCAGGAATATGAGTACAACTGAAAGAGCAAAGAGAAGAGCACACATGGGTTTATTATGTATTAAAACATTTCATGTTGAAGGTCTGCTTATAAGAAGTTATTTGCCCAAGCAGGCAGTACTAAAAAAGTGTATTGTCATAATAATCATAATCTGATATTTATTTCACAGACAAAACTATTTTTTTTAGTTTACCTGGTCAGTTAATAAATAATAGCCTGACTGTAATCATTTCCTGCAGTTCACAGTCATGTCCTTATGTTTATAAATGTATACAGATTTGGTGTATGTAGGCATAAACATGTAAATAAAGAAGGCATTAACGAGGACATGATCATGCTCATTTCCATCCTCCGTCTAAAATGCTGGACCAGAATGATGTTTTTTTACAGCATTAGCTCTATGTGCGTAGGGCAATGGTGTGCCAAGTCTGCTGGTAGACAGGCAGTCATAATTGTGATAACATCACCTTGTAACGGAGAAAACGGCTCGAGTTCTAGTAAAGCGATTCAGAAAAGTGTGGGAGAGAGTTTCACTTGCAGACCGTTTACATACACAAAAAGCTACTTCTGACTCGTGCTATATCACATTCAGGAGGAGAGGTGAATACTGTTTGTTTGAGCTTGAGCTGTGTCCGTGATACGTTGGAAGCTACGGATTGTCGAGAGCTGGGAAGCAAAACAGTTAACTGGATGTCGAAGTGTTACTCAGTTAATTATAACTGTAATTAGTTGCAGGCCTAAAACGGAAATATCTTACATGACTTTTCATGAAAATGCATGTAGTATACATGTCAGTAAGAGGCACACATACGTCTTTGCTCTCGCCTGGTACGTCCTTAGGATCCTGGCACTGACTCTGATTAAGGCCGATGACAGTGCCCGTCATGTTGGCCAGAATGAACTGCACAAAGCGGGTCACGCTCTTCACTGTACTATCTAGCCGCAGGCCGATGTAGTACTGGGGAGGACTGGACTCTGCAGAGAATGAGGAGGATATTTGAGAATGGACATTTTCAGGACATTTTCAAGTATGTGAAAGCCTATGAAAAAACGGAGTTCTCCGTGAAAGACGAGCAAACCTAAAATTGAACCACGTCCAAGCGCCTCAGGTGGCAGTAAGGAACTGAACCAGCTGTTGTTGGACATTATCAAAAACCCATACAGCAACTTGGCCACCTGAGATAGAGAGGAAAAGAAGGACAGATGAAAAGAGAGAGAGAGAGATTTCATATTCCTACTAGCACTCAATCATGTGAGGAATGAATGACCACCATGTGATATAGTCATGTGACTCACTGTTTTGGGATCAGCAGTGATGTTACTGAGGAATTTGTCTTCTCCTCCAGCCTGCTTATAGATGGAACGAGCAACTAGAGTAGCCACTTCCGTAAGAGACTAAGGAGAGGAAGAGAGGGAAGGAGAGGGAGAGAAATTAGTTATGTTACTTCACTGAGCTCCACTGTTGTCGACAGAGAGAAGGTCAATTGTTACCTTGGCAGCCTCTGTCTCATACTCTAGCTGTTGCTCAGGGGTCAGGTCAGGAGGGTAGGTGACGTTCAAGTATGCGGCGGTGTCATACAGACTCTCATAGTACCTGTAGCGGATGAGCAAAAAGATCTCATGTAACAAGGTTCACCTCAACAGAGTAGTTCATGAATTACCATTCAAGCACAATTACAGTATGTTTGTTAGGGGGGTACTCAGAACAATACCCTTTACCACTCAGAGGATGCACCTAGAGGCCTAATGATGATAACTGGCTGTGTTTTGACACAGCAAAAGATCATTAAAAGAGAAAATATGATTTTTGTTTACACACACTGGAACGTTTTTTGGATTGCTTATCACCAAATTGTAATTAGCATATATTTTAAAATGTTCAGTAATCCATAAACTCCCCAATGCTAGATATTGAGATTTTGAAGCTCAATTTCTTGGTAACCCAGGCAATCACTATTCATTACATTGCACTGTCAGAAGTCAGAGAAAATGATGCTTACTGATGTTTAACCTTCTAAAATAATATTAGATTTTTTTATGATACGTTGATAATATCTGTAATATCTTATCAACAAGACTGCATGTCCAACTCTCATTTCAACCAACTATTTATGAGACTACAATTCACTCACAACCATGGGCTACAATGTGGTAAGTACCGCACCTGTTGATGAAGGATGATTGGTGGTCTGCAAGCACCAGGCCTGGGATTGGCCGAACTCGCAGGAAACGTTGGAAGGAGGAGGGAGGCAAGGCCTGAGTAGCCTCAGGCTCCTTCAACGCCAGCTTGAGTGAGGATGCGACTGACTTGATGTTGGCCACCAGAGCCTCAACCTTGGAGGAAAACAAACAAACAAAACAGGTCATTAAATATAGCAAGTAAATCATCCATCTCCTAACTAAAAATCTTTATACCAATTTTGTCCTCGCTCTCTTTTTCTCCTTATGCTCTTTCTCACTCACCTCCTCATTCACTGTGGTGTTCTTACGTGACACAGGGTCTGAATGCATCCACAGGTCTTGTCCATTTCGCAAGCCAATCTGCAAACATACAATTGTTAAATGCATAAAACAACCTCTAGTTAATTTTATATATAAATATATATAAACATAAATAAATATATTATATATATTTTACATAGCTGCATATAAGTTATCTGGTAATTGAGCGATTCATAATTTAAATAATCAGCTATTTGTTTCAGCAATCGACAGATTATTCGACTATCAAGCTAGTAGCTTGTTACAGCTCTAGTGTATGTAAGTCCATTTTGCTACCATGAATCTTATAAGGCGCTTAATGTTTTTTTTAATGTTTGTAAACTTTAGAATCTTTTAATGCTCAAATGAAAATACTTGCTATGCCAATCCAAATGTATTTTTGTATAAGATGACGAAGTTTTTATTCTGTTTGGAAGCAACACACCTCTATGGTTACTGTATATAAATCAAATGAAAAATATATGAATAGTAAATTTTTACATTTTGAACACACTAGTGTAGTGTGTGTGTGTGTGTGTGTGTGTGTGTGTGTGTGTGTGTGTGTTTACAACAAATTATCACAAACCTGTCCAATCTCTATCAGAGAGTGCACATTATCCAAATCAATCACAAACTTCTTATTATCCATATCGTATACCATACGGGAACTACCAATGTAATCAAAGGCTTCCTGAAAGGAGATGGAAAAGACAAGAGTTAGACACACCAATACACAGCTTTCAGACATAAATATTCACCAGAAATTTAAACTTCCATTATTAAAACTAATTACCATTATTTAGTAAACAAATCAATCACATTTTTTGTATCTTTGTTTTTGCACATCTTACTAATGAGATTACAGGGGGTGCATGGTGGTTTGGTCATAGTTGTAAACTTCAGAGTTAAAAAAAAAAAATGCAACTGCATCAGATACCACAATTCACACAGAGTGAATTCTTCATGATGCATACAAAACTCCTGATAACAATAATAGATTACAACATTGCAAAACATTAAAGTTGGACAGCCATCCTTAGATACACGTTTACACCTCTAACACTCACCCCTTGGAAGAAGGTGAAAAAGATGTTGCGTGGGGGTGGAGCCTCTTGAGTGACAGGGTACAAAGCCTGTGCAGCAGCCAGCAATGTCACAATGCCAGAGACGGTTCCCTCTGCTGACGTTCCAACATCCCAAAAAAAAGATCGCCCGTCAAGCTAAGACAGTAAGAGAGAGTGTGATTACAGATTACATCACAATATAATACAGTATATAATACAATAAACAAACAAACAAACAAACAAACAAGTCTGGCTTTACTTATTAGAGAGAAAAAAAACTAATGTGTTTGTCAAAGAGGTCAGTAAAATGCTAGATCATTACAAACCAGTCCTGAATTCACTCAAAATTAGGTTGTTGAAAATGTACATATTCCAGCTCAACAAACGATCAAGAGTGATGGCAAACTATTCAAATATTAACTATTAACTTATTAGTTAAACTGTTACTCGTTTTAGCTGGGTTTACATTTCATTGGGTGACTCCTGTCCATCATACAATGCATTCAGTGCAGCAGACCAGGCCCACACAAGAATTTACTCCCTAACTCCACCACAGGAGAACAGAACAACTTTGTAAAGTCTTCTCCAGCACATCTCAAAAAACATTAGAATTAAGTTCAAGAATTTCAGCCTGAGGAATCCTGTTGTCCTGGAATGCACCTGTGCTGAGCAATGCATTTATGGGAAACCTGATCATTCAGTATATTCAAGAATATTCTATTCTATTCCATTTTAGATATTCTCTCTTTACATTATCTAGCTGTTTCAGGTGAGTGGGAAGCTGTCAAGAGTACTTTAGTGCCAATTGTACTGTGTAATTAAGTATGTGACAAATTAGTGTTATTTGATTTGCTTATTGTCACATTATCTTACTGAGCACAGACTTGCCCAGCTAAATTAACCCCAGATCATAACACTGCCTCCAGTGGCTTGTGCACTAGGGCACTATGTAACTCCGTGTGCAATTCCTATTGTATCCTTGCACACTCATTATTCTGGAATAGGTTAAACTCATATCATCGCACAATCTTTTCCATTGCTCCCGAGTCCAACATTTATCCTACTGAGAAACTAAAGCCTGTTTCTGTTAAGCCCCATAAAGGATGTTTTCATCACTTTCACTGTTAAACAAAGAACTGAATTCTAACGTCATTGTTTTGCTATTCAACTTCACCAAGCATTTAAGTGATTTTCATAACTGAACTGATAATGCCTTGGGCTGTTCTTGAGTTTTGTTGATTGTGGCAGGCCAACATTTGACCCGGAAACAATGTGTTTTTTTTCCGTTACATTTTTCCACAAACTTTCACAAGTATAAAGAAAACATTAATTGCTGTAGTAATTTGCCTATTAAAATCCAAAATGGCAACCTTTGGACCAGGCAGCGAATGACCTGAATTTAGCAACCTCTTTCACAGAGAAACTGCTTCATCTAACAGAAAACAAAAAAGTTGATTGCCAGCACAATGCATCCTTGTATAGTACTGAGCAACACAGCATAATCCTGTCACGAGGGAATGCCCACACACATGCTGCTGCTGATACAACACAAACACTGTAGGCTTTTTATGAAAAAGCCTGGTACATGTTACACGGTGCAACATATCTTTACAATAGTTCCCTGTACAACCTTAACACAACCTTTAACAATACCTGTGTCTCTATGGACTTAAACTGTTTAAACTGAACAGAATACTGATAGAACAGGAGAGTGAGAGGAAAGGAAAGTGAAAGTAATAATACAATTAAAAATAAAAATGAAAAGCAGTATCTACAGATTTTATGGGCCTGACAGCTTAATTCCAAATATCTCAGTTATCATAAAGATTTGTGTCCAGGGTTGGAGCTGTCTGCTCAATAACACCACTTCCAAGGCGACTAAAATCACTTCAGCTTGGTTATTTTGCTGCTGTTTTACATCAAAGAGAGATTTAATTTTTATATGCTCCTGAGACAAGCTTGCCGTAAAGTAAGTATAAAACCAACAGAATTTGAGGGAACTCTGAAACTGTCTACTGAGGTAACGCCACATCATTATCAATTTAGATACTGCTATCCCATGACTTTTGGTCTGACAGTGTATAAAATTATAAGGATATACACGGAAGCTCAACAAGGAATGTGAACACAATTTTCCAAAGAATTTAACAAGCTGATTAACCGTTAACTGGTTTATTACCTGCTGCATTTCCAACACAATGATTACTTCCTTTAAATCATCGATATCGAGTTACTTGTCAATCATTGACAATCATTGATTTTATCACCCTCTTGTGCAAACTAAATTGTACAATACCATTAAAATATGATGTATAATCCAGAACACTTATTATACTTGTAGGCTACCAGTTGTTCAGCACCTGTCAGTTTAATAGATCTCCTTCCAAAGTTAGACACCTGCACAGACTGTAACAGAACTGCTGTAACTTACCCTAGCTGCTGCTATGACAATGCTCTCATTCTCCTTATGGCCCTTGATGCTGTTGTTAAGGGGCCGGATGGATGCCCATACATTGAAGTCACTGAGTGGATCACACAATTTCTCTAATGAGGTGGAAATAGAAAGAAATAATAACATAAATAAAAAATTGTGAGCCCACATTTCAGAGCTCCACTCTCACTTTACATATTTCTTTCATTGTACTTACTGTATACTTCATATTAGGTAAGGTTAAGTAATAGGATTTACACCTATAGATTTATTTACCTGGATTAATGCTGAAGCTGTTCTGCAGGTCTGTGCGTCTCATGCAGGTCACTGTGTCTGTGACGGCATGCATATGAGAAAACAGCTGCATGGCACACAGCGGGTACTGAGGAGCGCTGCCATTCACACGCATGTTATGGTCCTCAAAACACTGTGGAGAAAAAATGCATTTACATCTACACATACATGACACGTCCAAAAAGTACAGTAATATCTTTATCCAAAATGAAAAGTTTTATTAAACTACTATATAACTATTCTCAACACGTCCAAACAAATCTACAAAAACTAGAAAAGTGTTCCACCATGTTTAATACACTACGCTTCTACTCTGTCTAAACTGCCTGGGGCTGCAGTTCTTTACTGATGCATGGAGGAATACCTTATTTTACTTCCTTAACCATTTGTGTGGTTTTATGTACCAAAAATGGTCATAATTAATTTTTACATGATCACTATGTTTTCCAACATAGCTCCTTTGTTCCTCTGTTCCTTTGATTATTGCCCCCTTTTAAATACCAGTGTTAGAGACGATTGGTTGCGACATGTCGGTCATAATTGTGCTCTATGAGACAGACACACAGACACATACCTTGCGGATGACCTGGGTCTGATTATCATCTTTCAGAGAGAAAATTGGGAAAGCAAAATCTTCATAGGAGAGGCCATTCCCCAGAGGGTTCCACATTGTATGGTTACAATTGGCCAGCTCAGGACCATAGCGGTCTGTGTACACACCTGAGAGGAAACAAAACAGCTTTTGAAAACATTCTGATTCTAAGAATTTACACCAAGTCAAAAAACAAATAAACAGAAGAAGCAAATACAGCTTACAGGCTCCTTAAAGCTCGGGTCCATATGTGAGCGCATATACTACATACCCGCTGCTATCAAGCATGCCCACTCAAACGCAAACCGGCGCTCACCTGTGTTCTGGTTGGGGCACGATGTGTGTGGGGAGAATCCTTCAGCTGGACCTGTGTCGGAGTTTATCACAGCCACTCCTGCGACTCTGCTGGAGTTCTTCATCTTCATCATTGTGGGTCTGCACACACAGATGATAGACACACCAACATTACAATCAAATCACGTCAACAAAAACATGCATAAAAGATAAGAGAAATGAAACAAATGCATGTACAGTGATTAGAATACAGCAAGGCTGCAATATGCAAATACACTTCTGCTGTGAACATCTCAGATGTTTTCTAGGGGGAGTTTGGAGGAGCTGAAACACTTGAACTAACAGACAAAATCATTTTTAACAAAATAAGACAGACCGTCATTACTATTCATGTGACAGGAAGGGTGCAAAGTAAATTTCAGTAGTAACAGTATCCAGTGCAGGTGGGTAATATGAAAATTTTGAAAATTTTAGAAAAATGAAATATGTGACGTGTTCAAGAAATGGGCCATTTTATATGTAAAAACCATTAAATGAACAGAAATGATTAACTAGATTGACACTAACATATAATTCCATGCACCAGATTGTTTAAGTACCCCTAAAATCATTCATTCAAAACACAAAAACGTATTCTATGTGGAACTAGTTTTAATTGCGAGGGTACTGTTGCTTGTTTCCAAATGACTGTCTTTGGTTAATAATTGTTAAAAGCTCTAGTATCTATACACGTTAAAGGTTTGTTAAATGTTCACCTGGTGAAGAAGGCTGCATCCATGAGTACCATATAGGGAGGATGAGGTCCAGTGTTGAGGATCCACTCCAAGTCTGCCTCTGTCTCCAGGACATGGAGGACCCCTGTGTCCCCTGATATAGAAGCTAAAGCACATAGACATAATAAGTAGTCATGACAATGCTGTTTTTGACAAAAACAGTGAGTAGGTGTGAGTGAGGATTACTGCCACCTTAATGTAAGGCATTATAGCACAGTTAGTTTAATATTTCGCAATCTCAAGTTTGGCCTTTTACAAATATTAAAAATCTCTAAATTACAATTATATGAATCATTAATCTGACCATAATTACTTTCCACAGTTGCTAGTTTTAATAATCATTACTGTGCATTGCAACAAACATGTAAGAGGAAGAAAGGACTTTTGTGGGATAATGGTTGTGAATAATGTTTGATGTCATCAGTTGGCAGCTACTGAGTATTGCCAGCTAGGAAGCAAGAGAGTTAATTACTAAAATGGTGTATATTGTAATAATCTTATACTAAAAGACAATTCAATTGTTAATTGTTATTATTTATTACACATCAGCTAAATTGTTATGATGGTAAAAGGCCTATATTTGTCAAAAAAGCTAATTAAAAGATAAATAATGAGAATTCAGCCTAAAACTCTTCAAAGAATGATGCACTATATTATCCTGATTTAAATGTGCACATCATTTACACATGAATACAAAAGGTCAAATCAGGGAAAGTGGATTTAAAAAGACAAAACTGTGCTTATATAAAATGTTATTGATATGGAAACAAATCTTGCTATATATTAAAAACTGAATGCATATCTTTAAAACTATAGTACAACACTAAGAATGCATGTGTGATTGTGTTACACAGTGTTACACACAGCACCTTTGTGGTCCTATATACTGTATGCATGTGCTGCTATGCACTGTGTTTTGTTCTGAGTTGCACTGCATCCTGTTGCTCCAAAAACAAGAACCACTTACATGCTGTGTGGCAATAAAAGAACCTATATACTCATACATGCTTTTTTCATTACATAAGTGAGTCATACTGGCACTCTGTCTGATGCATGGCCCTGGCAATGATAAACACTTTACTGAGGGACTTACACTGACAGCCAATCTGATGTGTGGCATTGAGGAGTCGTACGCATGGGACTGTGTTTTTTAGTTCGACATAGATCTTCTGCTCAACAGAGCTACAGCTCACATCTATTTCAGGAAGTAAACAAAAATACATTTCATGTGGTAAACATTTACAGCTTGATAAGATAACAGGAGTCACTGCAGTGCTCCATTCAGTCATAAAGCAGGTTTCCCGGACATGGATTAAGCCTAGAATAAGTAAAGTCAGTGGTGATTCCTTATTGACAACTGGCCTACCCTGAATGCCCCACCCTTATATCTCAGTTCACAGTAAGATTTAAAAATACAATAAGAAAAAAAAAATCAACATCTAAAATTCACATCATAAAATATCTAGTGCAAACAACAGTGTTTGTATGCACTCAGTGATCTGATCTGATTTCAATCAGATTTCTGCAACTATCTGATCATTTACATTGTGTAGACAACATACTCTAATTTCTTAGACTTATTAAGGACAGACTAAGGACTAGAAACCTGATTAAGAAATCCAACAAAGAGAATCAGATGGGTACGCACAGTGCCTCGACAAGTGTCACATTTAAGGCAGGGCTGGTTTTGCCTGTTCATTTTTGCACAGAAACTGAGAAACATCCATTTGATATGTATCACTATGTGTGGAGTGGGAGAAAAGATTAAAATAGGAGAAAACTGGCAACCGCTTACCATGGTTTTGGCCTAAAATGTATTTGTAAATTCACTGACAGCACAGAGGCAGGCAGGGCGTTATAAAGGAAAATTATAAAAAAAATATATGTATAACAAATACATTTTTTACCAGCATTAATGGCATTTCGAATGTATCTCCATTGCATACAAAGTACACGCAGGTTGACTGGAGGTTACAGATAAATAACATTATTATAACTGTGCTGTAGAGATTACAGTTAGTGCTTTCTATCACTACTGTGGTAAAGAAATCTTACGTTTCTCAACAATTAACCATTTCACATCAGTCCACTCGGAATGATTTAGCTTCGACATCAGTTACTGAGTTATACAGTACAGGAAAGAAAAGTCCTGTTTCAGTAGGGATGTACAATAAATACGTAGATTAACAGATAATCACAATCCACAGATTAAAGAAAAAGCAGAATTATGGTCAGACCTGACAAATAACTCAAACTGATATTTGATTAAATCTCATTACTGTCTTCCAGAACAGCATGCTGGATTACTGTAGTACCTTTTTATTAGCTTTACTGAATGTAAGACATCTGTAAAGCTAATTTGAGTGGATGTACATTTCCTACAATTGTAAACTATATTTAGCATCACCGTCGGCAGATAAGCCTTAAAAAATTCCGGCTATCCTCACCGACCTGTAATTCTCGTGTCGGTACATCCCTGCTTTAACCCTCAAATTTACGACTAATCCTAGTCTGGCGAATCGACCCACACAGCACAGGCACCTCTGCCAAGAACTCAGACATGCAGGCAGGCGACGTTTCGTTTGCGACAGAGAATTACAAAGACAGGAGTGTGAATTTATCGCTGTGTGGAAGTGCCACCATTGATGAAAATGACTCTGCTGTTTCACATAGAGCCTGAGAAAGTGAAGGAGGCTGCCGGCCGAATCAAGCTTTCCGGCTCGCTAGCAGCGGATTAACAAGGGAAACGACCCTTCAGCTACTTGGGAATTAACAGTTCAAAGACTGTATGAACGGCAAACATGAAGTTAGCCACTTACATGTGTAAAAGAAACTAACGACCAGCAGCTGAAAGGATCTGAAGGACTCCGGACCCATCTTCCTCCTTTTTAACAACACGCCCGACAAAACAAAGGAAGCTCTGCTCTATTTTTTCCGGGTCCGTTTTTCGTGTGTCATGTGTTCTGTTCATTTACCGCCACCTGCCGGACTAAAAGCATCACCCCGAGAAGGAATAAAATAATTATTTTAGATTTACATAACTGATCATTTGTGTACTGGTCAACACCATAAACGTTCTTCAGTTGATGTCTGTGCTCATGTCACATGTAAGAATAAAATTATATTAGCTATTCCGTCCATTCCCCTGGTTTTATTTTTAACGTGCGCCTATTTCTGCTTATTTACGGTGGAAGGCTTGTTAGTTTCTCCGGGGCCGCCCGGGAACAAAAACACAGGGCTGCTCGATTCCAGAAATCTTGGAGTCGACTTCGACTGTGATTCCAAGCGATGAGAATTAATAAAATCGATTCCACGCAGTCGTTAAAAAAACAAGACATGTAGAGGGAGGACAGGCAAAATAAAAACCAGGTACTGCAAAATATCGCACTCTCTCTTGTAACGTGGTCGTTACTAAGTGGAATCGGGTACAAAGCTATGATCTGATTCTGAAATGCCTGGAATGAGGGATTCGACTCTTTTGGGAATCGACTCCCAATCCTACTTCAAGTATTGCACGGGTTTCCGTCTGTGAGAGGTTCGGGTTGCAACAAAGCCCTCTTTTGTCCGTTGTGCGGTTTTCAGCTCAGCTGAAGTGATAAAGCAACTTCACAGAAACAGTCGCAGAGTGGTTATGTAAACAGATGGATAACATGCCCAACGGTGTCACTCTCCAGAAGCAGATCGCTTCCATCATGGACGTGCTGTCCAAAGCTGCGGTGGCAGAAATCAGTAAAGTCGTGGACGACGGCGTGGTCATGCTACGACTTGAAATCTGTGAACGAGAGAACGAAATCGACTCTTTGAAGAGGAACCTACAAATAGTGTCCAACGAGTTGCGGGCTACTCGCCGTGCTCTCGTCCGGGAGTGCGTTAGTGGTCGCTCAAAACAGTTTGGAGTCGCTCAAGGTGGTCAAGGTTTGGACATCTGCTTATAATATGACTTGAATACATTCAGATACAAGTTAGGTCAGGTTATGCATTAAATAGCTATAACTGATCTAGTACACAATCATCTGTGTATATAGTGATAAATGTACGTCCAGAAAGTATCCAGACGCTCTATAATGAATGTGCCCTCATTGCCGGTGTTCAGTTGCACTCGAGCATCATATGTAATTTGCATAGAGAAGCCTTGCCAATAGCATGGGACCCTCTGGAACAGCTGCATCCGAGGCCAAGGCTGATGCCAATGGTCGGTTAGAGGGGTTGACTGTGGGGCTGCGTTCTCTGAAGTAAACGGGCTCCATCCTGTTCTTTTGAAAAAGTTGTTGCCTTTTCCACAAGCAGTTGTCTCCCCACTAACCCTTTATTACTGGGTGCCACCGTACTTCTGGCCAGACCGTCGGCTTGCCAAATTGAGGTGTTATTGGCTTACTTTTTACGTTTAAGTTTACATAAGAAGAAAGCATCTGCAACATTTTGCATGATTAAAAACGCCAAAAAGCTTTATGCTGTAATTTTAAAAATAGCATTTCCCATACACTAAGCCCTCCATCCTGCTAAACATGTTGAGCTGCCATGGAGCACTGTGGTCAAGGCCTGTCCCACAAGGCCCCATTAGCCAAGGTCCACAGTGTGGTGACAAAAACCACATTCACATGAGAACTAAATTTGTGCTTTCAGTCATACTTCTTGTTGTTGTTGTTGTTGTTGTTTTGATTTTTAAAATGAACTATTTCACTTTTCACCATTTGCTTGAGTGGCTTGTTTCAGCTTACAATCATAATAATAGCCACATTATCATCTCTCATTTAAGGATGAGCTTTATGATGATATTTGATCATCATTGTGATGATGACACAACATGGTTTTCTGATCATATTGTGGATAATGTATATCAATGCATTAAAAACTGCATGTTTCGTTACAAAGCATGCATATTTGTGCCTGTATAATTATCTTTAGGATTATTATTATTCTTATTATTGCTGTTGTGGTTTTTACTACTATGCTATGTGGTGCTACAAGTTATGCTGTCTGTTTCAGTGTACTAAATATCATAAAAACTAAATTGCATGATTCATGTTGCATCTAATATTTTTGCCATATTGATCACTTTACAAGTGTGTGTGTGTATTAGGATCTGTTGTCAGTAATATGCTGTTAAGGTAGGGGGCTTTGGAAATTCAAGACACTGAAATGCTAATTCAGGCTTGTCATTAATTGCAATTTGTATCTTTTCCTTGCCATAGGGGTCAAAGACAAAAACAGAAGAGGGACTGAAAGGGAGTCTGGAAATAAAGGTTTGAATGGACAGAGAGAAGAAGTCTGCACCGGAGTAAAAGTGAAGCTTGAACATGTGGAGGACGAGGAGCCAGATACAAGCCAAAATGCAAGAACAGGACTTGTCTTGCAGTCAAGCTCTACTGAGAATGAACAGCTCGCCCAGGTGTGGTCGTCACAGGAAAATGCAGAAGTGCACTCATCTGGGTATTTCCACTCCACACATGATCAATCCCAACCCGGGTTAGATCCTGCTGTCTCCATAGAGAGGAGTTACAATCCCCTTGTGGAGAGGCCGGAGACGAGTGGAGAGGACACGGTAGCCAGACAGAGTGAACCCTCCACAGATGACCTGCAAGTAGCTACAGAGGAATTACTGAGAGCACAAAGCACCACTAGGCTTCCACAGTCCCATGGGCACAACACACTCGTTCAGCATCATCCTGATGGTCAGAGTAACTTCAATGCTCACTGTGTTCCTGGCAGAGGGAGACCAATGAATGGAGGAACGGAGGATAAGAGACGTTTTCCTTGCATGTTCTGTGGCAAGAGCTTTGATCGGCTCAGCCATGTGGAGAGGCATCAGCGCATACACACCGGCGAAAAACCTTTCAGCTGCAGGTTATGTGGACGGTGCTTCACACAGAAGAGCAGCCTGAAAAGCCACTTGAAGACCCATCGAGGTGAGACCTGCATTTAAAATGCAATAAGGGATGTACTGAAATAGATCTGGAACTTGGACTCATGTCCATATTCAGTGTTTCTTGTATACATTTTTAAAGAAACAGCTACATAAACGTTTATAAGCCTTAGAAAAAGCAAATGCATTTACATGTATGAGCTTCACCCAAAAATATGTTATTTGCTTCTGTAGGGTTGTAAATGCTGTTACATGCAGGCATTTTAGCATAGTGATCCATCATCTCCTAGATATCCTGTCTGTCTGTTGCCCACGTTTTAGACAGATAAGACCATGTTTTTATTTTGTTTCTTGGTAGAAATCTGGTCAGGAAAAGAATCAGTCAGGCATACCCACTGCCACCAAAGTGCCACACTACTCCTATCTGGTCTTATAATAGCATGTTGCTGCTTGCAGAAAGTGTCCTGATTAGGTCATTTAAAATTAGCACAGAACCAAGTTAATTACAAAAAAGCATTTCCATTTCTTTATCATACTGATTAATACAGGTAGGCCCATTTATATTCAAATTAATTGGAAGTTAATGCCAAGCACATACATGTGTAAAAAGTACATCTGTATTTTATTGAACTATTTTCTAGTTCAAGTTCTTTAGGTCATGTCAGGTGGAAAAAGCTGGGTAATGGCTCAACCCTGTACAAGCTCTTCATTTTCTACTACTATAACAATTAGTTACTATTTAAGTATGGTATAACCCAAATACACTGCATCAGATTCTTTACTTGTGTTAATTAACAGCACAGTGCACTATATTATGCAAGATATCATTACAAAGCTAACTTTTAAGAAGTCATTTTATATTGTGTATCTGTGTTCAGCGTAACATGAAGATTAGAGACAGGTATTTTTCTTCAGTGTTTTATCCAGAGTAATAAAGCCAGGTTGAAGTTGGACACCTAGGTAATCAAGTGCCAACTTAAGCTTTAGCTTGTTGTCTACAGACATTTACTACAGATATAAGGCTGTAATTAGACATTTGATTTCCTGCCAGTATCGTAAAATATCTGCCTTCCTTCTGCATTCACCAGGTGAAGAAAAAAAGTTTCAAAACGATCCACCCAAAGCAAATATATCATCAGAAGGAGTTTTTCTTAGTCTTGCATTTAAACTGTAAAATCTCAAGTCTTACAATCTACTGTGACACCGCTTCAGATTCTAGAGGGAAATAGGCATGCTTATGTGAGATGAAGCAATGGTTAAGTTTTTCTGACAGGGTGATGCCTAAAACCTTACATCCCAAACTTGACTGTATAAGTTAGAGGAAAGCTGTTTGGTACGGCTGTAGAGGTACAGCTGTTAGGTACATCATGTATTCTACAAAAATGGGGTTCTTTAATTATAACATTTCTCTTTCTAGGATTCAGTGGAGGCACCGATGCAGTTTCTGGGTTGCCTAACGAAGATAACCACTTCAGTAACGACTGGAGTATGGCAACTCATTGTGAGGAGCAGCTCACCTCCCACTGTTACATAAATCGCCAAGACACATGCACGGAGGAACCGAATTCACATACGTCATGTCTGGGCCAAGAAAGTACCCACTTCATAAATATAGAGGGAGAGAGTTTGGAGCAACCACACATAGATCACCAGACAAATCTAACCAAACCAATCAGTAGCCCGGCAGGAAAAGCCAAGAGCAGTGCTGATTTCTGTGAGCTGCAAAGCCATGATGATGCAGTGGTTTGTGCGCCAGAAGAGGATAACATGAAAACAGAGAAACAAGAGGAAAGTAAAGATCAGACACTGAATCAGACATTGACCGACTTTAGGTCAGAAGAGCCCAGACATCTCAACTCTGGATCTGAGAGTGGAATGGATGAGGAAGACGCACAGGCACTGCTTTCCCTAAACACAACCACCACTGGAAAAGACTTGGAGGAGTCTGATTGCGCTAGTAGGGAGGAGTACAACTCACATCACAGCAAATATCAATTAGAAGCTACCTCAACCATCGTTCACTCATGGGGAACTCCTGCAGTCACCAATACCAAGGATTTTGACAGTGACCCAATATATGTGAAGGAGGAAGATGATGAATCACCCGTGGATGAAGAAGAGACCAGTCAAGAGATATCTTATTCCATGCAGTCAGAGGAATGCAGTGTAACTTCACCAACAGACCACGGGTCTACAGCAGCTTTCCTTAGCACCACAGATGCTTTAGTGATGCCCACAAATTCATTACCTCAAAGACCCAGAATTTTGAACGGGGTGCAGAAAAAGCGAGAAAGGTGTTTCCTCTGCGTTCTCTGTGGGAAAAGTTTTGACCGCTTGAGCCACCTGGACCGCCACCAGAGGATCCATACTGGAGAGAAGCCCTACAGCTGCGGCATGTGTGGTCGAAGCTTCACCCAAAAGAGTAGTCTAAAGGGCCACATGCGGACACACACACGCGAACGAGCCTTCCACTGTTCAGTTTGTGGAGTCAGCTTTCCCACACGAGCTGGCCGCTACAGACACTGGTGCAACCAGAATGAAATGGCAGACTATTTGAAATAACACAAACAATCTGGCCGAGGTTCCTCTGAGGTTTAGTTTAGTATGGCTGAGTTGCCATTGGCTGTGAAGTACTTCCCATAACTTGTTGTGTATGCATTATTACACGGTCACTTTTCCTCATATTAGGTCATTTTAAACTGCAATTTCTCACATTAATCCTGCACAAACCCTCAGTGACAGACAAAATACAACTAATATACTAAAAGTTGAGTCCAAATGTGAACAAACCACTATGGACAACTTGTTGAACTGTTGGTGCTGGATTGCGGCTAAATACATAACCAACAGTAACTTTAAAAAACCTGCCCCCTAAATTCCCATAGTTGGTGCTTTTTGTAGCATTTGTACAATCGCCAGCACAAGAATAGCAAGCTAGCGCTATTGGTTTTCAGGACTATAAAACTGTTTTCTTTTAGAAGTAGTTCCATTTACTGCATGCAGTCTATTTTCTACACATGCAACACACAGCTGTACACACAACTGGAGGTTTTTGGGGGGCTTTTTTAGCTTTGCTAACATTACATCCATGACCTAATGACCCTCAAACAATGAGTGTGTTTACATGCACAAAATGATCCGATCATACTGATTTTTAAAGTAGGAACTTTCTGATTTCTAAGGTCATAGTAATGTCTATAAAGTCGGATCACCAATATGATGGAGAGCTGGATTTTAGTTCAGTAACCAAGTTATTTGGGACATGTATACTCTTTAAACAGTGTTTAAACATAATACTACAATATTTTCAGGTAAAGTGATTCATGATTTAGGAAAAGATCAGCATGAATTTTATTTTATGCTATGTTACATTTACATCAAGTTTTATTTTGTGAGTTTATTCACTGATAGCAAGGCAGAAATCCAACTGTTGCTTGACTCACAAAGACAGGTTTCCCCAATATCTGATTCCTCGGCTGCACATAAACACGTTGAATGGATTCCTGACCAAATCGGATTTTCTGCAACTATGGGATTATTACACGCATGTAAACGTTGTCATTGCTAGGGAGCACACCATCACCCCAAAGTTTGTACAGCCATTGGATTGTTCTAGGAATTGTACACTTTGTTTGTTCCCACATTTTGCACATTATTCTGCCTTTTTAAAGTGCAATTTTACATTAATACTGAACAAACCCTTGATGTCAGATTGAAGACAGCTAGTGTGATTTTAGTCTTTAGGGCTAGATGTGACCTCATACAGTTTATACACCTCTCTGAACAATTCATCACTAACAAGGGTATGCCCATTTACGAAGCGCCCCCAAATTCCTTCAGGTCAGTGGTTTGGTAATATCTGGAGAACAATTACAGACAAAAGTAAAATAAGCTAGCTAGCTGTCGTTACCTGATTTGAATGGAAGTCTGTTACCATCACTTTTAAAAAAAAATCCAGGATGTAATTATCATTTATTTCTATATTATTTACTTTTTGTAATACTGAGAAACATTCTCAATTTTAATATTTATATAGTTTTGTAGTTAAATGTTCACCTCAAAGACATAGTGTCTCAAAGATAATAAGCTAACGACTTGGCACCTCAAAAAAGGACATAGCAATTCATAATTCTAAAATAATGAAGTGCAGTTTTTTTGTTTCACTGATGTGAATACGCTTCTGTAGAATATCTTTAGTTCAAAGAGGTTTATTTTATTAAGAGGTTGTGTATTTCTTTCTGTGCAATTGTAGAGTGTTTGAGTAGTTTGTGCATGTCAGCCTACCTTTAGATCTTAAACCAGTAAACAATGGTTGTCCTAAAGTGTGTTTGAATATAGTCAGATAGGTGAACAGTTCAAAAGGTACAATTATTTACTGGAAAAGGGCTCATATTATGGAAAACTGAATTTCCATCACTTTTTTGGAACAGAAGATTTTGATGTAGGATGTAAATGTTTGTCTTTCACCCCCCGGCATATACATGCAAACAAACCTGCAGTCAGCTTCTTTGAATTAATTGTGATGTCACAAAAAAACACATTTTACATATATATACATACAGCGATTTAGCCCCGCACCTTCACATGAAAGTGGAGTGGCCTGAACTAATTTTTGCATGAGGCACTATACAGTACAGCCAAACATAACAGCACTCATTTACCTATATCAACTGTCAACTGAGTCTGTTTTTGATCCATAAACCCACACTAATGTTATGTGGACAAAAGTGAGATCTCTGATAAATGTAGGATATAGTCTCTTTAAATTATTATTTAATGCATACTAGTTTGAAAGATGTGTGCAAAAGTCAGATTAGTATCAGTGTCCACTAATAATTACCAAGAGGAAAACTAGCATACATTTCTTGATTTTGGTAAAGCTGAACATCATTTTTCTATTATTTATTATTTTCTAATCATATTATGACAGACATATCATTATACATTCTTTATGTTCATCTTGAGGGTGAGCTGCAGGAAAATGTGAGATATTGTCATGCACTGCTAAAAAAAAATAAAGGGAACACTTTGAAAACACATCAGATCTCAATGGGAAAAAATCATGCAGAATATTATACCTCATATAGACTGGGTAATGTGTTAGGAATGAAAGGATGCCACATCGTGTGATGGAAATGAAAATGATCACCCTACAGAGGGTTGAATTCAAAGACACTCTGTAAATCAAAGTGAAAAAATGATGCATCAGGCTCGTCCATTTAACCCAAACTCCATTGCAGCAGCTCAAAATGGTACTCAGTAGTTTGTAAGGCCCCCACACGCTTGTATGCAACGTGGGGGCATGCTCCTAATGAGAGCTCCTAATGGTGTCCTGGGGGATCTCCTCCCAGATATGGACCAGGGCATCACTGAGCTCCTGGACAGTCTGAAGTGCAACCTGGTGGCTGGACCGAAACATAATGTCCCAGAGGTCTTCTATTGGATTTAGGTCAGGCGAGCCGGTGGGCCAGTCAATGGTATCAATTCCTTCATTCTCCAAGAACTGCCTGCATACTCTCGCTACACGAGGCCAGGCATTGTTGTGCACCAGGAGGAACCCAGGACCCACTGCACCAGCGTAGGGTCTGACATGGGTCCAAGGATTTCATCCTGATACCTATAGCAGTCAGGGTGCCGTTGTCTAGCCTGTAGAGGTCTGTGCATCCTTCCAGGGATATGCCTCCCCAGACCATCACTGACCCTCCACCAAACCGGTCATGCTGAATGATGTTGCAGGCAGCATAACATTCTCCACGGTGTCTCCAGAGCCTGTCACGTCTGTCACATGTGCTCAGGTAAAACCTGCTCTCATCTGCACAAGGCGCCTGTGGCGGATCTGCTAATTCTGGTGTTCTTTGGCAAATCGAGCTCTACGGTGCTGGCCAGTGAGCACAGGGCCCACTACAGGACATCAGGCCCTCAGGCCTCCCTCATGAGGCCTGTTTCTGATTGTTTGGTCAGACACATTCACAGCAGTACGGCTGTGGCAGTGCTCATCTTGTTCCTCCTTGCACAAAGGAGCAGATACCGGTCCTGCTGAGGGGTTAAGTACCTTCTACAGCCTTGTCCAGCTCTCCTAGAGTAACTGCCTGTCTCCTGGAATCTCCACTGTACTCTTAAGACTGTGCTGGGAGACACAGCAAACTTTGTGGCAATGGCACATGTTGATGTGCCATCCTTCAGTAGTTGGACTACCTGTGCAACCTCTGTAGGGTCCAGGTACCGCACCATGGTACTAGTAGTGACGCTGACCCAAGTCAACTGCAAAACTACTGAAAAATCAGTCTGAAAAGATGAGGGGGGACAAAATGTCAATGACCTCGTCCTTTTAAACCATTCCTGTTTTGGGGGATGTCTCATTGTTGCTCCTCTACTGCACCTGTTGTTAATTTCATTAACACCAAAGCAGCTGATACTGATTAACGGCCCTCCCTACTACTTAACTGACCAGATCAATATCCCTGAAGTTGAACTGAGTTGATGCTATACTCTGATTAAAAAGTGTTCTCTTTATTTTTTTGAGCAGTGTATTTCACTAAATCCAGCAAATGTATTTAAAGCAAGTTTATTTAGGGAGTGTATAAAGTAGATTAGCAAAGTGTGTATTGCAAGACATCATAACTGGACAGGACCAGAACGAGCTGTCTTTTTATCACGTGACTACATGTTTCCTGGTTCACATTTGTTGACATGTATAGTTCATAAAGCTTCAAAAATGATTCGGTGTATCAGATTGTATACATGACTGTTTTTCTAATATATCCATAAATTAAATTAGTGTTTCTGTTTCTCTGTTACTTCTTTTAAATCTTGAGTCACTAATGTATTTGTTTTAAACTGTTTCAATGTAGACTAGCAATACAAAAACATAATCTGGTGTTTCTAGGTCTTATTATTTTGGATTGTGACTGTTAATAATAACGCTAATCAAGTAATCTATCAATTACTTTAAATATGAGGTCTTCTAAGCTAAAAAAGGAGTGATAATTAGTTAGTCACTAAAATGCTGACTGATGCCAAAGACATTGTTTTAAGACAGTTACAAGATGTGCTTTTGGCCTTTTTTATTTTTTAGGTCCGGGCAGGTACAAACCATGTACTTGAGTTAAAGTAGAGATACCCAAGGTAAAATGTTACTCCAGTACAAGTAAAGGTTCTCCTTTCAGACCTCCACTTCAGTAAAAGTACTAATGTATTTACCTTTAAATGTACTATACCTTTAAAAAGTATAGAAAGTAAAAGTAGCATGATTTATTATGGCTCTAAGGTCATTATCATTTCTGGATCAAGCCTTTAATCAGCTCATTTTAGATGAAGAGAATCTAGTGTTTCTTAGTCCACCAGTTTTTAATAGAAGGTCATTGTTTAGTCTGACACTGATGTCTATTCAAATAATCCTAAACACAGAACACTGGAGCAGAACAGTTTCCATAAGCTTAAGTTTAATACAAGCTTGCTTTAAACAGGATCACAAATGAGTTTTCCTTTACTGTACTGCATCTGTAGGTCTCTGTTCATAAATATATACTATCCAAAACAAATGTATCATAAAAGGAAATACAGTTTGTATGAATGCAGAAAAAGACACTCGCCAGTTCACAAGTGCATGTGTACACATTTCTATATTGTAGTCTATATACCCACAATATCAGGAACAATATACTAACCCCATCCTGCTTTACCTACCTTCCTCCCGGTGGTCCTTGATGTAGTCCAGGCCTGATATGGACATTTCCATGAATTCCAAGACTTCGTAAATAAGCTAGTGTCATTTTGATATGTTACGTTTTAATGCGCACATGAGCCGAATGAAAATTCTTCTTATTTCTCATAATGAAGCGGAGTGAAAAGTACGATATTAGATTTTGAAATGTAGTGGAGTTAAAGTACAAAATTTTCCAAAATGGAAACACTTCAGTAAATCACACTGAAAAACTACTTAAGTACAATAAATAATTACATTTACTTAGTTACTGTCCACCACAGGTATAGGGTAAACACAAAACTGTCCCCAAAGAAAACATAAGATTAGTAACTACTATTTTAGAAGTTATTAATGTTATATATAAACCTCAGATGGCTTCTGCAGATTCACTACTAGTTACGGATAGAAAATTTAAAATGCGATGCAGATCTGAGCAACTTTCTGTAAAATGCATTATTTCATGTTAAACCACTCCAAATGACTTTGTTTACAGTACCAGTCAAATGTTTGGACACGCACAATGTTTCTGTCCCTCTATTTGTGTTTTGTAAGTTTAAGGCACAGTTAAGCAGCATGGCTACCACAGCAGTCTACGGCAACATGCCACGCCGTCTGGTTTGTATTTCGTTGCACCATCATTTGTTCTTCAACAGGACAATGACCCCAAACACACCTCCAGGCTATGTACAGGCTAATTGACGAAATAAGAGAGTGATGAAATGCTTCGTCAGATGACCGGGCCTCTAAAATAACTCCACCTAAACCCAATTGGGATGGTTTGGGATGAGTTTACAGAATAATGGAAAAACAGTCAACAAGTGCTCAGCACCTGTGGGACCTCCTTTCAGACTGTTGGAAAACCATTCCAAGTGACGACCTCATAAAGCTGACTAAGAGAATGCCATAAGTGTGCAAAACTCTCATCGAAGCATAATGTGGCTACTTTGAAGAATAGGAAGAAGTATACAAAAACATGTATTTTGTTTTTTTATACTTTTTTGTTTACTACACTATATACAATTCTACTCTTGTTAAATAACCCCAGACCCTTGTCCCTCAAAGCTTCATTTCACCAAACTTGATTGTTGGCACTATGCACTCTGGTAGGTAGCATTCTCCTGGAATCTGTGAAAGCCTGATTCACCGATCCATCAGAATGCCAGGCAGTGAAGATTGTCATCACGCCAAAGAACAGGTTTTACTACTCCACAGCCCAGTAGCGGTGTGCTTCACACCACTGCAGTGTAATTGTGCATAGTGACGATAGTGAGCTGTTTGACCATGGAAACCCATTTCAAAAAGCTCCCAAATCGCAGTTCTTGTGCTGGTGTTCCTTCCAGAGGCTTTATGGAGCTCTGTAGTAAGTTATTTAGAAGAGTGTGATTTTACCTATGTGCGTAGGCAGCCAACAGCCCAGCTCTGTGAAATTGTGTGTTCTACAGTTTTGTGGCTGAGCTCTTGTTGCTCCTAGGCGGCCCTAGGCCATTTTACTACAATAGCACTTACAGTTAACCACATATATTTCAGGACAGAAATTTCACAACCTGACTTGCTGTAAAGGTGGCATTTTATGAACATGTTTAAAGTCACTGAGGTCTTTATTATTAGCACAGCAGACTTTCAGCTATAAATACTTTTTTGAAAGTATTAGTTGACTTCATGTCTTCAGGCTCCCCTGGATTTAAATTACATTTTAATTTATTTATTTATTTTATTATGGATCACCATTCATGGGCCATTAATTGGGAGCCTTGCTACTTACTATTTCAACCAACATGACTACAAAATGCTAGAGGGTCCACAACGGAGGTAAATTAATAAAAAAATAAATATATTTGTAATGATTTATGTTGGCCCTTACTTTCATTTTGGCAGATGCTGTTTTGTCGACTGCTAAACAGTGAATTCGGTAATAAGTCGGAATAAATGTAAATTAAAATGATCCTCTTCAGTGTACTCGGAGTATTGCGGTAAATTCAGTCCGGTCACGTGACACCAGACAAAGTAAAGCGGAAGGAAATCACTTGAGTAGTGCAGTGATCTCTGTAGCTGTAAACACAGAGTAAGGGGCGAACAGGGCATCTGTGTGAACTGAAACATTTATTTTTGTGCACTGAACGACTGCAGGTTAGCGTCAGGACTAAAAGATGCCAGCGGCACACCTGGCTCTGGAGGCTCAGATATGGTCTGTGATGGAGAGCCTGGCCAAAGCAGCCGCGGCTGAGATCTGTAAGCTGATAGACTCGGAGTCTGTGGAGATGCGTTTGGAAATCCGCAGGGGCCAGACTGAGATCGAGTCGCTAAAGGGAAAACTACGGGACCTGACGAAAGCTTTGAGGAATAACCCCTTCTCCACAGTTTCTCCAGTCCAGCCTCACTTGCTCGGTAGTCCGTTTGGCGAGCATGAGAGAGGTACAGACGCTCAGTGGCTTTTAGACGGGATGTGTGGGGGCAGATGGATCGATACTCGAATTTAGAACACTTGCTATGCCGAGAATCGTTCCTCACACGAAGCCATTATTACTGTTAATGTATGTTGTTAAGTTAACTGTGTACAAATAACAGTGCAATAACAATAGTAGAAAAAATGTTGGTTGGAGCTGAAACGTGATAAATACTGCTGCTCATTCAGTATTTTAAGGCTGTAAGGCACCCAGACATGTCTGTATAAAACGCTGCCTGTTGTTGACTTTCTATGAGTTATATGAGCATATATATGTACCTTTCATTGTCTAATACTCTGTGTCAGATGACCAGTGGAGAGCGCTGCTTTCTAAGACAGCGCAGACAGCAAGGCATCAAGGCCATCAGTAAACCGAACATGTAAAATTTGACAAACACTCATCATCAAAAGAGCAGTTGCACCCAAAAGGAATCAATCAACAGGAATGAAACTTGGTGGGTAGGCATGCGAAAGATTGAAGTTTCACACTCTACTGTGCAAGTGCTGTAAGCAGGGACGGGCCTTATCGCTGTACCTGACTGACCAGAAGGATATCCAGCGAGGAGTGATGCCCTCCATGAGTCATCCTGGTAGTGCCAATACCATTGGGAGACAGCTACACGACGCAGGACTACAAGACCATTACAACGACTGCCCTTAACACAACGTCAACCCCACCAAATACTGCAGTGGAGTCGAGCCAGACTGTCATTGAGTGACACCGATTGGCAGGAGGTCATCTTCAGTGACTAGTCCTGCTTTTGTTTTGGCAGAGACAACCAACGAATCCATGAATGGCGGCACCGTGGGCAGCGCCAAAATTAACATTTTGTCACATGTTCAGAAAGCCTGGTGTCACTCCACCTCGACCCCTACCGTACATTCTGCAGGGACTGTGTGACAACATTGAAACAGCAATGGATCGATTCTTACAGGATGCTATCAGGAACCTCTACAACTCCATAAAGAGATATCTGGCATGTTGCGTTAACAATCATGGCACCCCGACACCATACTGAGAGACACTACTTCTGTATGTGTAGTTTATTGAATATTGCCCATATCAATCATTAATTGTTCCCGGTAACTTTTATCCTCCTTCAGAATAGCATTGTAATCTAACACTTCCTATGGGGTGCAACTATTCTTCTGATGATGAGTGTATTTATTTGACATTCTAAATGAAAAAACATGTGACATCTGATCTTTACAAATCCCATCCAAACCACATGGTTTGGCACTGGTTTGAATTTAATTCCATTTGGATTTTTACAAATTCATCTTAGTCTGGACTCTCTGTCGATATTGTCAATTCCCAAGTGCTGAAAGCGCCGGAAATCAAGAATAGCATCAAGGTTTAATGTTCATACCAGAGAATTTCTATTTTTTAATTTCTGTTTATGTGTGCTCTGATTTGTTATGATATCTCTTCCATAGAAGGGAAACATGATGACCTCCAGCAAGTTGCTGATTGTGAGGAGGCCGAAGACGATGACAAGACCAGTTCATTGATGAGCAACTTGCAGGAGGATGTGAACCAAGGAATTCGGAATGCTCTTGTTGAGAGTGAACAGATGCATGATGTCTTTTCACTGAGCGAGAAAGATGTTCAGTTTAGACATTCCCAGGTTCTTAGCGACTCTCTAATCACTCAAAATAAAGCAGATACTGGAGGGCTTGGCACTGCGACTATAAAAGTGGAGTCCGAGAGTCAGTCTGTGTCCATGGGAGAATGTGTCTTCGAGGGATTTCAGACTGACCAAAAGCTATGCACTAACCCACAAGGCCAAATGCAGGGTAAGAAGCTCCTCTGTCCTTCACTATCCCACAATATTGTGATTGAGCAAATAAGGTTTAAATGTTGAAAATAGGTGTGGATCTATACTTTTTAAAAATAGCTTTACAATGCTCTGTGTTTGCACGTCTATGATGTATCACAGAATACAATCAACTACAGTAAGTGTAGTAGCATAAGGATTCTCCAAGTCCAGTATAGTCCAGACCTCAATGTTGTTTATGAGGGACTGAGGGATGATTATCCATCTTAAATTAACTAAACCATTCAAACGTTTACTGCAGCTGGGATCAGTCAATTGTTATTGGACCAAAATAGTTACATGGCAATAAAGTAGCTATAATATTTAAAAACATACAACTTGCCATAACTTTAAATGGAATAATATTTTCATGCCTTACATGTGTTCTAGTGTTAAATGTGGAATGAGAAATAAGTTGGTATTAAAATCTTAACAGGCTCATGGGAGGGGGTTTTTGCAGTCCCGTCCTCCTGACCTGCAACATTAGACTGGACGTTTGCATCCTGGTTTCAGAAACTTTACCCTCCTAGTGTTACAGATCTGTTGTTTGATTGCACTGAAAGTTTCTCTACAGTTGGAACTTTGATGGAAGGAGGCGGGAAAGAAAGGACAGGAGACATAGTGGGTAGATAGAGTAATGGTTATTAGTGTAGGCCCAATAATTAAGCTAATTTTTTTCAGTGAGTAGATAAGCTGTTGACTCTTTGTTTACTTAATTGGATTGTTTTAGTGGTTTTTTTTTTACTAAGGGGTAACATAGCAATGGCTGTAGCACAGCTAAGTAGCTAGCTAGGTCACTCCCAGAACAAAACCTTTGCTTGTTGGTCATTTTTGTCACATGAGAGAGTTACATTGACAATAAAGGTTCACATCAGTTGTTGCAAAAGTTAGTGGCTTATTTGAGCTCTTATCCATACAGATAAACCCGATGACTGCCAGTGAGTTTATTTCCAGTACTCTTATTTATTTTTCACGCTCATTTCTAATATATTTCCCACATATTGTATTTTTAGGAATCATCAACAATCAGGCTGGCAGTACAGAAGATTTTCATCCCCAATCTCAGGATCCGGTCCAATCTGATGACTCTGAGGAGGGATCTTACTGTAAATTTGATGCACTTTTCAGCCATCTTAATGAGCAGAGGAATGGGGAAGGGAGCCCTTGTAGGATGGAGTTTAAAATGGAACCAATAGAGGAGCCTGTAGCCGAGAGGGTGAATGAATTGGCGCCATGTGAGGTGACGGGCAGTAATGCTTTGCCATGGCCCTTTTTGACCACAATGAATTTTGAGACACAAGGCAGTTCTTCTAAGCTACAGCAGATTTTATACGCTTCCAACACAGACCCCCAGCTGTTTCACCTTGCGGGGACGAGTGAGATATTACCCTCTTGCAGTGTTAAGCATTCAGGTGATCCCCGGACAAAACAGACAAAGGCAAGGAAGATTCAGGACAGAATTCAAGCCAGAACCTTCAAACAGAACTCTGCCAGTTGGTCCACAGTGCTGACAAAGAATATGCCAAAATCGAATAGACACAAACCATTGCCTTGTTCTTTTTGTCCTAAAAGCTTCTACAATGCATCAGATCTAAAGAGACATCAGCGCATCCACACAGGTGAGAAACCTTTTGGCTGTGCCGTGTGTGGAAAACGCTTTGCCCTCAGGGGGAACCTCATCACCCACGAGAGAGCCCATAGTGGCAGCAAGCCCTTTACATGTCAGCAGTGTGGGAAAAGCTTCGCCCATGGCTCCAACCTGACGGCCCATCAGCGTGTCCACACTGGAGAAAAGCCTTTCTGCTGCTCGCTGTGTGGGAAAACATTCGCTTGGCATTACCCTTTCAAAAGACACATGACTCTACATGGTCAAAATGGCCCAACCCAGTGATTATAGCCACATTAGGGATCCGTATTCTTGGTATAACCATGCAATGTCTGTTCTGCTAATGGTTTTTGGCTTAGATGTACCAATCTGGTTAAAACCCTAAATTGGTAAAGAGCCTTGCATTATGTGGAGGTTTTGTTTAAATTTAGGCTGTTGTTCACACTCATGTGTCTCAATTTCTGTAAAGAATTGTCAGTTGAAAAGTTCTGTCAGAATCAAAGTGGCCTCCTGTGTGCTTTCTAAAGATCTACTTTAGTTTAGTCCCAACCTGATTAACTTGCTGCCCCCAGGTTATCTTTGAATAAAATGTAATGAACCAGTCAGTCTCAAGAAGTTCATTAGCTGAAGCAGGTATGGATAATTGTGGTTGAAATTGGATTCTTTGGAAAGGTAGAGCTCCAGGAGCAGGGATCTGTGGCATTGCAAAATCACTCTGCACCTTTATTTTTGTTAGTGTACTGTTGCTGCCAGTCTGGGTTTCACCAATCTCACCAACAGAAACTTTGAAACATCATACTGAAAAAGTAATGCATTGACTTTGCTCAGCTCTGTTGTATGTATGTGTACATCATTTCCACTTTTAGGAATAATGTTCAAGTCAACTCAGTGTTGTCTTTTTCTTGGATGTCCAAAAGAACTTCTTAGATGTCTTCTGTAATTATTTCGGAATGCACACCAAAAACAAAACAAACAAACAAACAAAAAAAACAAGGAAGAAATAAAATTATTCATATTTCTCATTTTCTCTTCTGGCCTTGATAGCCACCTTACTGTTTTGTCGTACTTTCAGAAAGATCTTATCTAATGCATGTTCCCGGGCGTTCTGCTTTGCTGTGTACAGCCTGTTCATAGTACTTTTTTTCTACGATTTTTCTTCTCCACACATTTTCCAGTATCATACACACGGTATCTTTAGGATTTAAATTTGGTCATGCTGGTTGACTAGCAAACCAGCATTCAAAACACAACAGATTATATTTTTAGCTGGTGACCAACTATGCTAGTCTATGCTGGTTTCTTGGCAGGGTCAACATCAGTGTTTGATATACATGCCTCTGAGCAATTCTTTTTGACTGCTAGTGTATGCTGACTGGCCGTTTTATTAAGTGCGTCTACCTTGTATTTACATTCGTTGTCCATTTTATCAGGTCCACTTACCATATAGGAGCACTTTGTAGATCTACAGCAACAGACTGTAGTCTCTTTCTCTGCGTACTTTATCTGTTTAACACTGGTTAACTGGACAGCCAAAGAACAGGTATTATTTGGTTGGTGGATAATTTCAGCATTGCAGTGGCATGAGTGGAAACACAGCGACACAGCGACACAGTGTCCACTCACTGTCCACTCTATTAAAAACCCTTGCCTTGCTAGTCCACCTAATAGATGGATCATCTGTTGCTGCACTGTTTGTGTTGGTAATTCTTTAGTCCTTTATTAATGGTCACAGTGTCCTTTGGGCAAATAGTTTTGGTTTGTGGATGATTCTCCCTCCAGCAGTGGCACTGAGGCGTCCAAACTTCCATTAGCACTTCTGTGTCTAATCCACTCACACCAGAACAACACAGACTAACACACTATAATTCCAGTGTCACCACACTGCTGAGAATAATCCACCCCCACATAATACCTGCTCTGCATTCATCCTCGTGGGTGAAGTCTTGGGGTGTCTTGAAATACAAGAACAGGGTAAAAGGGGTATAACACAATATACAGAGAAACATATATTCGAAGCCTGTTATTGTAGAACAAAGTGCCCCTACATGCCAAGTGGAGCTGATAAAATGAACAATGAGTGCAGACACAAGAAGGTGTTCTTAAAGAAGTTCTAGCAAAGAAAACCCCATTCATTTCATCTACTGGCTGCTTATATGAGCATGAACTATACAATATTGACATGACTTTAGTGGTCTGTTGGGAGGAAAAAAATTAAACATATAAAATGTGCCATAATTTTTGCACAGGCCACAGCTTCTGTTTAATGTTTTTGGTTTTTGTATGTTAAATTCTGCAGTAATTTTTACTAATTTGTCGCTTTTAGTATTTTTTATTTTTTTTGCAGGGATAGCAGTTAAGGCTGAACGCTTGTTTTCATTTCAGAAAATTAACAAATCATGCCATTTGACCAGGGATGCCCAAACCATTGCACAAACATGTACTTTCTTCATGTGGAAATGAGGTACACACAGTAATTTTAGTCCATCACTTTGCTGAGTGCACCAGCCCTAGTAGAGTGGCAGTGATGGAATGTTATTTAACACTATTAGCATGCTATCTGTTACTGAACTCGGAGTGTTTCTACAGGAAAATGGAAGATCCTTGTCAATAATAAGTTATTAAAGGCCCAAAATGAATGGAGTGTGTTAATTTCTTAGAAAAAAGGCATTCATAATGTTCCTATACTAGTATCCTATTAATTAACTATTTTATTTTTGGTTTTTATTTCTATTGTATTTACCTGTTTAACAGATCAGTCTGGGCCATAAGGCACAATAACTTGATTATCATTGCTGTCATTAAAACCTTCCAAATCATCATGACCTTATGATATACTGAAGTTTAAGTTCATTATAGTTAGATATGTTATATGTGTGATATGTTATATGTTCAGAAATCACCTTGTAGTACTTCACTGTATTGATCAAAAATGTTTTAACTCTCTTTGTTTTAACTAATACCGAACAGCACTTGCTTACTATTTTATTTAAATGAGTACATTATAGAAAAACATGGTTTTCAGAAGTACAGATTTCTGATTGGGATATTATTTATGTTTGCACTAGGTTGAGAGGATTATAGTATTCTAAAGTCTGGGGAAAAATGTAAAATTTATAAATTTATAATAACATAACTGATTACTGATGCCACAAAAATCAAAGTACATGAGAAAAGTAAAAGTAATTCAGTTATTTTTAAATCAAACTAACAGAGTGACTTCTGGGCTATTAAAGTAACAATAGGTCATTCTGTGCAAGGTGTGGAGGCTCGAAGTTGTTGTCTATCCAATCAGACCAAGGCTACAGGCCTTCTCTGGAAATGGCATCTCCAAGCTCTCTCACCCTTCTCTGCCATAAACCCCCCCACTCTCTCTCTTTATTCTTTAATCTTTGTGGCTGTCCCAGTGATGTGGTTGATTGATGCAGCTCAGTGGATAACACCACTACCCACCAGGAAGCCACCACCACATGTAGGAGGCTGGGGTTTGAATCCTGGTCTGGGGGTCTATGCCGTGCTACAGCAATAAAAGTGGGCGGGAAAAAGATGTCATATGTTATCCACAGGGACAGACTGTTCTTACTGTACTGCATTGCTTACATAATACACAGAAAGGAATGCTATTGATTACATTATCAATCACCATTATAAAGTAAAATATGAGTAAATATGGTATGGGACTCTAAACTCCTTACAAATGACACTGTTTCGTGCACCTTGTATTCATTAGGAATCCAAGCAGTAAGATGACTGTTTCATATTAACAAGGTCTATAAATATAGAGATGTTATCAGTCTCTTAACTTATCAGATACAATGCATGTATTATTATATTGATAATTAAGTGTATTATTAAACATTTATTAGTAAATTAACAATTTGTTTAAGTACTGTGTATGTGTATGTGGGAGCCAAATATGACAGATTACAGATTTTTCAAACCGTTAAGGAATACTCCTCCATTTGTCAACCTTATCTTTGTTTGCTGTTGTATTGTACAGGTTATCACTGGAAATGAATTGTGGTGTGTTGATCAGTATTTACACAAGAAACACAGAAAAAACAATTTATTAAAACTCACTCATATTAGAAGCTACTGAGTTGTGTTAAAATGTGAGATACATGAATATGGCCTTAACCATCCGCTTTGGATATATTCAGATTTCTTTAGTTTTTGATCAGTCAACCCTGGATCAGTCAGCTATAATGAAATCGCAATTTTGCAAATATCTATATCTACGGCATTTAGCTGACGCTCTTATCCAGAGCGACTTACAAGGTTAATCATATTACAGGTAGGCCAATGTAGTGTTAGGAGTCTTGCCCAAGGACTCTTATTGGTATAGCACAGCATAGTCACCCAGAATGGGAATCGAACCCCAGTCTCCCACAGGGGCAGTAGTTTTCTGGTGAGTAGTGGTGTTATCCATTGTGCCACACCAACCACCAACCACAAATCTGATCCAAACTGCATTTAGATGTGATTTGAAATGCAATTCCAATCGAATCTAGGCTGAGGGTTTTACTAATGCGTCTCAGTCTCACTGCTCTTGCTGCTTATAGTTAAATCCACACGGATGGAAGCACTGGGATTTGCTACATGTTTACTTACGCATGACCGCAAGAATTCAGGATGTTGATGAAAAAATAAAGTCAGGGCACAGTCAGCAGTGTCTATGGCAGATTTATTTGAAGAACTCAGACAGACATGAATGATCATGAGAAACTAATATTAATTAAAAATAAAAATAAAAAAGTATAGAATAAATGAAGGTAAAAGCTACTAAGGACTAGAGGAACGGGCATTCTGTCTCTCTCTGTTCCCCAAATACAGATAGTGGCCTGCTGACCTTCGGCATCTCCATCTGCTCCAGTTACCAAGTTGCCCTGTCTTGACTTCCTAACTGCTCTGCTTAATGCTTTTTAAGCCTGCCTCTCGAATATCACCACCCAGCACACCCCACAAAAGTGTGTAGACTAGATTTTAAAGATGGGAATAAAAATACTTGCGTCCGTAACTGTCATTTGGTCCCAGAGAGAGAGAAAGAGAGAGAGACAGGCCCATTTTAACACTATTACAAATTCATTTAATGATATATAGTACAGACTAGTATATGTTATAGTATAATAACTAAACAAAGCAACAGATATGTGTAAAAATCTATGGATACATATAATTCCACTTCAGTTAAGCTGTGGGCTGACTTCATTTGCAGCTACGTGTCATGTTTTTTTTTTTTTAAACCGTCAGACTCTGCAGCTGTTGCTCACCTTCCCACCCTCTCTAACTTCACTGTTTGAACAATGCTCATGGGAGGGATCAGAGCCTGATGCTTAGCTGGTTTAACTCTATTCAATGGTTATTTATTAGGTGTTCAGATTGATTTGTACTTAACAGATGGGCAAACACTGGGATGGTGATGGAAACTCAAAAGGAGCTTACTATGACATATCTCTCTCAGATAAAGCAGGGAGAGCGGGATTCTCTGTGGATATTTTGAAAGAGGCTGTTTATGGAGCTTTCAGAGAGCTTCCAGACTGGTTTGTTAATACTGCCCAGTGGCATGACCATGCCTGGTGCCGCAAGGGTCATACAACTCAAAAAGCACAGCACCTCCCATAGAAACTTGTATTCAGAGATACTGTCACAGTATCATTCTGACCCTTGTCCTCACTCTCACTGTCTGGATCCCACTTTGGAGCAAAGGTGCTACCTGAATAATCTCTGGACTGGGTCAGGTTCCATCCCTACCCACGCAACATGAGCCCTGCTGATAAGTGCTGTCCTTTGCTCCTATGCTTCCTGAATTGGGTCCTGTCTTTGAAAAACAACTGATGAAAAAAAAATATTCAAAATGAAAAGTAAAAAGTGAAAATGAAAAAAATCTGAAGATAATATAAATCAAAGTGACTGTTTCCCAAAGTCCAGATGTTTCCTGTGGTGCTTTTAATCTTTTCCAGTGAGTAAATGAGATAGATAGAACATAGATAATGGAACTAAGTGTAAGTCTGATGATACGTAATTTGTTTCAGCACAACTGATTATCTTTCGTGTCCTTACATCTGTAACCGCCATTTGGTGCCAGAGAAAGAGAAAGAAAGTCCGATTTTAGCAGTATTACACATTCTTTTCTTAAACTCAGCAATCAATACATATGTGTACAGAGTATAAGCTAATCACAACAAATCAATAGATACATACAAGGCATAGTGGATATTAAAAAATTCCACTATTATGACTGCTTCCTACGTTTGATGGCGGCAGCGCGTATAGGGTTGCCTTTAAGAAATGAAAATAAAGAGCGGGGAGGGGGGTTGGTGGTCGTGGTCATATGTGAGTGACGTGTTCGAAATTGCGTCCCGTGTTTGAGTCCGGGGTGGGGAAGACAGATTGTGATCATTCATGTGTGTGTGACAGACGTGTATATCGGACATTTAGGAAATATGGAACAAATTTACAGACATTTATGGAAATACAGAACAGATAAGGTCCCGTATTGGTTTAACACGGGACGCAACATTTAATTGACAAATAAAGGACAATTCCGTATTTTACGGGGCAACCCTAAGCATGTAGCTCATAAAGGAAGCCAGATTTCTAAGGCACGCTCAACCAATTTGGGTATAAATCATTCCTACTAATTACATGCACACATACATGCTGATTGTCTTTCCTGGGGCGGATGGGATCTTCCAGCAAGACAATGCAATATGTCAGCTAGAAATGTCTGACATTGCTTGGAAGACAATGACCAAGACTTCCAAGTACTACCCTAGCCCCCTAAAGATTATAAAGATGTACTCAGATGTACCCAGTGTCCTACTAAACTTGTGTTACTGAATGGAGCACTGGAAAGCAGTCAAAGGAGCTGCCCTTCCAACTGCAATCGTCAGGAGGCTTGCAAGCTCAGGCCCAACCAATGCTGTAATCTGGGCCATTATACCAACAGGTGCTGCAGTGGTCATAAAACTCAAAAGCATGGGTATAAACCCAAGTGCAGCCCCTCCCATAAAAACTACAAGGTACTTCAGGATATTGAAGTAAAAAGGATCTTGATACCATTTACTGTCTTTTAAAGCCTTTTCCCTCTGTTCCTTCTCTACTCTCTGCTCCTCCTCTTGCATCCAGACAACCAGCTTCTTATATTCTTCATCAACTTCGTCTGTCCTCTTTCTAACTTCCTCGTCCAGTTTTGCAAGGTTGTCAGTTTCTTTCTGGAGATATTCTTGCAAATGCTTCAGTCGGCATGAACTTGGGAATGGCATTTCTTTTTCTTTTTCCTCATCTGCAGTTATCCAACTCATCTTAACCTTTATTTGCTCTTTACGTCTTCCAAATACTTGCATGTCCTTTTCAAAGTCTTTAGCTATCTTCTCCCTGCGATGCTCACCCATCTTTCTTACTTCCTGTATGGCATTCTTAATTGATGCACATATCAATGCTTCTTTGTTGTGTTCCAGCACTGACAGTATCTTGCTCACAGCCTGGATTCTCGGGTTGGTGAAGTGATTGTACTCGTTCCGTTTCAGCAATTCATCCAGCTTCATTAGAAGCTGAGTGACCTGGTCTTGGTTCTCTGGCTCATCATTGTTGAATGCCAAAAAACGACTGCCAAATTGTTCAACAAGAGCATGGATTACCTTGTCTTGCTCTGATATGAACTGCTCAAATGACTTTCCTTCCTTTTTCAGCTGATCTGCATGGGTGAAAATGATTATAGTGTGGTCAGTCATGTTCTCCTTGAAAGCATCTTGAATCATTTCAACAGTTTTCTGATGCTCATTTGTGAAGCGTGTGATTGGTATAATGAGCAGAAATGCATGGGGTCCAGGCTGACACATGGTCAGACACCTTATCACTTCTTCTTCCACTTCATTTTTTGGTAGGGAGGTGTCAAACCATCCAGGTGTGTCGATGAGTGCAAGCCTTTTCCCCTGGACTACGCCGCTTTCTAGCTTGCATTTCTTTGTCACTGAGCTCATGCTCAGTTGTGACTCAAAACATTTTTTACCCAAGATGGTATTTCCGGTTGCACTTTTTCCTGCCCCTGTCCTGCCCAACAGTACCAACCGCAGCTGGGTTGGCACAGGGCTTGGAGAAGATTGGGCAGAAGCAGTTAGGCTAAATGAGCTCATTGCTGATTCAATGGTTTGGTGAAAGCCAATCTGGGAAGACAATGGTTCAGTTTCTGTAGTATTCTTCTTCAAAGATACCTCAGAGGGATTCTCAGTCTGAGGAACAGTCACCTCTTTATGGTGTGAGGGCACTGTCTTGTAAGATGGTGTTGAAATCCTTCTGCGTGACGGGTTTCTGTAATTTCGTGGTTTTTGGCGCCTCTGTTTATGATCTTCCCCTGATTAAAAACAGTGTAATACATTGTTTAATACATCATACATTAAACAATGTGTCAGCTGGTTCTTTCTGTGGACTGTTCTTCTGATGATGAGTGTATGTACATTATGGCCAAAAGTATGTAGACACTCCAACGTCATTAGGTCATTACGTCCAACATTGTTGAATTAATCTAGGTCTCTTTATTGATATTAGTTTTCACTGGTAAAGCTGGTTTGATATGACTCACTGGTTAGAGCCAGAAGGCAATCATATACATAAAGATAGATAGATAGATAGATAGATAGATAGATAGATAGATAGATAGATAGATAGATAGATAGATTACATATAAATATATAAATATATATTGTCGCTGTACAAAGGAAAACATGTATCTTCAAAATGGCAACTTTACAGGAGAGGGTAAAAATCAAATTTAATTCTAATGTATGTCAATGGAACCAGACTTCTTCCCAAGCACTTTCGGGTCATTTCTGTTGGTTAATTCGTCATGAAATTCCCACACAGTGTAAACAGCAGCGCCTGTGTTTGAATGATGCAGAAAATTACAAATAAAAAAAATGGAGATACATGTTTTTCTTTGAAACTCATATCCGTGGATTAGTTAGTCACAGTTAAACCTGTAAGCACTGTATTTTAGGGTGATGTAATCAAATCAGTCATTTTTAAAACTGGGTTTTACCGTATAACACTACAGTATAAACACTAATAAACAGAGGTATTTACATATATCAGACATCATTTTTCATACAAAGTCTTAAAACGGAATCCTTACCTCTTAATGATGAGTCCATCTAGCCCAACAGAGAGCGTGTAAGTCCTCTGAGCTGCAGTGAGGGGGCTGCTGAAGTCGTGCTGTTGTTAGCGCTGAGGTTTCCCAGGAAAACGAAACTTAGGACTTTTCTGGCGTTTGTCCGAGCCCACCAAGCAGGGCGGGGGTTCGCGGGCCGGACGGTGAGTGTGAATGTTCAAGGCGTGTACTGAAAGATTTTGTGGATATCGAAAATAAGAGCTCTATATGTAGCTAAACTCCGCTTTAGCAACAACCACTTGAAGAAATCCCAGTTTAATACAGGGGAGAACGGGCTATAATGTCACAGGGCTTCGTCATTGTGTTTATTGTTTATTATGTTGTTGTTCCGTCGTTCAGTGTTAATTGCTGTCTGTGTATATATATATTTATGTGTGTATAAATGTGTATATCTATGTGTGTGTGTGGTTGTGTGTGTGTGTTTGTGGAAAGTACTAGTATTTTAATTTAAACGGGTTCAAAGGAGAAAGAAAGTGTCATTTTTACAGTTTATTTGTTTGTTTAAATATATGCACTTTTTGAATTTGGTGCTAGTAACGTTAAATAAAAATGGTACAGGTTGTTGTTCTTTTAACACTGTGAGTAATGGCCAGTGAGGAGACCGGTCTCTGTAGTTTTGAAATTAAATCTTTTCCCATTATTGCTTGATATAGGAATTCATTTGCTCAGCAGTGGGTGAATGATCCGGGCTCTAGACCAGTTAAGCACTCGGACTCTTACTATAGAGCCATGCTACCTGCGAAACATGGATTTGTGATTTAAATAAGACCTTCTCTGAAAAACATGTCGACTGGATGGCAGCATACATTGCTTTAAAACCTGTGTGCGTTGTTCAGCATTAAAGTTGCCATCACAGATGTGCAAGGTACCCTTGTCATTTGCACTAATGAATCCTTATACCATGATGGATTGCAGACCGTTTCTCTCCTCTTGACCCTACAGGACATGGCATCCAACTGCATCTCTTTGCATGGTAGAGTATTATCTTTTTAGCATATGTACAGAGATGGTTGCTTTATACTATTTGCAACATGTGGAAGGGTGGGAAACAAATCAGCAACTGCTAAGGAAAAGAGCAATAAACCAAGACTGTAATGAGTTATCTTGACAGTAAATCTATGCAAGCCATTATAAGATGTGAGAGAACACTTGTGATAAGAGAGATGATAACATGAATGTAGTTACATGTCCAATTATTATTATTAGCCTTATAATTAACATAAATGGATAGGATATAAACAAAGTCGTTCAAATACAATCATGCAAAATGCTTAATTCTAGAGAAACTTTCTGAATTGGTTGGTTACACCAATTGTTTTGTTTTAGAATATTTTGGCCACTTACATTTGAGTGGTATATGAAGAGCATTGTTATCATTGTTGTTGTACTACCCAAATAAAATGCCTTTCTGATTGTTCCACCAACTGTATTATAACTACAGTTATAATACCAACACAGAGGACTTGTAGTTTACTGGTAATTGTGGACAGGAAATAAAATGGCAACATCTGAGTTGCAGACGATGCAACTCCCAATTTCTCTACGGCTGTAAACAATTTTAGACAGTAAGAGTCTACAAGCACCATTTCACATCAAACCACTCTAATGACTTTATTTGACTTCATTTAAATCTTGGTGATTGAATCCTGCAGAAATGTTGGAAAATATGACATTGTAGAGGAAATGATGACACTATAGAGACATATTCATTTTCAGATTTATTATGAGTTAAACAACTTACCCGTGCTCTGGGTTTAAATGTCAAATTAAGCATTAGGCACAAAAATGAAAATTTATAAAAACTTAAAGCATACCCTGTCCTAAAAAGGTCATATAAATACACTACTTAAATATTTCTGAAAGCGATAGCACTATTAGATATCCAACAGTGAGCTCAACAATGTAACTTTCTTGGTGTTCAAGAAAAATAATAAATAAATACAGCTAAAAGATTACAGCTCAAATTAATTTCATTATTGCTGAAATCTGTTGTATTAAGTTATATTTGGAACAGATCAGACATTTAACACATTCAATAAATAGTCTGGTGCAGGGATCTGTTAAGTTAGTAACATTTAAACAGAGCTAATGTATTATTTTCCAAAGCCCTCTCTGTATGTACATTAGAATGTCTGTTACTATAACTGCTGGCTTTGGGACTGGTTTAAGACATGACACAAATAAAGTTTTCCTTCAGGAATGTAAACATTGAAAAATACAGTATAAGAAAGGTCCGAAGAGGAAGCAACATACTAAAATAACTCTACACTTTCTTAAGGGCCTCTAAAAGGCTGGCTGTTCTGAGTGCAAGCGACTAGCAGTGCAATATGCAGGTCGTTCTAACAGGATCTGTTACAGTTATCTGTCGCTTAGTCTCCACAATGATGTGCCTCCCCATTTTTGTAGTTGTTACCCAGGTCAAGGCGAGCAACCATTGTGGACACGAGCTTGACCAGTTGCAGGGATCGCTGCTGTCCAGCCTGCAGAACCTCTTCGTGATTGGCCTTTTCTTCACTGTCGTAGTCCATCACAGCCTTGTTGGTGATCAGGGAAAGGGCGAAGACTCTCATTCCACAGTGACGAGCTACTATCACCTCATGGACTGTGCTCATGCCTGAAAAAAAAAGGGGACAGAAGCGTTATAGTAAGTTGCATTCTAAAACATTTAATCTTGAAGTTTAATGCCTCACTGCCATATCTAAAGAACGTACACGTGCCATAGTTACTGAATAATGGGGCTGTAATTCATTGTATTAAAATAACCGGCCCATGTGATGTTATACTGTGGTTAAAAAGTAGCTAGAAAATTCTAAACACATATAATTGTAATTTGTCTGAATGCTTGGTATTCATTACCAAAAAGCCAAATATGTTGGAATGCTGAACTCGTACTTCACAGTTACCAAGTAATATATAGTATAATTGAATAACTTAAGCTTACTGATTAACAAGCCAGCAAGCCTGCAATTTAAGGCTGTCGCCACAACTCACCCACAGCATCAGCTCCTAAGCGGTTAAGCATTCTGCACTCAGCAATGGTCTCAAAGGATGGCCCACCAAGCACACAGTACACGCCCTCCTTCAGGAAGTCAGAGTAGCCAAGCTCTGCTCCCACTTCTTGAGCTAGGTGATGCATCTTCCTGTCATACGCATCTGACATGCATGGAAAACGAGTTCCAAACCTGCAGAGAGAGAGAGAGAGAGAGAGAGAGAGAGAGAGAGAGAGAGAGAGAGAAAGAAAGAGAAATGGCCAGCTTGAATAAACATTGTCAAATATGTGCAAGGCCACGGTAAGCAATGCCAATAAACAGCCCCAAATCACTGTGGATCCAAAGCACAGTCCGTCATGATGAACAAGAGCACACTATAAACAGGTTGTCTGCAGGTGTACTGGACTTCGAATGTAGTTTCAAGTCATTTGAATTGACAATATATCAGATATGAAGATACTATTCAAAATAACTCACCCTATCAGCAGCTAAAGTAACTAGCCAGCAACTAGAACTGTGTGCTAAAAGCTAAACATAAGCTAAAAATTGTACAATATTATATTATAATATGATACTAAACTGAAGCATTATATTAAACATCTATCAAAATATCCATAAAAAACAAGATGGAAATAATAAAATATGGCCTAGCTAAGAGCTGTCTGGGCAAGGCCCAAATATTATCAGTTTCTCACTCCAAGAATGAAATGAGCTCTACATAAAAAGAGGGACTGTTGACTACTGTCCTCTGTTTATGAACGACGGATGACAGTCAAGACAAGTGAGTTGATAGCTGATGGCTTAGTTGTGCTTGCTAGGTTAATTTACACTGGTTTGTTGACTAGGGGAAATTTGTGGGCATCACAACCCACATCTGCACTGATTAAAAGAAGATGGCTAACGTACAAATGACCCTACATTGGGATAGCCCACTTTACATTAAAAGAGGACAATTTGGGTAAAATACATCAAAAATACACCATTTAGTGAACACAGGAAAGATATTCACAAAACATAATTTGTACATGTATATTATGCACCCACAAGATTAATCTACTTAAACCATGGATCTTGGTTTCCTGGGGCAGCTAAATCTGTGTATAAAACCATTTTAATCAATACTGAGGTCTTTCCTAGGGCAACTTAAAGGACATATACATACACTAGTTTGGTTCCTTACCTGTCATCATTAGGTCCACATAAGGGATTGTTTCCAGCGAAGCCTGGCATGTTAATATGGTCTTTGATGATCATAACGTCTCCAACTTTGTAGTCCTGGTTCAGCCCACCTGCAGCATTCGTCAAGATGACTGTCTCGACTCCCATCAGCTTGAAGATGCGCATGGGCATTGTGATCTAATAAACCAGACAAAGAAATCTCAATACATTGATTTTATGTAACTACTGATGTCTCCAAATGTTTCATTTTCACTATTTTTTAGGTTTTTACACATTGTATAGCTATTTAATAACTGTCTGTTAATGTATATTAATGGAGAATGCTTTGTATTGCATTTATGTCTGCATTTATTTTACTTTAGTTCTTTATTTTGATGTACATGTACTAATATCTACATGAATTGTCTATTGTATCAGCTCCACTTACTATATAGAGGTACTCTGTAGTTTTTCAATCAGAAACTGTAGTCCCTTTATCTCTATTTCTCTGCATAACTTCTTACACCCTCCTTTCCCTTCTGCATCATTGATCACTGATAGTGAGAGTACATTAGGTAGTATCTAATAATCTTTTTTCATTTGAGAATGTTTTTGTACTAAGCTGCGATCTAAAGTAATGCATTCTATCCAACTACAGTGTAACATAGGACATGGCAATTACATTTTACAGACAATGAAGCAACACTGTCTTCTGTGTCACAATGCATCCTCTAAAATAGCCACAGAGATGGAGAAGTGGCAAGTCCATGAATCTAACACAAAGGTAAGTGAAGGCTGTGCCAGAGCATGGTGACCTTGTGCTATACCACTCTGTTAAATGCTCGTTTATAAAACCGGGACAAATAAAGTCAACTGTGAACTGTGAGGGCATTAAGCCACACCCCCGGCCCCTTTCCAGAAACAAACCACATTTAACGGCAAACTAAAAGATTTTAACCATGATGTTGATTTCCACCATTGGAGACACTGTTGGTTACTAAAGAGATGAAGTATGACATTAAACCCACAAGTTTTTTTCTGGACTGGTAAATAAACAGGTGTTTATGTTAACACTGAGGAGGGACTGTGCATTTATATCCATGTTTCTTATAGAGGTGGACACCACAACTTGATATATTCCTCCTTTTAAAGAAGGTATAAATTCAACAGGTTTCATCATCTTACAAATTGCTCATTGAATAAAGCATCCACTGCAACAGTCTTTATGCAACAGAACAGCCTTACTCTAAAATAACCAATTTTGGCCCTTTATCTTTGTGTGTGGGATATTGAATTGTGGGTGCTGTAGTTCTTTTGTGCTGAACATTTTTAATCCTGATGTTCACCTTTTGGATGGGATATCCTTCATAGAGGTGGAACCTTCCACGCATGCAAACACATGGCTTTCCCTTAAGAGTGCCAAACACCAACTGGCCAGCATGACCATGCACTAAGGAACACACAGCAACAGATTAGGGACTCATTAAGCAAAAAACTTCAGTGAGGGTTAAAAGTCACTGCAACTGGATGAGACTAACATGGTTATTTTTGCATATTAGAGCTGCATAAAATATAGTTTGTTACTGTAGTAATGCTGGAGGAGACAGTAGAGGGGAACCTTCAAACCAATCACAGTGTATTTTACAGTGTGCTGGAACCATCTTGTCCAATCACAGTACTGTATGAGTGTTTCCATGGTTATTTTAAAGAACTGAGTATTCATGTAATCCAGCAAAAATACTGAACAATACTTCTTTTTTAGAATATAACAAGCTGTTTGCTGCTTGTAATACCAATGTCTTGTCCATTTTGTGCAGCCCTAATACATACAACAATCAACAAGCATGCAGATTAGGCATAGTGCAAGTCCCCTTATCCACCATATCCTTATATCCATTTGTGGTCACTTTACAAGCGTGTGCTCTCACCTGTGCTTTGGGGGAAATTGGGAATATCGCTGTATTTAAAAACCTTCTGGTCCTTCAGCATGTCAGCCAAGCCACCTAGGCCTGAGCCGCACACAATGCCCACCAGGGGGCGCACTGGAGCCTGGTCCAGGAGCCAGTCTGCAGTGGCCTTGCACTCTTCATAGCCATATCTGAAGAGCAGGAAGTAAATCGAGATTGTTAATACAGTGTGCAAACACAAGGTGTGTCCAAACCAATAAAGACAAGACTGATGGTGAAAGAGACTGTTACAGCATATCAGTAGAATAAAAACACCAAGTCATATGACTTCTAGTCGTGTGTTTTTCCATGTCTATGAAAAGATTACTCAGTGCTAACAAAAAAAAAAAAAATATCTCTGGAAGGTTGCAGGAAGGTCAGCATGACAAATAATGACCAAATTTAGGCATCAGTGTATTGATATTTTTGTAGTTAATTATAGTTTATATATTTCTACTACATACATATTACAGTACATACTCTGATGCAGTAAATGAGTACATTTCTCAACCAATAGAATATTTTAATTCAACACACTTTTTGCCTCCCAGATTATGTTTTCTTAACAGTAATATTAATGTAATATATTTTAGTCAGGCCAAATACAGTTTATTCAGATGTACACATTTAAATCAAGGCAATTAAATTCAGTACATTACAATATAACATTATACACTTATTTGCAAAAATGAGGACATAAATACATTCTAGTTAGGCTAGTGGCTTTATACTCATTCAAGATATTAAAAAGAGAGTAGTCTCTTTTAGACTCTGGCCTCACATTTACAAACGTCATTGCCATCATTATTTCCGACGTCATAGAAGACTAATCAGTGTTTTAGCTTTCATGGATAATATTTACTGTAAACTCTGACAAATAATTATTCATCAGACAGATTACAGCTATTCTACGTATTGCTAAAAGAGTGGCTATGGATATTCACAATGCCAAAAAAAAAACACATGAAAAAGAGGCACCAGAGGTGTTAATCTGAATTATGTACACAACAAAATCCCAAGTGTTAAACTAGTCTGTGCAGTGTTGAATTGACTTCTACACTTTTGAGTATTACCCCCTTAAAAGCCCAGGGCTCACCAAAAGGCCCAATGTGTTACTGCACATTTCTACACACATTACTACACATATCAGCATTATGCGACCAGCATCGCACATCACAATAACACCACACTGTGCGGCTAACTGGCGTATAGATTACCATTAGTCTAGTAAAGCAGCTTCTTTCAATTTACCAAAAACAGCATCTAATAAGATGGGAATACACTTCCCTGCGAAAGGTGCTTCCAGGATATTTCACTTTTCCTGTTGTTTGACTTTTACCAAAAATGTGAATTTCTTGTCATTACTTGATTAATAAAGGTCAAATTAACCTCAGGTTTAGCTAATGGTTTTATCTTCAGGTCACAAGAAGAAAATATAATTTTGTACAAAGTTTAAGTCTCATTTGGCAGCTTCCTGTTCCCATTTTCTCATTCCACCTTAAACGATCTAGCAGTTATTATAATGCCTTGGGCCTTTAACTGCTGCACCATTAAAGGTGGAACAAAAAAATGTAAACAAGAATCTGGCGAATACAAAGCCAACTTCAGCCTCGTCGGATTCCTTTTACACGGTTTGTTGTTATATTACTGAGATGTGGCTTCTACTAAGACTAAGAGGAGCTCCGTGTTAAGTGAACCCCAGGTGGTAAATCGCTCTCTAATTATTACTTAACAGTAACTTGTAAAAATTGAAAATGGCACTGAGATTAGTAGAAATCACTTTAATTACACCACATCCCCAGGTACAACTAATCCCGCTTGAATTGGGCATTAGTATGTAATATGTTTGGGATTTTAAGGGGTTAAAAGTATTATAGATTAGGATAACACACTAGGAAAATCACAGAAAGAAAAAAAACTAGAATTAGAATAAAAATGGAAGAGGAGGGATAGTCTATTTTAGTGGTCTGAGATGCTGATGAGAGTGGTGAACCTTCTGCCCCAACAAAGGACACCCTCCCCGCCTCCCAAGGGGCATTCTCAGAAACGTGGTGGAAATCACGTCGGCAAACCGCTACGTCACACGTGAGAAATGGCATCAGGACCACTCTTTTCCACATGTGGTGCATTTCAGTGACTGAAAAAGCTTTTTACACTACAGTACGAGCCCTAGCTAACACTTACTCTGCTTTCTGTCAGCTGGGTGACAAATATGACAGACTAATTATTTACAGACCTAATTAATCACCACGAACACATCATTAAAAGAAAGTACGGTATATTTTATTTCTTCTTTGCTTCTTCTCCTTTTTTTTTTTTTTAGTTATATAGACTTTTTTTATATACCATACACAATGTTATATAACGTAATTAACAAACTATATGCAGCCCCCCAGTCTGGCAGAGCACGCGTGTACAGGGGCGATGTTGCATCATCTTTCGATGCCAGACGACACTTATCCTCTGTTCACTAATATTTCGGACGAATATGACGTCTCGCTGAAATCGATAGCCTGAGGTGTTGTTATGTCGTTACACACCCAATACACCGACATACCATCACTTTCTCTGCTTCTTTATCATCACGTCTGGGGACATAGTCCCACCACCTGTTAACGTTATAGGCATCGAGGCTTAAGTTAACGTTTCTCTCCGAATTTTCAGGTCCACGTTAAATGTCCTGGGCTCCAAAATCTAGCTAACTGTCACAATATTTAAGGAGGAAAGGAAAAAATGGAAGAATAAGCGGCGAACAGGAAGCTAATGTCAGCTCCATCTCTATATCCTGGTCTACGTTATGTTCTCTGGCACTTTGGTTAAGGTTAGATTATCTCATAGAGAAGCTGCTCAGACTTACCCTGAGGGTGAATCCGGGAACATCGTCGGGTTTTCTCTTCGACTGAAATAGACTAAAACAGACAGGAGAGTGTATCCTCACTAAGTACGCTACGTGCTGAATGAAGGTGAACTTGAGCCGCGGTTGGATTTTTTTTGCTTGGTTTTGGAGGGGAATGGTCAGAATTTCCCCTCTCAAAGCCACTCCCTCTTGCATCAGACAAAAGCTCTCTCGCCATTGGCTGAACTCGCGGGTGTTGGCTGCAAAGGATGCTGCGTGTTCGTGCGTCACGGAGTCGTCTGGTGACAAAAGTGTTGAAGGTGGGGCTTATGTGAACCGAATCAACGGATATGTATCATACCCAAACGACATATCATACCCATAACCAATGGTCATGACTAAAATGCTTAGGAACAGTGAGTACGCAAATAGACGGTAAAATAGACCAAATGTTTATAAGTCGACGGCTGTACTTCCGAGTGAGTAACGGATCCAGTCAGTGGCAGAAGCAGCTTGTGAAGTAAGGACGGATGATACCACTAATTTCCAATCAATACGATACCAAAGTAAATATACCAAGGCTAATATCACATACCGATATTTTACAGTGTGTAATTTTCAACAAAAACAAATGTGAACAAAACTGCACCAAAAAAATTCTGATATTTTATATATTATTATTGTGACTATTAAATAAACTTTCAGAAACTTTTCTCTCTCTTTTTTAAATAACATCACTGAACAAAATTTGTTTAGGTGTTTAATAATGCAGTAATGTAACTAGTATTTTATGTCAACTAAAAATTCTGTAAATAAAAGTGTGTTCAATAGTATTGGTGAAGACAAGTAAAAGACCGCATATACTTACACCGTCATTAGTTAGAGCCAACTTTTGTTTGAGAGAGGTAGTGATTGAGATGGTAGTTTACACAGAGTTCCCGTCTCTAATAAATGAGATCTACCAACCCAATGACATCAATATTTGTGCCCCAGATTCGATTCTTAAAAGTAAACACCAGGATCAGAAGAATCAATATTGAGGACTACTAGGGTGTTACCTCAGAGCAGCTGGTCCTGACGCTAAGGCTCAAAGAAGCCCTCTAAAAAAATCTCCTCATCCTAGGGTGACATAATTGCCATTTTTAGGAACAATCTCCAGGAACAGTCCAGCAATCAGTGCATCATTTTTTTTTACCTGTGACTTTTACAGCCATCCATAAGTGGCACATGGGACATATTGATAGGAGTCATCTCTGTCTCACTACCTGGACTAGTCAAAATATTTCATATGAATACGAATTACGAATCTTTTATGAAAAATGTATCCCTGCTTCATCTCTGCCTTGGCCACTAGACTTAATTGTATTATGTGAATATTTATTACTAATATTATTTTTAGAAAGTGACAAATCTTGCAATGTGCCCCGTTGTCATAGCAGAATCTTCCGCCCGTCACCTTATCTAATACCATATCTCACGGCCCACCAAACGAGGTAATGGCCTATACCCAGCAAAACATCACTAGTGCTCATGTTTAAACTGTTTTCCCGACATAGCTTTCAAAAAGCCTCGATAGAGTTGCTTAAATGTCAATTTGAACCAACGTGACATGTAAACTGCCATTTAGCTTGGTGCTAACTGCTAATAGCATGATCATAGCAGATCAAACAAAAGCCATTTTCTCCGTCCATAAAGTTATTGGAGCGGAAAGATCACCAGAATAGTTTTATCCAGCTTGATTGACCAGGAAGTAAATTCCTTGTTGTGACATATTGCTATATTTTGATCTACAAAGGCTTATTGTCTAACTCGTTTGTTTAAACTTGCGGGGACACGCGAGAAACTGGACACGACTGGTCGCGACCAGGCAGGGCTAAACGGACAGAGAAAGAACATAAGGACAGTAAGAGGAACAGGAGGCACAAGGAGGGGGTCCGGCTGGAGGCGGGGACAGAGCGCGGCAAGCGATACCGGAGTGAAAACAAATAGGGAAGGACGAGGGTAAGCTGAACAATTGTGTGCAGACAAGGGGACATAGCCACAGTAGCCGTGTGTGGGTGGTTGGGGTGTCTTATGGGGTTTTTGGCTATGAGTGTGGCGGGTGGTCAGGCGAGTGGGGGACGGGCGGTGTTGGTTTGGGGGGGTTGGTGGGGGGGTTGGGTGGGGTGTCTGTGTGTGTGTTGTTCCTTTTTTGTTGTTTGGTTGTTTGTTTTGTGTTGGTTTTGTATTTGTTGTTTTTTGGTGCTTTTGTGCTTGTTCACGTTACATCCGCATTAAGAAGATGGGACGAGCGAACGGGTGGTTTGTGGGGGGGCGGGAATGAAGACAGGAGCCTATGGGCCATTAAATGACTAAGGTGACATGGAGAAAGTATAGGAAATTAAAGTAGGAAAGACGTAATACGAAGATATGGTACAGAAGGAAAGCTTGCGTGACAGAAGGCGCAGATAGTGTCACTAAAGGAAGTTTACAGGCGAGATGCTTAAGATTTGCGGATGGAGGGTAGGAAGGAAAATAGGGCGGGAAACACAGACTGTACAGGCGAAGCATTGGCATTTTCTGAACACCCTAAGTGTGAATGCCAATGGTAGGTAACCACCGAGCACAAAGCCCCCGAGCCCACCCTCACCGAAACACCAACGAAGTACGCGCGGCAGCGGCAAGCTGCAAAAGATGACCAACATCCAAGATGAGCAGGACAGACACGATAAAACCACCAACCAGATGACACAGCGTCAGCAAAAAAAGCAAAAAAGAATGACAAGGGGCCCCACCCGATGTTATGAATGAAGAAGGCCAGACATGACGAGACTATTAGATGCAAACGGATAAGGCTCGTTTGACTGTGACACGACTCCCAGAATCTGACCCGATAGTTGATGTATTAGAGCCATTAGTGGGACAATACAGTATCAATATGAGTACTCCAGCTTATGCTAAGAAATTCACCTTTAATCCGTCTAGGACAAGATTTTTTTACAACTTGATACGGACAAAAGTCCTACAGCATATGAATAAGGGACCATTGTGCTTAAACTATTGTCTGATTCACGTTCTCTATTCAATTACTGTTAAAAAAAAAAGTTTAATTAATCTGGACTTGTGAGTTGACCTGAACAATGTTTTTAAAAAGAAACATTTCAAAAGATTTGATTCCCTAAAATGGGGAGCATTGCTAACGCAGTGAGCTCACTTCCTTCTGTGTTGTTTACTGAAGCGCTTCTGGTAAAAAGCTTTAAAAAATTCCTATGTTTAGCAATATACTTATATGTTCGTAAAGTTTTGTTAAGTGAGGAACCAAATGGAAGCTGTTGTGACAGTAGTGAATTTGCAACATTGCTGTGAAGTGTTTGGCAAATGTCAAATGGACTTTTATGTATATCCGGTGGCTTTGTTTAGTGTGACTCATGAAACTTAGAGTGCGGAAGAGAGAGAGGGAGGGAGAGCGAGAGAGACAGAGAGAGAGAGAGACATAACAGAACAACGTGACCCATTCAGCTTATATAAACAACAGGGCAGTTCCTATAACTTTTTTTTCAGTTTGTAACTTATTCTATGGAAGAGGGTACTTGCCATCTATAGGTGGGTATTTATAATAACGTAGTTTGAGTGAATCCTATGCTTAGGGGCTTTTATATCCTACAGTTACAGTTTTCTGAACCTTTCTATCCTGTCGCTCAGGGGAAACCATTCTAGAAGACTGTGTTTGGCAGAAGCGTGGCTGAGGTGTTTCAGCACGTCAGCATTACTTGAGGGTTGAAAGTAGCCCAACATGTAAAAATATTCAGTAAAGTGCAGCCAGTAGCCAAGCAGGAAGTGATGGGGCTAGCTAAAACAAACTGTACACCAACAGAGGAGCTACAGTCTCTCACAGAGGAGCTACAGTTTCTAACTGTACACCAGCAAGTCTATTACACACTATATATCTGTTGTCACGAGGGAATAAAATGTAAGGTTAGTGCAAAGTTAATTAGAACTGACAACTGGTAAAACCTGAATGGACACTCTACAGAAATGACCAAAATTTAAAACAAAAAACTGGTAACAAGGTCTAGATTTGAAGGATTGTGTTTCAGGCTATTTGTGTGGGTCAAGTGTTCCAAAATGTTGGAGAACTTAAACATTGTTGTTGGGATACGTTGGCTCAGACTTCAGGCAAATCAGGTTTGATTTCAGATTAGAAAAACAAATAACTGCAAGTATGAAAACAAGTCACTTTGTAACCACACTAGTGATGTGGCTTTCATATGTCAAAGCAGAAGAGATGGAGATGCATCATTTTTGCCCTCCTTTCTCTGGCAAGCATTGCCTTCATCACTTTGTAAAGTCTCAGTTTACAACTCCTTGGTGGTCTTCTTGAAACCCAGCACTTCTGTTTTGAGATTGTTGTTGTTTGTCCTTTTGAGAGTGACGCAAAAGACAGTGAAGAGGCATGGCCACAACCAGCAAAAGGTCCAGAAGGGAAGGCAATCTATTAACTGGGCCAACAGGGGGATGAGTATGACTATGGAGCTATCTATTGGCCTCAGTTCTAGGAGCTGGAACACGTTATTAAGCTACACAAAGGACCACCACAGAAGGACCAGCAGCAGCTATGGAAGCCACCACTTGAGGAACAGCTGCTCGGAAAGCCGGGCCTGGATCAGGATGGGGCTGCAAACACGCATTAGAGAATCAGCAACTCTGGAAGTTGGCATTGGATCAGAATGGGGAGCCAGTACAGGAGCTGGAGCAGCAGCTTGGGAATCTGGCACCGGAACAGGATAGGGAGCCAACACAGGAGCTGCACAGGAAACCAGTAACAGTGGAGCAACAACTTGGTAGGCCAGCACCGAATCAGAACAGTGGCCTGACACTGGATCTGCTTGTAGAGCTGGCACTGCATCTGCTTGGAGGGCCAGCACTGAAACAGGAGCACCCCGGGGAGCAGAAACTCGAGGGGCCCAGGGAGCAGGAACTGGAGCAACTCCAGTAGTGGCTGCCAAACGGGAGAGTCTGTTAAAGAAGCCACCAACAGGTGAAGTGTTTTGGTAAGCCACCTCTGGCATAGTATCTCAGGGTGGCAGGATGAGGGCAGGCATTAACAGGCCAATTCTCTCTGTAGTGCTGGTGGAGCCTTGAGTGAAGGCATCAACAGTCCAGGGCTCTCCATAGCACTGGATGGCACCCTGCATTGTCTCACTGGTCTGTGGAACACTGTGGAAACCAGTGCTGACTTGCAGGTGCTCTCCAAAACCCTAGGCCATCAGGGACAATTTGTCCACTGTATCCCAATTGGCCCACTCGATGACACAGGGATTGATTTCAGTATAGCCCCCAGAAAAATAACTTCCTTGTCTGTCAGCTATAGACCAAGAACCGACTGGACGAGATGTCAAAGCACCACAACACGTAAGACTCATATGCAAGTCACAGTCTCAGGCAGGCCCTCATAGCAACAGAACCATAAATGCCACTTTAGCCTCCTCAGATTGGAACGATTCCTTGAATTAGGCCAAATAGCAGCCACTCACCCATAAAGTGTCTCCACAGCTCCAGCTCCCCATGAAAGAAGTAGGGACATACTCTTAGTGTGGAGTCCAGCATGATGCCAGCCTTGGAAGGCAAAGTCTTGTGTAATGTTAGGCCTTGAAGCAATTTTGAAGGTTTGATTGAGCTTTATTAGGGGCAGTCCAATTCTCAGAGTCAATGCACGGCACAGGGGTCGAATCACACAGGCATTATCAGAGATATATTAATTTCTGAAAAGCCACAAGACAACAGCATAACTCAAAACAAGGAAAAACAGCAGAGAGCTACAAAACACAGAGGCTTTGCAACAAACAGGTCAACCAAAGGGCTTTATTTTAGCAGCCTTAATGAGAACAGCCTTAGGTATGAGTAGTAGAGGTGAATAGGTGGAGCCAGGGATACTTCAGGTGGAGTTGCCCGAAGAGGGGGTTGCGTCATCACACTGTAAAAAAAATACTTGCATGTTGCCAACAACAGTGTTTAACTATGCACACAAAGCATGTATAATCTCAGAAGAAAAGCATTGCCAATAGAATGGCACACTCTTAAGCGGCCACACATGAGCCTAAGGTCACCATGAACAATGCCAAGTGTCAGCTGGAGTGCTGTAAACCCCCAGCCCTGGGTGCTAGAGCACCATTCAGTATCTTTGGGATGAGTTGGAGTGGTGTTTAAGATCTACCAGTATCCAACCTCATTAATGCTCTGGTATCTGAATGCAATGAAATCATCACAGCATTCCCACACTTGGTGCAAAACCTCTAGCAGAAGAGTAAAGACTGCTATGGTATCAATGAGGATCAAGCTCCCTATTAATACTCCTCATTTCAAAAAGGTGCCTTTGATATACAGTATATATTTTATAGCTGGTAAAGGTCTAAATTACAGCTGTGCTGTGTTTCAACACTTCCAGCCGTGGGAGCAGATCAGACCTACGCTCTGGCCGCAGTTTGACCTGCTGTGTCATTTCCCCTTACATTGACCTTATCGAATAGGCTTGTTTCCACAAGAAGAGGCTTATGTTTATCTTGTCAGAACAGACACAGTGTAGTGATGGGATGGGCTGTTTTATTAACCAAAATGAATGGTTATGAGCTGTTCACAAACATTTCGGCTCTAGGTGTTGCCTTTAAGACTGATACATGTAAATGACCTCTGTTCTAATCTGTCTTTCAAAAAGTATCCCAGGCTGAACCATTCTTTATTATTGTTAATATTTAGAGCTGCCCTTATTATAGGCTGAATGGATGGATATATGTGGATATAAAGGCTTGTTTTTCATGACATCAAAAAAAAAACATGGACTTTTTTTATGACTTATTTTCTGTAGCAGTGTTTACAGTCTTTGCATGCTCTAGTAAGGAAAATTAGGTTTACCATTATAGTGGGGTCTTTCAAGAAAAGCACATTTATAGAAAGTACTTAGGGAATGCACTGTTCCCGTTCAGCATGTGGTCATTCATCGTTAAGAACATTGCTATTAGTGCCGCCTGCGAGAAACGAGAGAAACATCATCAAGGCTGTTTCTCATCCTAATCACAGACTTTTTACCCTCCTCCCATCTGGCAGGCGATACAGGAGCCTCGGCTTCTGAGCCAGCAGGCGCAAGAAGAGCTACTTCTCTGGAGCTGTGACCCTGCTGAACTCCACTCCTCCACTTTAACAGCATCATTGCAATCGCTGAACTGAATTGTACTTTATTCCTTATGCATTATTCATATTTGTACAGTCTGTTACTGCACTTTACTTATAAACGCAGTTACTCTACATAATGTATATAAACTCACTGTCTTGTTAACTCTGACCATTTTTGCATATGTGCTCTCACAGTGCATACAGGTTACATAGTATTCTCTCCACATACTCTGTACATAGTATACTTTCCTCATACTCGTAACATCTGTATTTTTCTTCCACTCCACTGTCTTCACACACACTGTAACCTCTACAAATCTTGGGATGGTTACTGTCCTGCATTTTTAGGTAAATAATTCTGTAGTGTGCACTTTGGGTTGGGTGCTAACAGCATTTCATTAGCTTCATATCTGAAATCTGCAAAATGACAATACAGTCGAACCTAATCCAGGGTGTAGTCGAAAGTAAGTAAGTGAAAAAGTTTTGGATGCAATAAAATTAATGTTTTTTTTCGATTCTCATTTACATTTAAATGATATTTATTCATTTATTACATTTATTGCTTAGAATACAGCCTCAAATGATCCACTCTTAAACCTGCATGCAAGGTTTCCAGCCTATTACAGAATTTAATATATTATTTTTTATTTTATACTGTGTGCTGTAGTGCAGCATTATCACCATCAGCCTCGTTGGTTTTACAGAATTCGTGGTTTTTCTTGTTTTCTTGATTTCATTTACCTGTGTTCTCTGACTCTGACAGTCACTATGGACATAACTGCTGCTAAAAACAATGTTCATCTTTAAAAAAAAAAAAAAATATATATATATATATATATATATATTTATTATATATATATATATATATATATATATATATATATATATGTATATATATATATATATATGTATATATCGACACAACCACACTTTACTGCACCCACTACCAGTGGGCT
>JAMWET010005638.1:0-102500 GCA_024036415.1 Prochilodus magdalenae | reverse complement strand
TATTTCTTGTTTCTGTCATTAGAATGCCACCACATGTACATTGTAATCTCATAAACTGCTGGATATTTATTAACATGATTTGCAATCACAATCTTATGTTTCATAAAACTATACAACTCTACTACAATGCTACATCTCCATAAGTTTAGGACATTCCATTCATTTGAGGGATGCTGTATAAAAATATAATATAATACAAACATACATATTGAGCTGATAACTTGATGTAAATAAATTATTACAGCATTTTATCACTAAATAAGTTAATATGTTCCCAAAAACTGAAATATTTAATACCACCCCTAAACAAATTTGCATACGTTCGTGAAAGAATCGATTCCACTAAGGAAACAAGCAATACAAAAACATTAAACACTAATGTGTAATGTAAACTTTGCCATGTTATTTGGCATCTATGCCCACTTCTCCAGGTGGATGTGCCCACCAAAAGTGTGCCACTGTCAGTGTTTGCAAGTTGTGATATCAGCATATGTAAAAAACCATATAGTTTTATATGATCCATACATACCGACACTTGCAATTTAAATCCACAATAAAGACACTAAAAGAGACATAGACAGAGAGAAAGAAAAAAAGAGGGAAACAACAGAAACACGAAACAAATTAGGATTCTGTTACTGTAATTATCCTAATTACTGTATAAATGTTGGAGCTTACGTAACTACAGGGACAGTCTTGTAGTCATGAACAACAGCTTACTGTATTTGTTTCAGTACATTTTCATGACCTCACTACCCGGTGCAGGGGTGGGAAACTAAGAGCATGTTTCGTGCACAGTTTGGTGTATACACTATTTAAAACACCTACTAAATTTGGCAATTAACCGATGAGTCATGTATTGGAGAAGGAAAATCACCAAACCTTGTAAGACCAGAGATGTACAGAAACCAGGCACACTATGATATCACTATCAGCAATCATTCTGACTTGTGATTGATTTATACTAAAGCTCCATGTGCCATTGTTTAAAAATCATATGCTAAAAGAATTTTGGGTCATTAAGTTTAGGATTAAATATATTGTTGCTGCCGTATATAAGTTGGCTAATAATATCGACTAATATCGAGCTTAGTGAAGCAGCTCTGTGGCGAGTCCAGTGGTGGTCTAGGGTTGGGACAACCAGCAGATATAGTGACGGGATGGTGGGAGGATCCAGTGGCAAGTTCTGTTGCATGTTCAGTGGTAAGTCAGGTGGCAGGTCTAGTGACAGGTTCAAGGGGAAGTCCAGTAGCAAGTTCTGTTGCATGTTCAGTGGTTTTAAGTCAAATGCCAGATCCTGTTGCAAGTTCAGTGGCATGGTTTGAGTGGGGGGTCTAGTTTCTTGAGGGGTTAGTGTAGGGGTCTCTTGTATTGATTAAAGTTTCTAATTGCTTAACACATCTTATTAGGGTTTTCAGGAGAATCTGAGAGAATCTGTGGTTCATTTAAAACATCTTAAAAAGCATAAAAACAGTTTCCCTGAACATTACTGTGGGTTCAAATGATTTAATGTGTGATTACAATAAAGTTATTACACATAAAAAGAAGTTTATTAAAGTTAAGCTTAAACTACAAAGTGCAGCAATAACTGTATGTAGCTTGTAAGCAGCAGGAGGTCGTGTGACAGGTAAAATCAGTGATTGGTCCAGTGTCAAATTTAGTGGTAGGTCAGTTGTGGATCCAATGACAAATCGAGTGATGGATTCAGTGATGTATCCAGTGGCAGGTTCAGTGACTGGTACAGAGTCTGGTCCTGCAGTGGCACCACTGGTTGGGAGCAGTTGCAAGTCCACTGATGAATTCAGTAACAGTGACAGTAATTATCCAGTACAGTCACAAGTGGGGTGATGAGTCAGTATCAGGTGAGGGCCAGTGACAGGTGAGGCAAGAAACAGATCCAGTGACAGGTCCGATGGCCGTTCCAACTGCAGATCTAGTAATGGCCAGTTAGCTATATTTTTTCTTCAAGTCATGTTATCTTGACTGATGTATTCCAAACAGCTCTAGCTTTAGTTTGATTTCCTCTCGAAATCTGTGCCTTGATAATGACAGAAACACAATAAAGATATAAACTTAACCATATTCCATTTAAAAAAAACAGACATAGTTTATATGTTCATAAATATTAAACTATATTGCCTGTGCAAGTCTGTGTACGTGTGTGTGCGTGCACCTCTTGCATCCATTTCCCCAAAACACACACACACACATGCTTAGCCCTTTCATGTAAACAGTAGACAGCAGTGAAAAAGAGCAGCTGACACAATGTCCTCATGTGCAAATGATTAACAGACCTATTTAGAAAAGAATGAACCCCTCCAGAGATGAAGAAAATGAAGGCAGAGTAAGAAAGAGTGTAGGAGATGACCAGATGACTAGCATGGGAACTTGAAGAAAGTCGCTTTTCTCGTTCACTTAATCTCTCCATCTCATCCATTCATTCTGTCCAGCAACAAGTGCTCCCTTTGTGTGTTTAAGGCAGCTCACGAGTAAAGCAATACTCTTTAATCAGATGCTTTGGCAGGTGCTTTTCCCTCCTGTGGTTTGGTTGAGGACTACAGTAGAGAGGTCAATCAGGGCTGTTTAAAGGGTTAAAATGAAGGTGACACAAAGCTGACCAAACAATATTACATTCTGTTGAAAAAAAAAGAGCTCCAGCAGCCCTGAACCACCAGCAGCTTGATCCACTCATACCAGCACAATGCACAATGCACACTAACACATCACCACACCAACACCACACCAACAAAGTGCTCTTATAAGTAGAGCCGATATATTCACTGACTTACCAAAACATCATGGGATATCAATATACTGTATAAAGTAAATATGAAGTGGCAGGATGGCTTGGGAATGCCCACATCTGTATAAGTTGTGAGGTGTTATCTTGTGAGTGAGGCTGAACACTGGGCAGCGTGCTCATGGCAAGGGGGCCAGTTTGAACAAGGCATGATGGCATAACTGGCTGTAAACTGGGAAATTTCATTTCCAAAGGTGTGTGGGCATTTCACATTACTTGATCAACAGTCTTTCAAGCGTTCTGGTAATGCATCATAGGAAGCATTACCACCCGCAGTGCACAGCGCATTGGCCACCCATGGGTGCTTAATGATAATCGGCAGCATCTGGCTAGAATTGTCCGTGTGAACATACAGTTGACTCATTAATTGCAGGAGGCCCCACACATTACAGGTTAGTGGAGCGTTATTTATCTAACATGGGATATAGGATCCACGAAAGTGCCTCTGTTAATACCATGACACTGGACACAGCACCTCACCTGGGCTCATGAGGTAGTTCACTGGACCTTAGGGGATTGGCAACATATGGTGTGGTCTGATGAGTCACTATACTAAATGTTTCAGGCTGATGAAGGATTTGAGTGTGGCACAGACCCAATGAAGCCACGGACGGCAACAAGGTAATAGCACTGTGGAAGCTGGTATTAGTTCCACACTGGTGTGGGTCATGTTTTCATGACATGGATTTGTACCACTGGTCCACCTAAACACATTGACTGGTGCCCACTATGTTTTACTGTGTGGTAAACATCTGCCTTTATGGACTTTATATTACTGCACATTGAAGAGATATTCCAATCGGATAATGCACTGTGCCGTAGGGTCCAAGTTGTCCACAATTGGTTGGAGGAGCATTCTGGTGAGTTCTGACAAATAATGTGGTCTGCACACTCACCCAGTATGAGCAAAATCTAAACATTCCACTATCATGCCTCGTAAGCTGGCCAGTGTTCAACCCCACTCACAAGAGAACACCTTATGTATATATCCACTGCAAGAAATCAACTGCTGCACTAACACAGCTAATATTATGAATTGTTGATCTAATATTTGCAGATGACGTCGTCTACACCAACCTCTCCGCATGGATCTGCTCACCAAAAAGTGTGCCACTGTCAGACGCAGACAGATGCCCTGAAGCCGCTGCTGGGTGGGTCAGGGCCTGGAAGTCAGGCACACCGCCGCCGCCGGCGTGTGCTGTCCAAAGATGGGCGTAGCAATGTGCGCATTGAGCATGTGAGTGGCAGGGGGGCTTTGTACCTGCGAGACCCCTGGACCACATTTGTGGACATGCAATGGAGATACAAGCTGGTCCTGTTTAGTGCCACCTTTGTTGGGACATGGTTCACCTTCGGACTCCTGTGGTATCTGCTGGCCCTGGTACACGGAGACCTTCTGGGTAAGAAGCCTCACCTAGGAAGTCACTTTCTCAGCTGGACAAGACAAACCACTGAATTACACATCAGAGAACGTTTAGTCATCGCAGTCGCAGTGCTCTTCTTGCAATACTCGTATGCATTTTAGTACGACTGTCACCAGGGCCGGCTCTAGAATATAGGTAGGGGAATGCTTTGATATGCCCTCTTCCAATGAAGAGAGAGAAAACTCATATTACCAATATTACATGTTTGCAGTTCGTAGCTGTAAAATTTCTGCATACATGACATAGCATGGTGTCTGTAATTTAATCTCATCAGGGATTGTTTTTGCCATCTCTACTAACTTAACTCATACCTTCAGTTAATGCATTATGTTGCAGTTAAAATTTCAACTAAATGAAAATCAGAACTAATAGGCTAGAAAACAATAGGTCAGAAAACAATTTTGGGGCAAACATTGAAACAATGCTTCAGTGACTCACTATCACCTCTTGAGGTGCTAAATGGTATTGCAGACAGGACGATTGGTTGCTGGTCTGGAAAACTCAAAATATACAGTATATATATTCCTTTTAGAATTCTTATTCTGAAATCTTGACTTTTGGTTTAAGTTATCTTGCAAAATGAGAAATCCTGGTTTGTGAAATCCTCCATGCTAACACTAGAAGGTAGAGAGGTTTAGCACTACTACTACAACTATTATTTAAGAAAGGAAAAAGGAGAAAAACATGTAGGAAGAGGATTGTAGAGACACAGTAAAACAATAGGAGGGAGGATGGTGGAGTGAAGGAGAGGGAAAATAATCTGGGAAAAATCTGGGTGACACTAAAAGGTGTTTTTTGTGCCAGATCAGCCAATCTAACAAGTAGAGATGACCTCAATGGAAAATAAACCCAGGGCACATAAAGCAAAGTGCATGTGTGTTTTTGTTTTCTCCCCTCCAGAGTTTGAACCGCCGGCCAACCACACACTTTGTGTGATGCAGATGCAGACTCTGACAGGAGCATTCCTATTCTCCCTGGAAACTCAGACAACCATCGGCTATGGCTTCCGCTGTATCACAGAAGAGTGTCCTTCTGCCATTGTCCTGCTTATTGTTCAGCTCCTTATCACCACCGCCATGGAGATCTTTATTACTGGGACCTTTCTCGCCAAGGTGTACCATCCAAACACATTTAACTTTCACTGAAAAGCAAAATTGTGTGCTGTTACTAAATTGTCTTTGGTGGACATCCCAACAGTGAAGATGACCACTGTAGTTAAATGTACAAACCTTATTACTACAATTTGAGAGAGAGAGATGTTGTTCTATTAAACTTGCTTACCTCACATTTAAAAGCGCAGTAAACAATCACGAGAAATGTTTGTTGTTTTTTAACTCAAAAACAACACAAGTCCACCCTGCCACCCCCACCCCCCAGCGCTACTTCAAAAAATCATAAATGTACATTTTCAAGGTTAACAACACTGAACTGGCAAATGTTCTGCATCTTTAAGGCCATAAAACCCTTCACAAACATGATAGCAACAAATGTAACTAGTAATAACTAGATTGTGGGGTGTCAAACTGTTGCTACAACTGCTGGAATGCTAACCAATTGCTATCAAAAACATTAGCAAATAGGTCAAGACAATACTATTACATACCTGTCTACAGACAATAGTGTTACCCACCTGTCCAGCAGACAATAGTGTTACCCACCTGTCCAGCAGACAATACTGTTACCCACCTGCCCAGCAGACAATACTGTTACCCACCTGCCCAGCAGACAATACTGTTACATACCTGTCCAGCAGACAATACTGTTATCCACCTGTCCAGCAGACAATACTGTTATCCACCTGTCCAGCAGACAATACTGTTACCCACATTCCCAGCAGACAATACTGTTACGTACCTGTCCAGCAGATAATACTGTTACCCAAAGGCCCGGCAGACAATAGTGTTACCCACCTGTCCAGCAGACAATACTGTTATCCACATTCCCAGCAGACAATACTGTTACATACCTGTCCAGCAGACAATAGTGTTACCCACCTGTCCAGCAGACAATACTGTTATCCACCTGTCTAGCAGACAATACTGTTACCCACCTGTCTAGCAGACAATACTGTTACCCACCTGTCTAGCAGACAATACTGTTACCCACCTGTCCAGCAGACAATACTGTTACCCACCTGCCCAGCAGACAATACTGTTACCTACCTGCCCAGCAGGCAATACTGTTACCCACATGCCCAGCAGACAATACTGTTATCCACCTGTCTAGCAGACAATACTGTTACCCACCTGCCCAGCAGACAATACTGTTACCCACCTGCCCAGCAGACAATACTGTTATCCACCTGCCCAGCAGACAATACTGTTATCCACCTGTCTAGCAGACAATACTGTTACCCACCTGCCCAGCAGGCAATACTGGTACCCACATGCCCAGCAGACAATAGTGTTACCCACCTGTCCAGCTGACTATACTGTTACCCACCTGCCCAGCAGACAATACTGTTACCTACCTGCCCAGCTGACTATACTGTTACCCACATGCCCAGCAGACAATACTGTTACCTACCTGTCCAGCTGACTATACTGTTACCCACATGCCCAGCAGACAATACTGTTACCCACCTGTCCAGCTGACTATACTGTTACCCACATGCCCAGCAGACAATACTGTTACCCACCTGTCCAGCTGACTATACTGTTACCCACCAACTTTAGCCTTGTCAACTGCCAGAAGTCTCTCCATCACCCAAATGCATCATTCAAATGAATATCATTAATTATTATAACAACTGAATATGATGGATGCCTTAGACATAAGTGATGCTGTATTTACAAGTTAAACATCTTTCTGTGCTTTTTTGTGTGATCTGGTATGCATCCATCTAATAAGAGCTGCCTCATGACAGGTGATCTATATTTATTTAAGGTGTCTATCGTTTATTTAAACTAGAAAAAGGCATTGGGATACAAGAACTCAGTAACTTTCTCCATGATTAAATTACATTTTGAAATATTTTCAAAGATTTTTTGGAGATTTTTAATGCTCAGAAATCTAGGAGGGGCTAGCTGCCAAAATGCAGTGAACAAATTCTTAACGGCCAGGTCATACATTAAATAAATCTGCTGTGTCATTTAACATTTTATAACCTATTGTAAAAATGTTTTCTCTCTGTCTTTCCATCTTTTCTTCTTTTTCATCTCTTTACCCTGATCCAGGTGGCTCGGCCAAAGAAACGAGGTGAGACAGTCCGCTTTAGCCAGCATGCAGTGATAGCCAATCATGATGGTCGGCCATGTCTTATGATCAGAGTGGCCAACATGCGCAAAAGTCTCCTATTGGGCTGCCAGGTAAATAAGAAACCATAGCATTGAGCTCACAGTCTGATTTGAATTGTTATTCGAGTCTGTTGTTTATGCATTTTTGTTCTGCCCAGTACCACCTGATACAGACAGTCATTAATCACCTGGGCTGTGGGAGCTTCTGGCCCTTGCACTATGATCATTATGTACCGCTGAAAATATAGTATGAATAGAAATGGCACTTTGCAGGTAACAGGGAAGCTGCTGCAGCCATGCGTGTCTAAAGAGGGTGAGACGGTGCGTCTAGACCAGAGAAACGTCAGCTTCAGTGTGGACACAGCCAGCGAGAGTCCATTCCTCATCCTTCCTCTAACCTTCTACCACATCATCGACAATGACAGCCCACTTAGAGGATGGGCAGCCAAGGGTATGTTTACAATATATGTGTGTGCATATACCAGATCTACCAGTATGAGTGGATTGAGAAAGTAGAGGGTTTGGCAATGAGATCATATGAAGGCTTGGAAATTTTAGGAAGAAGGCAAAATTGCTGCTTAGTAATGATTTTATTTAAAGCTGAAAGTCAACCACAGTTTTAGATTATGGACACACTAATGAAGGTTGCTAATAAAGATGGAACTGCTCCCCTCCTCAGTCTCTTCAGACGAACCTTGAGTTGATTATTGTGATTAGACTATAGTTCTGTTCAGAGTTTGATTTTAAAATAAAGAGGACAGAAAAATCTGTTTTCTTGTTTATCAACATTTCATGAGGTAAAATAGTTTCATTCTATCAGGCACCCTGCTGCTAACACAACATAATCAGTCTATGCTAGTCATTGGATGTGTCTCAACTGTGTATTACACATGAATATTATACATTATACACTCATCGGCCATAACATTAAAAGCACCTCCTTGTATCTACACTCACTGTCCATTTTATCAGCTCCACTTACTATATAGGATTACTTAGTAGTTTTACAATTACTAACTGTAGTCCATCTGTTTCTCAGTATACAAGTAAGGTGGAGCAGAAAAGATTGTAGTGTAAAATGTAAAGAGTGTAGATACTTTGAGGTGGTTTTAATATCATGGCTAATTGCTATATTCTATTAATCTTAATATTATGAGTTTGACAGGCTTGTACACTAGATATTAACATACTATGTCATTTCTTAATAATAGGAAGTGATGAAGCTTCATCATACTAAGATGGACTCTAAAGGTTGCCTCAGTTCCTTTTATGGAAACAAATAAAAGAATGCATTGTTTGCTACAGTTCATTTATATTTACAGGCTGTTGTGACAGAATTGGGTGGAACTCACATTTACACCATTTCTGGTCAGTGTTGCAGCATTTTATTCAGAAGTTTCCAGATGTGACTTTCCTTTTCCGTTTCCCATTGTGAAACAATAGTGTCCATCAGTACAACATTGTTGACTGGTTCTGTGTGTGCGTTGTGTATTTTGGAGTATACTCAACTTTGACATTCATAACTGCACTGCATACTCCAAAACTTTTTTTTTAGTTTTTAGTGTGCAGTTGTAGTACACACTCATATTAGTACACACACGTCGTTGAGAAAGAGTTTAATTTTCCATAATTAGGGTTGCAAGCAATGGCTTAAACATTAGGTGATGTCACAGTTTATATCAATCCCGCATCTACATGCAGTGCCAAAGCTAGTAAATATTAGGAACTTTTTATGTGAAACTGAACTTTGTTTGGTATTCAAAAGCTCTGTATTCTAATTTATCCGCCCTACCTTAAGTGGTGCAGCAGATCACGTACCCTCTGATTGCCTAATCTAATTCAGTGTCTCAAACGCACAACAAGGAAAGGCGAGGAGAGACGAATGCCATGACAAGCTGTATCAGATGCTGCTCTGAGATACAGCAGAATAAGAACACTAAGGATAACCAATGGACTGAAACTGTACCCAGTCTAAAGCTCTGAAGCTTCTCTCTCTCTCTCTCTCTGTCTGTCTCAGGTGGGGGGTGGACAGACCCAGAGCTGGCAGATTTTGAGCTGCTGGTGATGATGAGCTCCACAGTGGAACCCACCTCTGCCACCTGCCAGGTGCGCACGTCCTATCTGCCTGATGAGATCCTATGGGGCTACGAGTTCCCGCCCATCGTCTCCTTGTCTCCAATAGGCAAATACGTAGCGGACCTTGCCTACTTCGACAAAGTTGTCAAGGCCAAGACTCCACCCCTTTTTAAACAATCCCCGCCCACCAGCCGTCAAAGTTACAGTGGCAGCGGGGGAGATGAGGGAGGCGACCCGGAGAAAATGCAGTTGGAGCAAAGTTACAGAGAAGGAGGGGAAGAGAGAGGGAGAATGAGAGACAGTAGCCCCTTTAGTGTTAGAATCAGTAATGTGTAAAGCACATGCACATTTACACGCACAGTATGTTCCACACGGAATGGACTGCATGAAACTGTACTGACTGCAGGTTCAGAATGAAGAATGTACCTTAGTCCTAATGTCAGTGACACTACTGCTATAAAGAAGCCGCACTTTAGAGCCTCCTATATAAGCAACACTGGAAATCCTTGTTTTAAAACTGGAGCTTGTTTGACACTTTAATATTCAGTCCGTCTGTCTTCTGGGACTCCACAGAAATTAGAATGATGTAATCTGAATGAAGTAACACATTTTAACCTTGTTGCTGTTAATTAGACAATAATGAAACAATAGCTCCCTCTAGTGGTTGGACTGTCATAAACCACTTCAATAAGTTTTGCACTGGAACCTTAGTAATGCAGTCTCATGATTTTCCTGAACTGCCTGGACGTTGGATAAAAACATTAAGCTGTTGAGTATATAGACAATGATAATGATGATGGCAGCAATGATAATGATGCAATTTAATGTCTGTGTTGACAGTGAATGCATCTTAGTTCTGATGAGGACTGAAAGTGTACAGAATGTTCTTGTATGTTCCCGTATGAAGCTGCTTAGACATTTTTATTGTTATTTTGTATGAATTGTGATAATTTGACACTGTTAACATCTTTATTACCTTTTACCTCACTGGATGTCACTATTACAGCACTTAAGAATCTGAGAAAGTTTTTTATCACATGCTACATTGTGCAGAGGTGTTACAGTCAGTAATTGTAAACCTACAATTTGTGCATCTAATAAACTGGCCAAAATACAATTAAGTCTTATTAAGGTAAATGTTACTAATAAACTGGCCACTATTAAGTTAAAGTACTTTTGTTAATGTGGAATGGAACATTGGATTAAGAAGCTGGCAAACAGAAAACAAACACCAACCTCGTCTAAGGATGAGCTTCAATCATGCCTTAAGAGTTCCTCAGAAAAAAAATAATTCTAACATCTCTGTCACAGCCTGGAAAAGGGGATACCACATTCCTTTTTGTTGCTTGGTTGCCGTTGTATTTCTGTGCTAGAACTTGAGCTGGTGTTCATTAGTTTTGTGGGAAATTATGGGAAAGGTTTTGGAGGCAAGACTGTTATGTGAAGGTCTAGGACCATATGACCAGTAGATTTTATGTCCATGTCCATTGACTGATGGATGTATGGCGCTGATACAGTGTGCAGATGTGTTACAGTCAGTAATTGTAAACCTACAATATGTACTTGATACATGTGGTAGGAGTTTCCAGTAAAATGGCCAGTGAGTGATGGTACAAGGTAAGTGTTTCTAATAAACTGGCCACTGTTAAACATCCTATAGTAAGTTCATTTCTTTCTGCTGTGCTCTTTTCTCTCTTCATACTGCTATAGTATGATTGTCAACTTCCCAGTTACACCTATCAGCAGTCTGTCAGCCAAGCAAAATATGAGATATAAGATACAATTCCAGTTAAAATAGCCTTTTCTATTTACTTTTCAACTCCAGGAAAAAAAACATGGTAGATATAAATGTAACAGAAATTATGGCAATTTTCTCTTTCAATATTTACTGTGTTCGTTTTTTGCCATTAATAGGTTGCATTCTTTACAGAATGCACTTTCACCTTTTAACATCACAACCTGTAAGTAGCCGCCATGCTGTATGATTTTAAGTGCTGTTTGATGGTTGAAGCAGATCACATTAAAGTGAATTTTTCATAGTGAGTAATTTACTAGTGATGCCTTGCTTTTCCACACCTCCACATAGTTCAGTCTTAGAAGTTTCCTGCTTCTTATAATCCCAGTAATTCCAAACAGATTCACTGATATTAGGGTCTGGACTCTGGGAATCTACTCTCTCCAAGTCAAAAAGTGATAGTAACAATTTCACTGGTCTATAGGGGCTTGGATTGTAGTTTTGGATGGTGGAGTTTTTATATATATTTATTTATTTAATATATATCTATTTTATATATTTATTTTATAGTAAAATGTCTCTTAAAACACGTATGTCTGTCTATTACCGTACGCACTTTCATCTTTTTTATATTCTTCTCAGAAATATTACTTGGAAAATGAGTAAGTTGTACTTAATGGCCATTTTGCCACTCACTACCAGTCAAAGGTTTAGACACTCCCCACTAAATGGATCCTTTTCAATGTCTCATAAACTCTTCAGGCTTATGCAGTTCCAGCTGATGAGATGTCTAAAAAATAAATAATGTGAAGTACCACATATACTCTTTATGCCTCACAATATTATAATCTCCCAGAATAAAAAAAAGGTCAACTCAGATGTTCTGGGGGTGTTTTAATCAGGTGGAAATGTGTCCTCTGTTGGCATGACAGTAAATTTGATGAACCACAGTGCCTACACTATTGGACAGCCAGAGTTTAACATTCCTAACATTTCTATCCCTGTACGCCAGGATGACAGCTTTCATGTTCACAGGGCTGCTTGGCAGATGTTGGCATGATGAGCATGTAGATCTGACCCGAACTGCATAACATAACGCTCTGAAAAGTGGTAGCTGTGAATTGCGTGCCTCGGTAATCCAAGAATCATAGCTGTAGCTGTTGATCACATCTCCCTTCCAAGGCAACAAGTTATTTGATATCCCAACTCTTATCAAAATACAAAGTAAGTGTGTGGAGTTTTCTGTGCTTCACTGGAATCTACACTGGAAGTAGTCAGACAAGATCAAAACAGGTTTGCTGAAAAAAATAAAAGATGCATTGCCAAAACATGGATATACAGCTTTGGATATGTTTCAGGGCTTTTGCCTTTTGATAATGGATCTTTAGCATGTCATTGCCTTCAGCACACTGGCACACAGACTGAGCAGGTTTTTCTGAGGAGTCCGTTTCCTAAGACTCTGACCTGAAACCTGTTAAAAGCACAGGTGTGTCTAAGAGGAAATGTCTTATAAGAATGAGTCTATGCTTGTATTATGTTTCCTGATTTACATAATTAAATAGTCAAGGAGAAAATTCCTGTTATTCTTTGCTATTGATTTTACTTGCAAAGCTGACAAATTTGAATCCTAATAACAAAAAAAACCCAAACAGAAGAACAACGTTTTCCTAGAAACAAATAGTGACTTCAACTGTCAGTAGAAATTTCTGCACCAACTACACAGACTGTTTATCAGTAGTCATGAGAATTGCTCTAATAACTTTTAATTATACAAAATTATACAAATTATATAAAAAAAAAATAATTATGCACCAATAAGAAGTTTTTTTCAGAATCAGTTAGAAGTTCTACATATCTGTGAGTGATATATTTAAGTAAATACAATATTACAGTGGAAGGATAAGTTTATTGGGGAAAACTGTACAATTGAAAGTAGGCTCTAGTACCCTTTTGGGCTGCCTCTAGCCTGGATACAAGATGAGATACGGTGGGGTATGAAGGATCACAGGTTCTATAGAGCATCCTGCAGCACATTTGTTCATAGATGCTGCAGCTGGGCCTGTAGATCGTGCACATTCGTAGGCTGCAGAAGCTGGTGTCCCAGCTGGCCCCATAAATGTTCACTTGGTGTTAAATCTGCCGTCCGGATGATGAACCAGAAAACTGTGGAAGTTGCTTGTGCTTGTTGGCGGATCAAAAGATCCTCTCTACTGGTAGTCTATCTGGGTCATCTGAAGCATGATCACTGTGTGTGCATGCCCCACGCCTGTAATCATTTATATATCTGCCTGTGGGATAACTGCATGCAGAGCTTTACAGCAAGTCGACATTTCTATCTGTTGTTTTTGTCAGTGTATTTTGATTGAGGTCTCTAAATAAAGTAATTTACTGGTGTGGCAAAAAAACCCATTATAAGTTACATACTGTGGTTGGTGAAACCTTAAGAATTTTCTATATTTCTACATAAATATGACCTAAAAATAATTAGATTTTCTTTTTATAAGTCCTAAAAATAGATAAAGAAAGTCCAATTAAACAAATGAGACAAAAATATTATACTTCTCATATCATCTGTTAGACCAAAATGATGCAGCATTACATACCTGTGAAAAGTGTGTGTATCTGTGACCCTCTTGTGCAGCAGTAATTGCAAGTAAATGTATCTGGTAACTGTTGATCAGTTGTGCACATAAAGATTTAGTCCATCCCTCTCCACAGAACAACTCTGGCACAATATTACACAATATTTCTGAAGGTTAATGTTAGGATTTTGATCCGACCGTTGCAAACCATTAACTCTCTTGTTCTTTAACAGTTCTTTGGCAGGATGTCTTGTGTCAAGATCACTGTCTTGCTGCATGACCCACATTTTCTTTAGATTAAGTCCATAGACATTTTCCTTCAGAACTCACTGGTATAATTCAAAATGTATTCTTCCATCAATAATGGCGAGCCACCTGGCCCATATGCAGCAAAATAAAAAGAAATCCACACCACTGCACGCTACAATACATTTGAATTAAGGCACTTATATTTCTGTCATGTATATTTATGTACAGGGGTTGGACAATGAAACTGAAACACCTGGTTTTAGACCACAATCATTTATTAGTATGGTGTAGGGCCTCCTTTTGCGGCCAATTCAGCTTCATTTGGGCAGCCGTGGTTTTATGTTTTTTGGATACAATCCGGGTTAGCACCCGAACATCCCTTTCAGACAGCTTCCTCTTGCGTCCACAGTTAATCCTGTTGGATGTGGTTCATCCTTCTTGGTGGTATGCTGACATTACCCTGGATACCGTGGCTCTTGATACATCACAAAGACTTGCTGTCTTGGTCACAGATGCGCCAGCAAGACGTGCACCAACAATTTGTCCTCTTTTGAACTCTGGTATGTCATCCATAATGTTGTGTGCATTGCAATATTTTGAGCAGAACTGAGCTCTTACCTGCTAACTGAACCTTCACACTCTGCTCTTACTGGTGCAGTGTGCAATTAATGAAGACTGGCCACCAGGCTGGTCCAATTTAGCCATGAGACCTCCCACACTAAAATGACAGGTGTTTCAGTTTCATTGTCCACACCTGTATGTATTACATTTTAACATTTATTTAACATCTTGTTCTCATATTTATACTTTTTTATTTAGTTTTATTCTGTCTTTATATTATCTTATCGTTTGTCAGTTGTCAAAGCATTTCACAATAAACCAAAACCATGATCCTACCATCACCATGTTTCACAGATGGGATAAGGTTTTTATGCTGGATTGCTGTGTTTTTGTCTCTCCATATATAAAGTATTGTTCAAACCAGAATGTTATATTTGGATCTTATCTGTCCACAAAACATTTTTTCAATATCTCTGTCTTGTCCATATAGACTTTATCAAACAGATTACAGGCAGGAATGTTCTTTTTATAGAGCAGTGGCTTTCTCCTTGCAACCCTGCCATGCACGCCATTGTTGCTTAGTGCTCTCCTGGTGGTGGACTCAAGAACGTTAACATTAGCTATTGGAATAAAGGCCTTTAGTTTAGCTCCTGGAATGATCTTTGTTGGTTGACCAATGCTTGGGAGTGTAATAATGGTCTTGAATGTCCTCTATATGCACATAACCTGTCTGACTGTGTATTGGTGGACTCCAAATTCTTTAGTATCAACAACAACATTTCTGAGGTTCTTAGAAATATTCTTTGTCCTATGTCACACTTTCACAAACATGCGTTATGAAGATCTTACTTTGATAGACCTTAAGATAGAATAAGACACTACTTCTTTATGTGTAGCTCAATAAATATTACTTTTATCAGTCAAATGTTTTTAATGTTTATCTTTATTCCAAATAGCATTACTTTTCCAGTTTTCCTTTTATTTAGTGTGTTATGTAACTTTATTCAAGTAAATGGTCTGAATAGCCCTAAGTACACAGCAGAGAGAGGAATTCTTTCCCACAAAAGCAATTTTGTGAGCTCATATCTCAATCTATATTGCCTGCCTACCTTCAGGTTTGGCACGCTATCACATAACACACATAAAGCTAAAAAATCTTTCCACTTTCTGCTCCGGTCTAGGTTTTAAAACTAACATTGGCTCAAAGCAGCTTCACAGAAAAGCAGTTTATTTAAGGAAAAAGAAAAACATGGAGTCCATGTATATAACATAGGAAAGAAAATTTGAGTCCATGGAAGAAACCTCAGGAGGAACCAGGTTTGAAGGGGGAACCCATCCTTCTCTGGTCAATCCCGGTTCAGGAAAGAAAGACAGAACTAACAGGAAATCTGGAATATCTATTAGATACAGTCTGATTAATCCATAGGTTCTCTGTTTAACTGAGGGATAAAGTTCATGATCATCAGTGCCAGAAGCTGGCGACTCTGTTGCGGTCATTGTAGTCATTGTAGTCGTGTCGGGTGATGAACTGGAAAACCCAGGGCAGGAGACCCATGGTGAAGATGAGGCTCTGGTGACTCTAGCCGCTCTGGGGGCTCCCATGTGATCACTCAGGAGAAGTGTAGTAGAGAGAGAGAGAGAGAGAGAGAGAGAGAGAGAGAGAGAGAGAGAGACTGATTAGGAGGCCTGAGAAGTAGCTATTGCAATTTGAGTGTGTGTAGTCCTGAGTCCTGGAGAGAATTCCTCTGCGCTGATAGCTCCTCAGCATTAGCCATTAGAATTGATCAGCTCATAAAAAAGATAGATGAGAGGGCAGGAGAAAAAAACAGTTTGTATATTTAGTCCATTTATGGAGAAATGTAAATTGTAGTGGTACACAGATGATTTAAGTCAAATGCTTTTGCCAACAAAGTAAGTTTTGAGCCTAGCTTTAAATGTAGAGAGTGTGTCTGAGTCCCAAACGGAGAATGGAGAAAGATTCCACAGTTTTGGGGTTACACAAGAAAATGCTCAACCACCTGCTGTGGTTCTTCTAATTCTAGCAACTGTCAGCAGGTTGTTATTTTGTTAGCGGAGCACACGCGTGACTTTGTATGACTGAAGTAATTCACTAAGATACTGCAGAGCCAGGCCATTTAATGATTCTATAAGAGCAGAATCTTGTACTAATCTTGTGAAATGAAATTTAAATAGTAGCCACTGTAATAGGGACAATATTGGGTATATACGATCATATTTTTTGTTCTTGTAAAGACTTCAGCAGTTGCGTTCTGCACCAGCTGGAGCTTATGTAGAGCCTTATTGGAGCATCCGGCGTAAAGGGTGTTACAGTAATCCAGCCCTGAGGTTATAAAGGCATGCACCAGCTTTTCCACATCTTTTAAGGATAGGATATTGTGTAATTTAGCGATGTTCCGCAAATGGAAGAATGCTGTCTTAACTATGTTTCAAACATATGCATCAAAAGACAGACTGCTTTTAAAGATGACACCTGGATTTTTTAGAGTTGAGCTTGGAGTAATAGTGTGGACATCTATATTCAGGACAAATTGGGAGAGTTTAGTTCTCTCTGCGCTGGGTCCAAGTAGCAGGACCTTAAGTCTTAGCCATCCAGCTTTTGATATTATTAAAAAGTTTGTTTAGGTTTAGGTTTATTTAGGCTGCATGTAAAGAGAGAAAAGAAGCAGCCCGTGCACTGATCTTTGAGGAACACCATATCTTACTAGTGTAGGATCAGAGTGTTTATTGTTGAAACTAATAAATTGATAGAGGTCAGTCAGTTACAATCTGAAGCAAGATGAACGCCTGTTCTTTAATGCCAACCAGGTTTTCTAACCTATCAAGGAGAATCTTGGAATTGATAAAGTCTTGTCCTACTTGACTTTTAGAATTAGATTGAAACTGATGTGGCAGATCCGATGATATAGGAAGAACAGAGATGTCCAATATGAGAAAAATATTGTTTTGGGAAAACAAAAGCCTGTAAATTCATTCTAGCAGACCCCAAAAATAAGACCATGAACATTGAAATTGAGCATAACTGGTTCCTTTCGAGTAAAACCTGTATTAGTTTCTATAATTTATTTTATGTAGTTTATGTACATACATGCAAAATAACACACTGGAGATTAAAAGTAATGTAACTGAATTAAGCAACACTGTTTCTAAACCATTGAAAACTCATTTAAATGAATGTATTATCATAGCAGATCACTAAACCAGCACAGTGCATCTTCTGTACCATGTTACAAAGATTGTTACTGCTACATTGTTTGTGGAGGAATCTTTTGGGAGTTGGGGACTAACGGGCTCATAGTCTGATCTTTTCAATGTACCTGCACTGACTATTACTCATAATAGGGCAATCCAGTTCAACACTCATAACAGCACAGGTTAGGAATGTTATACTTACAGTTATCTGTGTTTTATAACTACCAGGGACTGAATTGCTGCAAACAGCTTGTGTGTGTCACTGTAGATTTGTACATTGCATGCATGTTTTTAGCACTGGACCAAATCTAATCAAAGTTATGGGTGGGTAAGAGACGTGGTCAAGCAGAACAGTCTACAACACTAACTCATGAAGAACACCTCTGAAGTATTTCATAAGTAAAGAAAAATTATATGAATCATAAAACAGTCATTGAACAAAGGTGATTAAAATATGTGATGTTTCAATAAAATTATTCACTGCTTGGGCTTTCTCACACTTCTCATACCACCCACTGACAAAATAAAGTACTTAACTCATTCATAACAATACCTGAAAATGTCCTTATGTTCTCAAAGCTAATAAGTTAGCTTTTATTACTTAGTCTATATTACTTTTTATTACTTTAGTTTATTGCTTTAGTGGTGTTATACAACTGAAAGCTGATAGTGTTAAAAGCATGGACAAGAAAAAAAAAGTAGATGTTCATTCAAAGTATAACTATACAAAACATCACTTCACTTGATCACTAGTTCAAATTATGTGGCATTTATCCTCACCAAACAAAATACATTTGCTAAACACAAATAGTTTGAAGCACTACAACTTTTTTTTTATAGCCATTTATAATGCCCCAATTTTTAATACTTAGGCAAACGGAAATATCAGAGGAACAGATGGGAAGAGAATAACTGTTTTTGTTATATGATTCCAACTTCCTCCAGTTCTTTCTGGGAAAACCGAACAGCTCCCAGGGACTCCAGTGGGTTCTGGGATGACCTCCATATGATCAGGTCCTATCCCAGTGGGTTGGCCTGGTGAACCTCCAACTGGAAATGGTCAGATGATCTGATGGCCAAACCATTTCAACTGGTTCCTTTAAATGTGGAAGAGTAGTGACTCTATTTTAAGCTCTCCTAGGATGCCTGAGTTCCTTAACCAATTAATGCTCATATCCCCAGCTTATCTATTACTTCATTCTTTAGGTCATTAACCAATGCTCATGACCATAGGTAAGGGGGGATGTAGATCAACGGGTAAACAGAGAGCTTTACGTCATGGCTCAGGTTCTTCTTTACCACTACAGTCTGGTACAACGGCAGCAATACCTCTGCCTCCTATTCCAGCCAACCTGCAGTTGTTCTCGTGATCTCTCTTCCCAACACTTGTGAATAAGACCCAGAGATGCCTAACCTCCTCAACCTGTGGCAGTTTCCCTCTCTTTACCTGGAGGGGACATTCTTTTCCCAAAGAGGATGTACTCAAATTGGAGGTGCTTATCTGCATACCAATAGTCTTTAATGCAGCTGCAAACCACTGCAATGCATGCTGGACGCATGAAGCCAAAAGGTCATTATTTGCACCTTCCAATGCCACCGGCCTTGACATCTGTCTAAGAATATAATTAACAAGGTACAACATTGGTGGAGGCCTACACCCACTTTCAGTAAGCTTCACCTAATACCAAGAAAATGGCCACAGTTTTTACTCCGGATGTACCGACACCAGATGCCCCCAGTAGTGGTCTATATTCCCAGTGGTCTATACTCCCCTCGGAGGACCTCCCACATACGTGGTCATTCGCCTTCTCTAAGACCAAAACATACAAGTAGACTTGGTTGACAAACTCCCATACCCTCTCAACAGCCTGTGCAAAGATTAAAAGCTGGTGCACTGCTCCACAGCCAGGAAGGAATCTGTGTTGTTCCTCTTAAGTCCAAGCTACAAATATCGGTCAGTCTCCGTCCTAGTACCTCGACCTAAAGTTTATCAGGGAGGCTGAGCAGTGTGATACCCCAGTAATTGGTACACACACTCCAGTCCCTTTGCTTAAAAATAGGGACCTGAAAATTCTTATATCTTCATGTTTAGGTATGTATATGACATTTGTTTATATAGCTCTGTACTTTCCAACTCTCTATATGTTTAGTATATTGCTCCCTGTCAGAATTGAAAACTGACTTTTTTTTCTCTTCCTTCTGCTTCATTATAGTTGTTTTGTTTGTTTTGTAAATGTAACAGTTATAAGAGACAAAACGGATTCGGAAGGTGGTTAAAAGTGGAGATATGATTGTCTCTTCAAATAAAAAATTGGAAAAAAAATAGGGACCATGGTCTGCCAGTGCAATGGTGCTTTTTCCGAGGTCCATGCCACACTGCATAAGAGTGTTAGCCTTGACAGCCCCACAACATTTTGAACGAACATTTCTGGGCAAATCTCATCCACCATCGTGCCTTGCCACACAGTAGCTTACTATCTACCCCAGTCTGAAACCCCTGAAGCCACTAGCTCTGACTGGACAGTTGTCCAGAACCCTTTTGAAGCTGACTGAGTTGGGAGCCCTTCATCTTCTCTTCCAGAACACGATAACTTTTTAATTTATCTAAGATTATTAAAGTCTTCTGAGTCCTAAAATCTTCGGAGTCATCTAAAGTGTTTTAAGATTTCTAGCTTTTGTAAAATTGCATTGTCGTTGAGTATATGTACGTTTCTCCTGTACTATATGTTATTTATTGTTTATTGTATGTGTACATTTTGTATGTTTACGTGATACTACAGTGTAAATGAGTCCAATGGAAACTATTACAACTTGCACTAGGGGGCCTGTAGAGAGAGGCCCCTTTTCCTTACTCTTATTCCATTTGACTTTCACATATTGTGCAAGTGATTGCTTATAACCAGCATGAATTCTAAAAAAAGAAATTCCATCAATATCCATATTCGAAACCAGTGGTACAATTATATTAGTTATATCTGAATACTATAAAAATGTTCTACAGGTAATAGTTTCCACTAATAAAGCATATTAATGCAACCACCAGGCAAATAGATTAGTAACCTGGTGGAAGGCCACATAGTTCTAAGATCCAAAGTAAATATCATTTTGGTTTGAGGCTACTTACATTTGGATAGACAAATATTATTATAACAAAAAACTCCTTCGGTGTAATCAGTACACCTTTGTTGCGAGTTTGGATGATGTCCCAGATGAAAAGGCCAAATTATGCCACTGGCTACAGGTCAAAAATAAAGCAGACATGTGATCGTAACTGTGAAAGAATAGGTAAAGATAAGATCATACAATCATTAATAATAGTAATAAGTTCAGGACATATTCTTGTTTGTACATATTTATTTTTCAGCTTTTGGCAAAATTAAAAAATGCTGTGCAATTTGTATTGGGTGTAAATTGACCATGATAAATTGACCAAAAGAAATTGCCATAGCATGCATTCTCTATTTTTGTTGTTTTTAAAAAAATATTTCATTGAATTACATTAAAATTGCATTACAATTACATTAGCATTATTATTACTTAAAGGTTGGGAACTCTCAAGTCAAAATCCAGTCAAATGTGAAGTTTTGTTGTTTTTTTAATTGTTAGTGGTTTACACATCCTCTACAGGGAACACATTTATGCACATTGTAATGCACTTCACTGTTTACTTGAAATTTTTGCAGGCAAATATCACATTTAAGTATGTTTTGTAGAGGATGTGTTCACTTATTTCCACTTGGTAAATCAAAAATGTATTAAGATTATTAAAGTCTTCTGAGTCCTAAAATCTTCTGAGTCATCTAAAGTGTTTTAAGATTTCTAGCTTTTGTAAAATTGCATTGTCGTTGAGTATATGTATGTTTCTCCTGTACTATATGTTATTTATTGTTTATTGTATGTGTACATTTTGTATGTTTACGTGATACTACAGTGTAAATGAGTCCAATGGACTTGGTAAATCAAAAAGACATGTGTTTGGCCAGTGGTGTCCATACTTTTGCATGTGAGTTGTACAGATTGTAACTGTATTTTCAAATGAGAAAACTCACTTTTAGTACAACGTTTATGCTGGCAATGGCGTTAGTGCTGCTTTACAATCAACAATGTCTTTGAAACAGAACCTCATATTTTTATAGACCAAAGAGATCCATACAGAAGAAAACAGCACAACAAGCTACAATTCCTGTGCTATTAGATGCAGAAATGCTGTTACAGTTCCTCAGGTACCATGCAGATGTAGGCCACTTCTAAAAGAAATATGAGACAGCTGGGGATGTTTGGCACTGGTAAATTACATCTGAACTGATCTAATCTGATCTGGCTCATATCTGGGGGTACTTTGGCAGAACGACAGCAGGTCCGCTGATCACTGACACTAGTAAATTGCACATGAGCTAAAAGTGGCCCAATCCTATATGTCTTATATATGCCAAAACAACTCCCGGCCCTTGTTGCTGAAATAAGTGCTGTCGACCACGAGCACTGGCAAAAAATCAAACACAATCTGATTTAGTACTGCTAAATATCCTAGCTAGCAGTTTAATTCAGATTTAGTTTACAGTGATCTGTGCTGCTGAGCTTGGTGGCATTTGCAGCACTGTGCAACAGTAGAAGTACCAGCAGGGATGTTTTTGTAACAGCAAAACAAACAGTGGGTCGGTTCTGGCAGTGGTGGCTAAGGCTGATATGCAGTTCGGCTGGTTTCTGGCAAACACATCCGGCTCCCCTCTGAGCCATAATTCCATGCAGTGTGTGGCCTGCAAGTAGAAGCTATATGTTTCCCGGGTTGGGGCCATGGCAAACTTGCTATCTGAGCATACAGGGTCATTTTTGATTCAATACAATACTCAGTGATTCACTGAAGTAAGACAATTTGGACTATTTTGATTGTTTACCGCTGTACTTGTACCTGATTTAACATACCAGGGCATTAAGAAACAGAACATGAAGTATGCTGGTTACTGGAGCAGGAACAAACCATAATCATGCACTCCTTCTCTGTTGTATGTTTTCTTTGTTTTGATGGTGTTGCATGTTCATGTAAATGCAAACTAAATCTAGTTTACAGTTGTTGTCTAAGCAAAGGCAACAAGGAGCACATCTGTCCCAACATCTGGACATACACTGGACATTAAGTGGGAAATAATACAAACAATGTATTATGTATCTGAGTTAAATAGTATTTGGGTACTACAATAATCTCCAAACAAGCTGTGTGTTATTGTTCATTTGTAAATGGCTGTCAAGATCAAAAAAGCCTATCTAGATAGTTAATTTGCAGAGCTGAGCTGCGTTCTAAGAAAGCATTTTACGTTGCCCTCTGGTGGACGAAGATAGGAAGTGTTCACACAGAAAATTTCATAGGATTTTTTTCATAGGATTTTTTTATATTTTGAACTTTTATATGAGCTGTTGCGCTGCACTGTCATAATATTTTAGTAAAAGCGCAATGGCATGTTAATGTAATGCAGTCTTTTAGACTTTATTTAAGCTAAAATGACCTAATTCAGTGCTTCAGATCCCGTTGTGCATTCGTTAATCCGCATGCAAAGTGAAGGAATTTTTACGAGACTCCTCATCAGATATATCACTGGGCCATAACGCCTGAACCAAATTTGCAATTTTATGTCATAACAATGCGATAGTATGAAAATAGTAGATGCCTCAACTGCTTTTGTTTTGAAAATCATATATATGATATATAACGAAACACAAATGACAGTGAAGGAGAAAGAAGAGCTTTTGTTGTAGCAGACAAAAGCCGTATAATCTACTTGATACGGCGCTGTTGTAAGGAGCGCGCAGGCGAAAGTTTGGCAGTCAAATGATATTTTGCTGTTTTTCCGATATGAAAATAAGTGAACAGGATATCACTGTAAAAAGGGCTTCAAACCCTACAAATGTGCAAAAACGAATTTGCGTTCATTTAACTTCGAATGTTTTCATGTCTGGTTTTTATTCAAAGCTCAAATAACTCAGTTATTAAGTCCTACAAGCATACAAACACTTTGCATTATACATTAAATAACTAACATAAAGTCCTAGATTTACAGCTAATCTGTAACACATTTAACATTGTAAAATATGGTTTTAAAGGTTGTAAATATTACTTATCAAGTATATTTAACTTTCAATATGTTTATGGGTACTTATTGGTAGAAGCTGTGTATGACCCAGATTTTGGCAATTTTGCTATCTGGGTGTACAGGGTCGTGTATGGCCTGATAAGTACTTTTACTCAAGGTGCTCATTGTTCCACTGAAGTAAGACACTTTTGAGTACTTTGGACTGTTTACTGCTGTTCACATCCGATTTAACTTGCAAGGCCATCAAGAAACCAATCACGATTTACGCGGATTATTAGAGCAGGAACGAACCATAATCATACACTGTTCTCTACTCTAGATCTTTAATTTTGGTGGTGTTGCATGTTCATAGTCTTGCATATCAATGCACATGTACATGAAAATCTAATCTAGCTGTTGTCATCTGAACAAAGGCAGGGTGCACATCTGGACATACACTGTACATTAGAAGGGGTGTCAGAGTGTGTGTGTGTGTGTGTGTGTGTGTGTGCATTATAGTAGGTTTATATAAACAAATATTATATAAATGCCTATATTTATATACATATAAAGTACATATTTACTGTATATATGAATATGTACATATATGTATATGTATATGTATATGTATATGTATATGTATATGTATATGTATATGTATATGTATATGTATATGTATGTGCTCAGTAAAGTTTATGTTGATAGCTAAATTGTAGGCCTGAGCTGCGTTCTTAGAAGGCCGTGTACGTCGCCCTCTGGTGGACAAAGATGGAAAGTATATCACATAGACGCCCTCTAAGATTTAATAGGGAATTTATTGTGCATTTTAAGATTTTATATGAGCTGTTTTGCTCTTTTAGCAAATTTGCTTCTTTTTTAAGCTCTGACCTCTGATGTCATTAAGCCTCAGACTCCATTGTGCATTCGTTGTTGTGGGACAACGGCATTAATCCGCATGCAAAGTAAAGAATTTTCTACGAAACTCATCCATCAGATATATCACTGGGCCATAACGCCCTAACCAAATTTGCAATTTTATGTCATAACAATGCGATACTATGAAAATAGTACAAGCCTCAACTGCTTTTGTTTTGAAAATCATTTATATCAAATATGATGAAACGCAAATGACAGTGAGGGAGAATGAAAAACGAAGCAGGAGACCTAAACTTTATAATCTGCTTGAAAGGCGCTAGCGTTGTTGGAAGGAGCGCGCAGGCGAAAGTTTGGCAGGCAAATTATGTTCTGTTGATTTTCTATATGAATATGAGTTTACAGGTTAACTGACTCAGTCTGAAAATGGCATTTTCCTGCAAACATTACTGCACACTGAAAAATGGGGTTTAAACCCTTAAAAAAGTGGGGGAAAGAGTTCTTAGAGTTAACTTCTAATGTCTTCCTGCCTGTTTATTATTGGAAGCTCAAATATCTTAAAATAACTTTTGTCTTTATTTTACTTATTTGCTCAATTTACTAAAACACAAATAGTACTAACACGTGCTGTATATAACTAATCCTGAGTTACTAACATTTTTGACGCGTGTTATTTTTGTGTCATGTGATATTCTCAAGCTAAATGCACGTTTGAACGCATTTGACATGTTACTATTCTCACCATGATGGTGTTTTGTGATCAGGTTTATCAGGTTTATGGTCTATTGCCATTATACCTAACAAAAAGGCACATGTGCTATTGGAGTCCTCAGAACTGATTGATTTTGGTCTTATCTAAGTCGTTTATTGATTACTGTGGTAATACAATAATATAACAGACTGCAATTACTTTAACTGATGCCAGTACATCGCCTAAGGAAGACTGTTTGAATCCAGTTAACCTAAATCAAAAAATTAGAGATAAATAGAGAGGAATTTACTGTCTAAACCACCAGAGAACCAGCATGTCTGCAGAGTGGTTTAATGCAATGTCGATAATGGTAAAATAACCATTAATCAGAACATGTTTGACATACAAAGCTTTACATGTAGTCCTCCACCAAGCATGGACTGAAAAACATGGATTATCACAAACCTGCCGTAAAACAATGCGAGGTCTGGTTCCTATTAGCATCATTGTGAACAATTCTGACTAGGCAATTTCCTCAGAAGCGAGCATTTTACACCAAGTCGCGCTGAAAGGCTTTACTTACAGCTCAGGCGGCCTTATTAATTATGAGTTTATGTCCGAGATTATATTGTTTTGTATGGTTTTTAATAAAGTAAATCCATTTAGCTTTACAGTGTATACTATACCCTATAGTGATGAAAAACAAAACATAGAATGTTCCATCCTTTCCACAGAGCCACGTTTTTATGCAGCAAAAATCAGCAAATAATGCAGAGCATTGTTCCCTGTGGATGGTGCGCTGTTCGACTCGTTTGCATTTATTTATTTTATGCTGTTGTTTTTGCATTGTGTGTTTGAGATGCGGTGTTTTAAGTTAGACAGACTACCCCTGAGCAGCCGCATCGTGCCGCTTGTTGTGGCTGTTTGGTTTTGTCTAGCTGATAAACAGGGCAGTTTCTGGAGAGCGTGCTTTTCGCAGCTCTTGGGCTCAGCGGTGCTGCTGGTACTGGAAATAACCCGGGGTGGGTGATTTCAGCGCGTCGTCTTTTCAGAGTCTGAACAATTCCCGGAGCTGTGCGAGGCCCGGGCTCTGCCGGCGTGGTTTAACTGTACCGTAAATACTGATGACCCTCATTCTTTCATTTCAATAGAAACGAATAGAGTCCAATTCTATCACTATTGCAGGAAAGTGCAGAGCAGCGGTGTGTTCATTATTCTAATCATAAACTAAAAATCACGCTATAAAACTATACTGGGCGTTTACAGTGGCGTGCGGCAGCTGGTGAAAGTCACACGCTTCAGTGTTAATGTTAAACCGCTAAATAGTTGTGTTGGGTTTTGAGTGCAGCGGATCTATAAACGCTGCATACATTTGCAGCACATTTGTATAGAATAACACGCGGCTGCTCTGTCTGAGTTCGCTAAAGACTCGCTAACTGATTATCTGCTATAATCCTGGGAGGAACGCTGGTCGGTTTAACTGGTCTGTTTATCTGGCTTAACTCCATAAACAACACACAAACAATTAGGGGCCGCCTTCACAAAGCTATAGGGTTACCAAATAAATAAATAAATAAATAAATAAATAAATAAATAAATAAATAAATAAATAAATCTGTGTATTTATTGGCATGTTGAAATTTAAAAAATCCTTTAATGGTGTCTGAAGTTTTAAAAAGGTGCCTATTATGGCAAACTATGTCAATATATTTGGTATATTTGGTCTCTGTATATTACACTGAATAGTAATCAGATAGATAGATAGATAGATAGATAGATAGATAGATAGATAGATAGATAGATAGATAGACAGACAGACAGACAGACAGACAGACAGACAGACAGACAGACAGATAGATAGATAGATAGATAGATAGATAGATAGATAGATAGATAGATAGATAGAGAGAGAGAGAGAGAGAGAGAGAGATAAGTATATTGTAAGAAATTGTAATGTGTACAGAAGGTCAGCCCTATTTTGTCAAATTATGTAGTATATTGGTTTTTACTACCGATCAGAGTCCGGATCTTAACCCTATATCTATATAATATTTTTTGTCTCACATTAAACTCAAACCAATTCTGCATTAAGCTGTTTAAAGCCATCACTGTGAAACGATATAAACTCTTCTTGCTGTACAACATTAGTGTACCGTAAGTTTACAAACAAAATAGGGAGTTTTGAATTAGTTTTACAAAAAGCTTCCCATACTAACTCACCTTTGGTCTGTTTGTCTAATGATTATGTACACACACACACACACACAGTATATATATATATATATATATATATATATATATATATATATATATATATATATATATATATATATATATATATAATATATATATATCCAGCACCATGGCACACCGCGTCACTATTCACGCGTCCATGTCAGATAAAATGGTGTACACTGATATAAAGAAGATTTGTCCTTTCGCTTTAGTTTTAAGGTTGTGTAAATTCATTGGAATTTCATTTAAGGATGAGAGGAGTAATGATGAGATGAATGCGGGCCTGAGAGACGAGGGAACAGATAAATAATAGAATAGAAGTCGTTTCTGCAGAGACCTGGTGGTCTGCCTGCTGAACCCTTTGCGTTGCTCTTGCTGTGTGATGCCACAGAGCGTTTTCTGATTGGTAATGACGTTTTGTATACGTGCATTGGATGAGGATTTACCATTATCGGTTGTAAACATGTATCTCCAAACTAACAGCTTTACAGGAGAAAACAAACCCGACTATACTTTTAATGTCATTTACTGTAGAGAGATTTTACGGATGATTTTTTAAGGATGAGAGGAGTAATGATGAGATGAATACAGCTGAGGTCAGTCAGTTCTTCAGTTTTCTAGCCCACTGCTGCCATGTTTATCTCATCACATCATTTTTCCACTTCTCTTCTCCTCTGTTTTAAATTATAGGCTTTTAACTCAAATCCTGCAATTCTTGTTTTCCCACTTCAGCGATCCTCCTTTTATTACTTCACTCGACAAATGGACAGTTGAGTCCTGCATTAGTCTTGCTGTTGGCCCTTTTTTGAATATCCTGTAGCAATGTGCTAAACTTCTAGCTGCGTGTTTCATTATATTACTATTTATAGTACTATAGTATTTTTGTTTTAGTCCAGTTCATGGGCACAACTCTTACTATGCTCCCTGGATTGGAATATTCTGGCCTCCCCGCCACGGTCTCTACCATAAAGACCTATCCGGACATCATTCTCTCCCTGGACAGATAATTGAGCAACAGGCCGTGTAGGCATGTTATGTAATTACAGTTTTACTGTATGTAGAAGGTCTAAACTCACTATTTGATCTATTGCACTGCATGTTGTGTGTTGCAAAGGGGTTGATTCAGAATTTGGTAAGATCACATTTGAATAGTGAACAGATTATCTCTATATTCAATCTCAGGATAAATTTGGTTATTAATCTAAGAGTTCATCGGTCATGGTTGTTAAAGATAATATTGTACGATTATATATGGAAAACGAATACAAATGCTTTATAACGGCCACTTTTGCTATGTTAATACAGTAATAGATTTAATTACTATATCGTAATGCAGTAATAATGTAAGATACCACCTGTGAAGTCCTTTAGCTACTATGCAAGTTTAAATACATTTCTACATCTATATAACGTTCAATTAAATAATTTAATTGCATTACAGTGATTGTTAGAATCGATTTGAAAATTACTTTCCAATAATAACTCTTAGGTTAACTCTTATAACTCTCTAAAGTCTTATTTACGTAATTATGTTACTATTATTATTATAATTGTTATTATTACTATTATACATAGTAAAAAGTGTTCTGAGCTTGTATCTACTAAGTTATTACGCTGCTGTAAATAATAATACAATAAACAAAAGCGAATAGACGCTAATAACCAGTAAATAAATCAACTAATGCTACTGCAGATGCATAATGGTGGTCTACAAAGCGAAATGTAATCAAGGTTTTTATTTAAAATAAGTGCTGGTTTAACATGGTCCCAACATTTTTAATAGAGTATCAAAACAGGAAAAAAAATCATGAAAAGAGGTCTGGTGATTTACCAGTGTGTATTCTTTTCTGTATAACAAAGATATTTAATCATCTAAAGAGCTATTGTGGCAGCTAATCTACACTGGGGCAAATAAACAGACGGAGCTACTTTAACGTTCACAGGAATCATAGAAAAGTCATAATAATAACAATAATAATAATAATAATAATATTAACAACAACAACAATCACTCAACTCGCTGAAGGTGAATCGACAGAAGTCCAAACACGTCTTTTGGCCCATACACTCCAAAATGTGCGCGTTCAGGTTCTCCACACAAATGTCTGGTCTTCGCGCCCTTTTAACGTGTCGTTCATAACGAAATGTAAAAGTGACCCTTCAAAATAAAAAAATAATAATCAAATAAAAAAAAACGAAAAAACGAATTCGACCCGGAGGCGTCAACGAGTAACACAACCACCCTTTGGTCTTTCTCTCTCTTTCCCTCCCTTTAAATGTCAATCCGCGCGTGCAACGCCGCCGAGTGCTTGGCCTCGTGCTCCCAGTACGAATAGAGCTCGGCGGGCTGGTGCTGAGGATGATGAGGGTGGTGCGGATGGTGATGGGGATGGTGATGGTGGTGATGGCTCATGCCGTTGTACGAGTTCATGACGTTGGGCAGTCCCACTGCCTGCATGCGAGAGTAGGGGTTGTAGGCCGGAGCCGCTATGCCTTTCACGGCCAGAGAGCTCACACTTGCGCCTCCTCCTCCGCCTCCGTCGCCCCCTCCACCGCCTCCCCCGGCTCCTCCGGGCCCGCCGTTGCCCATCTGGCACGGAGCGTATGTCACGTGCGGCGGCGGTGGAGGAGGCGGCGGTGGAGGCTGCGGCTGCCCGAGCGACCACGTGCCGTTCATGAAGCCCGTCTGGATGTACTTGGGCGCGGGCAGGTACCCGTAGCCGTCGGCACCGAACAAGGCTTTGCCCGGCTGGAAGTGCGCGGCCGTGGGCGGCCTGAAAGGCCGCTTCATCCGCCGCCGCCGCCGGTAGTTCCCTTTCTCGAACATGTCCTCGCAGGCCGGGTCCAGGGTCCAGTAGTTGCCCTTGCGCTCGCCGCCGCCCTCGCGCGGCACCTTGATGAAGCACTCGTTGAGGCTCAGGTTGTGGCGAATGCTGTTCTGCCAGCCCTTCTTGTTCTTCTCGTAGAAGGGGAACTTGTTGATGATGTACTGATAGATGCCGCTCAGCGTGAGCCGCTTTTCCGAGCTCTCACGGATGGCCATGGCGATGAGGGCCACGTACGAGTACGGAGGTTTCTGGGACGGGTCGGTCTTGCCTCCGGCGCCCGGCTCGTCCTGCGCCGTCTGCTCGTCTTTGGTGAAATTCTCGGTCTTCACCGGCTCGCCGTCGTGTGCCATCAAAGTCATGGCGTCATCTTCTAAGCCGTGGTAAGATGCCATCACGCCTGGAACAAAACAAAACAAAACCATCAAAACAAACCACGGTTTGGCAGAACAGCAGCAGTGGATGCTTTGGAAGCTAGTTTGAAGAAAGACAAACATCCGAAAACAAGAGGATAAAGATAAAGGCGAAATATCAGCAGTGAAAACTGCTTCAAAATGCTGAAAACCAGCCAGTCAGTCAACACATCGTTAGCTGGTCGTTTGAAGATTTACAACATGCTTTTAAAAAAATCCAAGAACAGAAAAGCCAGTCTAAGAATGTTCATTCGTTTCTCACAAAAATCTAAATCTAAATATCAGTGCTGAGCAGCCACCGCACAGGGAATGGAATAAAGCCAATCAAAGCACCTGTGCTCGCTACTTTGAAGACCTAAAACATAACAAGAACAAGCCAAAACATCAAAACAAAACAAGCCCAAAAAGGGAAAACACCAATCAAGGCACCTGCGGTCTCCGCTTTGAAGATAAACACGGACGTGGAGGTTGTTTGCCGGCTCTGTACGTACCTGATGTTTAGGAGTTATGTCTTCTTTTTGCATGCCTTCAAACGGCCTGAGCTACTCGAGAGACATGGAAGTGTTGCTGAGAGTCCGCAGTGCTCTTCTGTAGCAGAGAAGACTCCTTTCCCCACTGTCTCTCTCCCTCTCTCTCCCCCTCTCTCTCTCCGTCCGTTCAGCACTTCTTCTCCTGTTCCTCGGCTCCTCTGAAAGTCTCGTCTCTCCTCGCGCTCCTATTCGCCCAGTTCCGCTTTCGTCACTTTCTCTCTCATCCACTTAGAGCCTGGATGGAGCCTCAGTCCTCACGCGAGGCTCTTCAGTCCTCACCGAGCCGGGGGCCAGTTCTCAGGTTTATCGTGTTAGAGCTGAAATAAACACGTGGGGTACTTTAAAGTAGTTCAGGGAGTGGGACTGTAAGATGATTTGTATTCTGAGTTGGATTGCAGACGGACAGATCCACTGTTTCAGTTCACGGGTCTTTAATCTTACTCCAGTTATTTTTTCTGTGATATGATCCGTGATCTGTATATATTGTCCAGGTTAATAAAGTCTGGTGATAGGCACTGAGTGCTGGGTTCTTTGCTCGACCCCGTCCTGCATGTGGTCTATTTTGCTGTCTTCTTTCTCCTCTCGCGCAGGTGTCACTGCATTGTTCTGAATGTCAACACCTGAAAGTCGAGAAAAACAGGTAGGCAGAGGGTCCAAGCATTATCTTCACTCTAAACTATTAGTAATCTAATACTAATATTAATACTATACTAATACTAACACTAACACATATAATAGCACCACTTAACAACAACTATAATAACAATAACAACAACAATAATATTATCAACAATAATAATAACAACAACAATAATAATAATGACCATTATTATTATTATTATTATTATTATTATTAGTAGTAGTAGTAGTAGTAGAAAAAGCAGTCGTAGTTGTTTATTTTTGTAGGTGGTGGTAAATGGTGCTATTATAAGTGGTTAGTATTAGTATTAGTATCAGTATTAGTATTATAGCACTACCTACAAATAATAACAATAAAAAAATCTAATAATTGTATTAATTATTCTTTTAATTAATTATTATTAAATTACTACTACTAATAATAATAATAATAATAATAATAAGACGAAGAAGACGAAGAAAATAATTATAATAATCCTAAATGAATCTTCATTAAATAAAATATATTATTATTTTTAAAGTAATATTTTCTGTTTTGTTTTCTTTAATTCTGCAGTAGTTTGTCGACTACTGCTACGTCCAGCAACAACAAAACAACAACAACTATACTACTACTACTACTACTACTACTACTACTACTACTAATACTACTACTACTAATAATAATAATAATAATAATAATAATAATAATAATAATAATAATAATAATAATTGCTATTATTATTATTGTTGTTGTCACTACTATAAATGTAATTTTTCAAATCCACTGATAAAGTTGTCCTTCATGTCGTGCTTTCCATCCTGGAAGAGTTGTTCTTTCCTAAACCGGGACAAAGCGCTGATGTACCATCAGCACGTGCGTTTAGGGTAGAGATAAAAGTGACGACAGAAGACGAGCGCGGTAAAGATCGCGGGTTATTAACGAGGACGCAGCTTCAGCAGACTCGCTCACATGTGGAGGAGCGCGAAGACAGTGAGGTGTCACATATGCAGAGAATCGCGGAGTTACAGGAGGATTTAAAGCGCCTTTCAAACTTCCTGCCTGCTCTTTGAAATGAGGATGTTTACGGTTCAGAGTGCAAGAATGCGGAGGGACAGGAGGCTGCAGGCCAGCAGGACAGAGCACATCTCTGAGCTAGAGCAAAACCATGACTAAAGCTTTCAGAAAGCAAAGTGAAAGCATACAGCCATTTACGGATGATGGGCAATGCTAGACACTGCCTACACTCCTCAACATGTTCAGTTATTCACCTTTGAGTGTGAGCCTTTGAGGAACCCTGTTACAGTATAGTGAACTCTGGCTATGGGAATCGTTACATTCGGTTTATATAATGGACAGTTCAGTCATCATTATTTCTACATAGATATACTGTGCAGAAAGTCACTGAAAGTCAGTGGTCAGAGACCACTCTGCATCTGTATAACTTCCCAAATTGTTATATCTGAGCAGATTACATATGGAATAATCCACTTGCACAAGGAACGGGAATGTCACACGAATATAAGTGAAAACTCCAAAACTGAAGTCTCTAAAATTGGAGATCAAAATATGATTAAAGGACATATAAAAATGGAACCTCCTAACAACCAGACAAGAGCTGGTAGACCTTCAAACCTACCATCAGATAAACAGTACTTAAAGCTTTCATCTTTTCATCTGAGAGAGAGGAGAAAATCAAGCCCCCCTCATGCCTTACATCTGAACCAATCCACAGGTGTTTATGTCCATCCCTTCACTCTCCTTTCACTCTATGGTCCTGAAAAGATGTCCAGCTGTTAAGAAACTGGTACTAAGAAACAAAAGCTTAAACAAAAAAGAAATTAAAGTCAGCACAGTGGACCGACCACTCCATGCCTTAACGTCTTACTCAGATCATGAGAAGCAACCAACTTGTAAGACTGAGCTTTGGATGAGTGGGGAAAATATCCATGCATATAAAACTGAAAGAAAGTTTCCTGAAAAGAAAGAAAGAAGGCAAAAGTTGTCGCACAGAAGAAAGGACTTATATTTAGTTTTTAAGACAAGGTATGTTTCATGGACCATGTTTGTGTGTCCCTGTGCCACAATCTCTACTCCTTACATTGGAATATCCAGATCACTATGTACAACACTACAATAGGAAACAGAATTTGTGAAACCATTTCGGACACTAACCTTAATCAGATTTGCATTATTTTCAAACAACACAGTGCATCATGGGTACATGTGGAGCCACTAGGTGTTCTGCTTTTTTCGAACACCACTACAAAAATGATGGCGTTCCAAAAATAGGCACTGTATAGGTAACATATATAGTACACTATTTTTGGTGGACTATACAAGTGTTAGAATTCCAAAATGGTGTGTAGTACTAAATAGCACTTTTGAAATTCCACCAGTTTACAGTGGGGTCCAGTTTTGGATGCAGTTCTGCTTTTTTCCTGACACTGAAAAATGAATATCTTGTATTTAATAAGTTTAAAAAATGAAACACTGTATATGCAAAGAGACAGATAGATATAAGGTATTTCATCGCCGTCCTAAAAAAAAAAGGTATCTCAACTTTACAGAAGAGGATAAAAACCTAATTTCATTTTATTGCCAATGGAACCAGACTTTTTTCCAAGCGACTTTGGGCCATTTCTTTTGGGTTGTTCATCATGACATATTAACACAATGTGTGAAAATAAACAGCAGCCACTGTGTTAAAATAATGCATACATGTAAAATAAAAAATATACGTTTTTCTTTGGACAGTGACAATATAATATATATACATCATATAGATGTATGTACTTTATTGATTTCCAAAAAGACTTTTGGGTGCAAGGGGAATAGAGGTGCACAGGACATTGTATGCACATAATAACCTAAATATATATTAGTGCACATTTAAAAGTGGAAATCATATCATCAACTGAAACATTCAGTGGTGTGTGTTATATATGGTACCGTATAGTTTAGGGGTTAGTGGATGTACTGGCTGTTAAATGACAGCTAAAGAAAATCTGTTAAAAGTTACGAGTTTGGGGAATATGAGTTGAACTTTGAATTGAAGGCTATAGCAGCTGTACTGAACCTCACATTTCCTTCGAGGAAGAGCACACAGAGGTCTTCAGGCGAATCAAGTGAAGCCTTACTGCTTGCCTTTTATGTCGGCCCTGGCTGATCCTTCCCGGCCCTAATGAACGGGCGGGGGCTTCCTCACTTTGTAAAGCCCAGGATTGACCTCGGCCTTAAATTACAAAGCGTGCTACAAAGCTCATGGTGCAGCCTGTGCTCTTCCTGAAGGTGCTCGCTGTTGCTGCTGTTTTGAGAGAACAGGCCATGTTTGCCTTTCTTATCGCCCACAGGAAACCTATGGGAAGCTCTAAGCCATTCTCCCAACAACTCGCCTGTCAAATTACTATAATGCATTGCACTGCAGAAAAGTGAGCCATTAATCTTTAACACATATTACATGAGGCAAAGATTTTTTTATTCACTTTCGTTGATTAATGTTCCAAAATGCTCCGGGGATAAAAGATAACAGGGAAGGTTTCTCTTTTTTCTTCTCTAAACACTATTTCTGTATTTAAAATTTTTTTTGGAGCAGGGAGTAACATCTCCTTGTCAAAATAGTCCCACTACTTTTGCGTTTTGATAAGTTTGGTCAATTCCTTGAAGCTCTATTCTACTGGTCATATTACAGTTTAATTACTTACCCAGACACTCTTAGCACGGCAATGTAGCTCAACCCATAAAGCTACAATAACTCATTTGTTTACTGAATGATTTAAACCACGCTAATTCACATCCTACAGCAGTTCGGTAGTAGTCTCTGGATCTGCATTTCCCAGTTTAAAGGTTAGAAAACGTCTATATTTTGAAGGTGGGAAGGTCATTAAACAGTAGTGAAAAAATGACAACTGTTATAGATTGGACTTTTAGGGGTTCGCTGTTTAGGTATTCCCATGCAGAAGAATAGTTGATAGCTAACAATACTTCTAGCTATATATATATTACTGTAACTATACAACTGTAACAACATGCATTATTCATCTGACAAGGAGGTCAGTAATCTTGATACTATAGCTTCGGTTCTCTGATAGTTTTCTTTGTAATAATATTTAAGAAGATAGTAGCTACACTAGTGCTAACATGGTTGTAATTATTGGCCCATAGATCAATGGCTTAACTAGCAGTCAAGAGCAGTTGACACCTCAGGGATTCCTATTGTTGTATAATGTAATGCATGCTGGCTTTCATAGTGAGAGAAAATTGCTTCGCTACAGGATGCTGCAATAATGTGACAAATGATAACGTTACAACAGAAGGAAAAAACAGATCTTACTTTTAATGCAAGTCAGTGTAACCAGACTTTTTACCACTACTTTAACATATTCAAACAATATAAAGGGCAACAGGCATTTTTTTTATCTAAAAGAATCTGCAAAAGACAAAAAATAGAGGTATGACAACAGCGATATTAAACCACAGTTCTGGGTGAACACCTCTGGGTCTAAGACTGGCTTTATGCAGTGTAACCCTAATGCAACTTTAGTTGCTTGAAACCTACATGAAACTAAATTGAACTTAAGTTCTTTATATATGGATAACGTAAAGCACAAATTCATTTGAAGATCAGTTGCTGTAATTGCAGGTGTGTCAGCTTACTGGAACACGTTTCATGAAACAGCCAGTCAAATGGTAATAATGCATCACATGATCCAACAATGTCCAACAAGCTTTCAAACCTTGGAATTCATTGCATTAGTAGATTTTAGTGAAATGGAGGTCTTGAGTAGAACATAAGGTTGCCAGTTTTTTTTATTATGTCAGTGAACCTCACCTAAAGCATGATAACAAACTGAAGTTTTTATCCACCTGCTTTAACTATGGCTAACATTAACAGCTGCTCACAAGACTGTGTGTTCCACTGTTCTGCTTTTGTCTGCTGTTAGGACGTTGACCATGATTTAGCTGGATTAATTTTCTCCAATCTTCATTTCACATGTTAAGCAGTTCCCAGATTGCCAATTAGGCTGTTGTGGGGAGATAGGTGTGTTGATATGTGTTTGCTACATAATCATTTTTGACTCCTAAGGCGTATGGGTTGTTAACTAAGTGGATGTTGGAGGGTTGCCAAATGTCAACAGGTCAACAAAGAGATGAATCTCTTTCAGGATTAGGATTCAGTGCTGTAGGGGTTAATTCAAAAGGGCATCCCAGTCACACCAAACAGCTCAACATACACACCAGTGAGCTTTTCAAAAAGCATCAGGTTGTAATTTGGTTTACTCGTTTATTTAGTTTCAGGATGAACAGTAACTCATAATTGTGGGGAAGGTCTTATGTAGGTTTGTGCATTAGAAAATGGGGTTAAGTTGCAGTAAGTTCTGAGAAAATCCCCACACCGACACTGCTCTCACAGCAGTTAAGAAGTCCAGCTTACAAACAGAGAGCCCAGCATGCTCTGATATGGGCTTGGTCCTTTGATGGGCCATGCTACGGCTCGAGAGGAAGCGCCCCGCTCTCTTTTGTTTTTCGGCACAGGCGCAGGTGAAGGTGCAGAGGGGTTTTACACTGAGCCACCTTTGATCAGGACCAGCCTGCTGTAAACAAGTCATAACACAGCTCAGGTCTGTATACGCCCTGATCAACGAGCTAGAGGAGAATAAAAGCATCCTCCTGGTTATTTCAGTGAAAGGATCACAGAAATAAAAGTACAAGTAGCCACCAAAACAGGCAACTTCAGTACTGAATTCTTATAAGAACTGCAGGGCAACTTATAATTAGCTACTACCTCTAATAACAGTACTTATTTCTAGAATATGTGCTAATTTGTCTTGGGACTGGAGCTTATAAGGCTGCCCTCTACTTTTTGGATTCTTTTGATTTTAAATGAAACACTAAAGCTTTAAAGTGAGAATAATCAATTACTTTGCTGGTGGGATTTTGGCGATTTTGGTGGACCTGTATGAGCATACGCTTCCATACACCTGCAAAATTAGCTACTTCCTTCACACTATAGCCTTTGGCACACCCAAACACAATAACCCCTTTTTGTCAATTGTTAACATATGCTTTAAACCAGACATTCACTGCACTGTACCACCTCCTCTAAATCTGTGAATACTGTCACACCCCACAGGTATTTACCACCCCACCACTTAAAACATGAAAAATTGTCCCCATCAGATAAACAGCACTTAAAGCTTTTGTCTTTGAGAGATAGGAGAAAATCAAGCTTGTTCACTCTTGTTTCAGATCTACAAAAACTGCAGGTGTCCATCCTTCCACAGCGGATGACAAATCAACACTATGCTTTGTCTTTGCCATACAACGTAAAGTGTGTGATATAAAGTTGTGAATAACTGATAAGCCTCTTCAAATCACATTCACTCGCTTTCTCCCTTTAGTGGTGCCACAATGTTGTGTTGGTTCACATACATGGTGGTGAGAGCCATGCTCCGGGTCATTTTGCTACTGTTGGAGTCGACAGGTGCACTGCCCTCATCTCTCTCACCTGTGGCTGAGCCTGCCTTCACGCTCCAGAGCCTCAGGTTGTGCTTCTATTCACGCCTCTCTTCATCTATTAGCACTCTTCTGAAGGGCAGTCTGAGTCTCACAGTGTCCGACATGAGTGTTTCCTGTTGTCATTTTCAACTCACTGAGCTTTTCATAAATCCTTGGGCTCCTCTTGGCTTCAGTCTGTTTATAGAGTCAAGCCTGAAATGTAGTGCATAAATACAGAACCGTGCACTGACGGGCTTATGTGGGTTTTTGCTGTTAGAGTATACGACTATGTTACTGTCCAAAAGTTTAAAGAGTTAGCTCACCGAAAGTCCTAAATAAAACATGCTCTCAGTTTACACTCTAAAGCTTTCAATGAAGAGTATAAGACTGAGTGGTTACCCTTTTTTCGATGGTCATCATGTGTATGTGATCTACAGATGTTTATATTATTAACAAAAGTGCTGGTGATACATGCACATATACATTTATATACATTCATAATGAAAAGAATACCTGCACCCAGAAGGAAGTGTCAGACTGCAGTGCTATTGGGAAGGAAGGGAATCAAACATACCCACCAAGTATGATATTGGCGTGCAAATTGGTGACAATGCACATCATAGAGAAGGAACATTTTAATAATTATGCCATCTAACTGTATATTTGTGTACAAGGAAATATAAAACAGAATACAGTAATGCGGAAATCATTTAAACTCTACAGTTCCAAAATTTAGTCCTATATCATCACAGATGCTGGCTTTTGAACTGTGCACTGATAACAAGCTGAGTGGTCCCTCTGCTCTCATATCAGTCAGTCCGTTTAAATGATCTCTATTCATATAAGGTATTTTACTTTGCATGACTTGCATTTGTGGATGCTGCGGCAAACTGTATTTACAGATGATGCTTCTTAAAAGTGTTCCTGAGCATGTGCTGTTATTTCAATTCCAGAATCATGTTTGTTGTTGAGGTAGTGCCACCTCAGGGCAAGAAGATCAAGGCCATCCAACATTCTCTGAATCTTTAATGATATTATGTACAGTAGATATATGTAGTCTTTCATAAGGTGATAAATCCCTCCCCATCTTTACTGCTGAAAGACTCCACCTGTCTGAGATGTTCTTTCTATACCGAATTGTTTTACTGACCTGTTGGCAGTTAACCTGAATAGATAAGAGATTTTACACCATCTGTTTTATTAGCACAACTTTACAAACTTTTTTTGGTTAGTTCTTTAAAATCTTAACTAAAACTAAGTGTGGTTAATTTGTGGTGCTGTTCCAAAAACCATGTTTCAGCACTTTTATGTTTAAACCTTGCAGGTTAAAGGGTTAAAGTCAAATCACATGCTGACTCACATAGACAGCGGTAAAGATATATTTTATGCTGTATGTGCGCTCTGGTAAGTCTATTCTTCCAGAAACTGGCCTGCAAGGCTGGCCGATTCCTGAAAGGCTCTTGTGGGAGAATCCCATGCAGGCGTTTCTTTGTGCGGTTGAAGCCGTGGGTGATGGCAGAGACTGCATGCGCCTGCTTATGATTCGATGTCCTGTTTATGTTGAACTTCAGCGCAGTCTTCCTGAGGGAAGCCGTGCCATACGGAGCGCAAGTGGCTTCGCTTGCCTCCCCATTCCTGATTATCTAAACATGCGCATGTGTGCTTTCATAGGAACAGAAAGCCCAGTCAGAGCACCAAGAACAGTTTTACCACAGAGTTAGAAACAAATCCTGGCTTAATCATGCACTTCACTCTTAATACAACCTGTTTTCATCAACCATGTATTCTTAAAGCAGGAAACATACTGCCTGTGCAGTGTTGGGCAGTGGTCTTAATACCAGTTTTAAACCATTGATCTGGGAATTGGCTAGGCCAGTTCAGACTCAGACATGGAGTGGTAACCCAAAAATCACCCTAATGGCTTAAACCTGCTTCTGCTGCAACTGCATCCAGGTCCTGTTTAAGATTGACTTATTGACACAATATGACTTACTGTGATAACACGGATAGGCTGTTCAGACAACACCCACTCTGGAAATCAAAAAGAAGGGCTGATCTCGGATCAGATTCTTCTATGTTTATAATGGTCATTGTCACAAACTGATTGGCATTCCTACTCCTCAGGTGCCTTTTGAACAACAGACCCTTGTCTACTGTGTCTAAAGTGTTCACAGCAAGTCATTCTGTGTGCTAAACTACATCAACAGTTCTGTGTAAGTGAGTCCTGAATATGGTTCAGGAGACGTTTTTGGTGGAGACGTTTTGGAGTCTTTTTTACAGAAATTATTTGGGCTAGTTTATTTTGTGAGTTATTTATTGATTTCTAGTATTGATAAAAGATAAAATCAAAAAATTAGTAAACATTACTTGAAGGTTCTTCGAAGAGTTTAAAACGTTCTTCTCACATTGTTCTAGGACGGTCATGGTGTCCTTACAGGACCTAACCAGAAGCATGACCATTAGTATGATTGACAAATGATTAGAATATGCTGTTGGAGTAGTTCTCCTACTTCATAGGTTGGACTGATGGAATACTTGACGCTATAGTGACGCACTATCCCCTCTTGAAGTACAAATGGTATTAAATGACAGAATGGGCAAGGGCAAGATCGTCAGCAGGGTCATTATAGAGGTCTTGGACATACCATCAAAAATACCATTGTCATTTCATCCCAGTGTGTTTTAGTCATTTTATTACATTTTGTAAAGTTTTATACTAAAAATCTAATCTTGCACCTCTCATTCTTGGATAACAGATATAGGGCCAATTAGGCCTAATGCTAAACTAAAGGGAGTGTCCCATGCAGATTCACAACTAACACTGCAATAAGTCCTAAACTATGCGTATTCCTACCTGGCAAAAAGGCTTCAGGAGTTTAAAGGGTAAATACATTAATACAGTAAGCTGATTAAAAGGCATGGATTTATCCGATTCCACCACTGGCACTTACAACTTAATGATGGGCTGATTAGCCGGTACTGAGTGGTAACAACAAATACTGTGCTGCCTCTAAGAGACGTATGGAAATGGAGTGAATTACTATGGTTTACGGTATTAAAGGAAAAAGTCTGGTGAAAAATCATATTTACACATCTTCCATTATCTTGAATAGATAACAGCATGTCATACAGTTTCAAGAACCAATCTATTTAAGATTACTTAACAACTTATCATTTTTCGAGGCAAATGATTAATGACTGAGGCAGTTTATACACTGCTAACTGGTGATGAATAAGCTTCTATTACTTCTTAGCTGTATTAGCCTCATCCATCCAGTGTAAAAGAAAGCAAACTTTAACTTTAACACTAAACAGTTCATTATCCAATTAGCTTAAAAGAACATTTGTGTACACATGATGCAATTACATACCATGTATTTAAAATTTACTTTGATTATTATAATTTTCCCCAATATTCAGCTAATATTCAGTGGCTAAAAGCCTGTTCTTGTAGGCAGTCAAGTAACCTGAGACAGGTTGCACCTTTATTTCCGCAACCACCACCATGCGAGATGGGTGCCGTATATCTGTGAGCGGGTCGGGCATTTTGGAGAGGGACCCAGGAGAGACGGCCATTGGCATGCAGGTCACCCCCTGTTGAGGGCAGTGGAGGGTCATTTCGCTGCGGGACCTTTTTTTGTGGGGGTCGGACTGCGACCCCCGACCGGGCCCACTCCGGCTGCAGTTCTAAGCAGAGGAAGGAGCTAGGGCGACCCCGGAGAGAGAGACCCCAGCAGCCCTGGCCCGGGCCAATGTGTTCTCAATCATAGGAAACACAAACAAAAAAAAAGGGCCTGATTTAAGAAAGGCCACAGAACTCTCCGGAGAAACCCCCCCACTGATCCTCTGCTCACGCCACCCACAACCCCACGCTCTGTGCTCTCACCTCCTGGAGAGAGAGGGAGGAAGAGAAAGAAAAGAAGGAAAAGAGAGGTAAGGAAAACAAACACCTTCCTTGTTAACAAGACACAGAAGCATCAGGTTCCTGTCCCCCTGTCCGTCTCTCTCCTTTTCTCTCCCTCGCTTTCGCCTTTACATTTCTCTCTCCATACCTCCACCTTGTGTGTGTGTGACTCTGAGGGTGAGATGGGTCTTTGCACCCTCCTTAAAGCAAAACAAACAAATACGGAGCTTAAGGAGGTGCCGCCACTAATGAATGACAGCTGAGGCGTGAAAGAGAAAGCAAGAACAATCAGGTGATGCTAAATGGCTAATAAGCAGCTTTTACCGCAGCACACAGTGAAGACCTTAGGGGAAGGCATCTGTGTTAGTGGCCTATCGTATTAGTGCACTCTCAAAAACACTTCTTCAAGGGATTTGCATGAGGTTCTGTATGGAACCATTTAAACTTGAAAAAACGTATGCCTCCCTGATTGTTCCTCAGGGTTCGGAAAAGGAACGGCTAATGAGAAAACACAAAGAAAGTGATAGAAGCTTTGGAAGTGGCACTGTGGTAACCCAAATGACGTCATTAGGATGTTGTCTGAGTGGCTTTAAACACTGTAAGGACATTATGCTGTCCACAAATGGTATACAGCATGTCCCCTTGCTTTTAACACTTCACTTGAACCCCGCTAAGTAATGCTGACATAACCACTCCATAAACATGCCATTGTAGATGTCATATGCTGTCATAACAAATGCTGTTTATGTTAACGTTACTAGAGAATTGTCCTGATAAGTCAAAATAAATTGTGTCATGACAGTTAATTAGAACACACTTAGCAAATGACATAAGCTGTCATGATGCATAATTTTGGAATTTTTGTCTGTATGATTAACATGTATAACCCCACCCACCCAAGCAGTCTTCTTTAAGGCTAGAACAACCTGCACAAGTTTGTTAATCAAAAGATCACTTGTGGGTTCTGGCACTCATGTTGGGCAAGAAGGCCTGACTTGCAATCAACATTCAAGTTTATTCCTAAAGGTCTTCATTGTGGTAAGCTTTTTGTGTAGACCACTGGAGTTCCTCTACAGCAAACCATGTCTTGACGTGCCTCACATAGTGCATATGATCATAAGACAAGGCCTTCCCTGAATTGTTGCCACAAGGTTGGAAACAGCCCCAGTGTATTATTCCTCTTCCATCAAATTTTTGGCACTTTGCATTGTGGTAAGTAGTGTTCTCCTAGCATCCACCAAACACAGATTTGCCTATCAGAATGCCAGTTCAACCAGTCCACTGCTTGATGGCTGTTCTTGTTCTTAGATGCTTCTTTTTCACACAATGGCACTTACCGTTGGATGAGGTAAATCTGGCAGGACAGAAATGGCTTCACAAATTTGTGGAAAAGGCCCATGTTTAATCCTAAGGCTATGTGCTTAATTTTGCACACCTGTTAGCAATGAGTGCGGCTAAAACACCTGAACTCATGTCCACATACTTGTAGCCATATCAGGTATGTCTGCTTACTGTCCCACTATGAATGTCGTAAGTCAGATGCAATTTCAAAACATGTCCGGGATTTGCACTGAATTCCCTGTATGTCCTTCTAAGGTTTTGTGCATAACCTCTTTTAGTGAACCAAAGCTAAACTTTGGCTAATGTTAAGAATATGTCCCTTGTTAGCTGTGAAGTCCACTACCAGAACAAGGCTTAAATCTCTTCATGGAACAAAAAAGGGATAAGACTGTCTGAGACCTGAAGCTTCTAATTATCCTTCTGCTCTGTACACTTAATAAGGCATGTTGCCAATTTGTGATGGAAAGGTGATATGCCATAAAAGATGTTCTGAGCTGGGGTTTACTGAACCCTTTCAGTGTGAGGTAGAACCATTCTTTGATGGTTCTTCACAGCCTATATGAAAGGGCTCTTATACAGGGACAAACTAAAGAAGACTATATGCTAAATGTACCCATTTTCTTACAACAGTAAAATAGCCATTTTTATGATCCTATGAAATAAATGATGAATCATTATCACCATATTTATTAGCACTGGGCAATTGTCCAAAAACATTAATAACAATGTATAAATCTAAATCTGAGCTTTTTATTTTATCTTCAGTGCCTGCATTAAAAATTAAAGGCTATTTGATTATTTTTCATTATTGTTCTCCATGGATTTATTTAAGTGGGTTTATATAAATTCTGTTTTGGTTGCTACACCTTTAAAGACTGATGTAGGTATATGACCTCAGTTTTGACTGTTTGACTAGTGTTGTGCCATATTTAAAAAAGCAGTCTGGGCTAAAACACCCTTTATAACTTTGATGTAAGTGCACAGAGCTAACACTTGTAGACTGTACTGGTGGATATATGTAAATGTAAGTGTTTTTTTTACATCACTGCAACAATGTTTTCCAAAAGGGCTGTTTTTACAGGTTTGTTTTTCTCAGTGGTGGACAGTCACGATGTATCTTTACTTGAGTGTGTCAATTTTGGGTGAATTTTACATTAAAATAAGATAGCCAATACATTATGGCCAAACCTGTCTTTCCTTATGGCCCATATGTGTACAAAAATGCAACATGCCAAAATTAAAAAATCATAAAGCAAACACACCAATCAACATAGAGCAGCCACTTTGTTTTGAGATTGTTTTGGCCTGTTGGACAGAGCTTGGTTGTACCGTACCTTATGGAAACGGTTCTCGTTCAGTGTTTATGATAATATTAATACGCATCAGTGTCAGACTAATTAATGGCCTTCTATTAAAAGGCTGGTGGACTGAGAGTGACAAAGAGTGGAAAGTGTCAGTCTTTCCACCTAAAATCAGTTGATTAGGAGTCTTGCTCCAGAAATGATAACAGGATATCAGAGCCATAATAAATCATGGTACATTCACTTTTCATACTTAATTACATTTAAAGGCAAACACTTTTATTCTTTCATTCAAGTGAAGGTCTAAACGGAGGAACTGGAGTAATATTTTACCCTTGGTAATTCTACTGTAACTCAACTACACAGCTTGTGTACTTTGTCCACCATTGGTTTTCATATATAGACTCTATGTAAACGGTGAAAGATACATTTAAGAATGTTCAAATACTGTATCAAACTCATTCATTCCAAAACACCAAGCACAAAAAACAGTACTGCATTAGCCAGAACCAATGTTTCCATACTGATTTTGGAGAAAGTCATATTTTGCCATCCATAGGTTACAATAATGAGTATGAAGTCAGCCTGAGCACACATCTAAAACTAATTCTGCTTCAAGAGGACTCAGCAGTGTATTAAGAAGACTGAAGTGTGTAGTGTGCAGCCCGAGCAGCTGTGTCTCTAGGTTGATAAAAACAGAACACATCGCAGCAGGGTGCACTTGCAGTGCCTCTCCCTGCGGAATAACAGACTGCTATACTGCAGCATAAGGATGGGAGGGTATGCAGTTCCCTGTTATAATATCATTGGCCAAAAATAAATATATAAATAGAAAACTACCACTGTTTACTGTTAGTCGAGTCATGTTTATTTACATATATATAATGTTTTTTTTGCAACAGACAAGCCAGTGGCCACAAGTGACAAGGAAAAACTCTCTAACAGCAAGAGGAAGAAACGGGAAACCCATCCTCCTCTGGTCACTGGAAACAAAGCAAAACAAAAACACAAGAACAACATTACCAGACCTTAAGATTTTACAGTTAATATATATAATTACTATATAGAGAAAATAAAAAAGATTGCAGCCTATGACTGGACAGAAGTTTGTAGATTAACTAATAAGAACTATTAGAGGCCTATAAGAGTAACATTAGACCTACTATAACGGTCAAGAGCATATCACATTAAAAAAATAGCGAATGTCAATGACTACTGTTAACAGCCTACAGTAATGATCTATTAGTAAAAATATGACAAGCGCTCAGAGTATTGTGAGGCAGGGGAAGCAATATCTGTGATTAATGAGTCTGTGTAGGCAGCTGTATCTCTGGAAAGGCATGGAGGAAGGGAAACTTTCTATACAGCACCGGACAGCTGGAGGCTCTGTGGTGGTCAAACCAGGCCAGAAGACAGGCAAGCAGAAAGAATGTTCAGATTATTAAATGCAGTGCCCTGGCACATTTCCCTCCCTGTGACATTTTACATAGACAGCATTGTGCACAGCTATTGTAATTATCACAGTTTTAATGTGGGAGTTATATGGTTTACCAACAACTAAATATAATACATGTTGTTTTTCAGGGTTTAGTGTATTCAGTCTTCTACAGCGTCTAGACTTTTCTAAAGTGATTATATTACTTGCTGCTTCGTATGAGAATAATCCCAATTACAAATTTCAACTCATCCATAAAATCCAGTCTGTAAAACCTTACTCTGCATCTCGGATGCCAGGTTCTAGGTCTGAAGCAAAAGTGGACCTACAGGTAATAAAAACTTTATGTACGGCTCATCTGATAAGGAGTTTTGGTGGTCTATCAGATCTTGCACCATTCTATTTTCTCTGTATCTCTGTATCTGAAAATCCTGTTAAATCCACTTATTTTCCTTTGACATTCCCTGTCTCCTTAGACAAGTGGATTGCGCTATATCTCTGTAATCTCCTCAAAACTTGCATGGATCTTCTTTAATAACTGTCTAGAAATAAACGAAATCTCTGTTTTTTGCATAGTACAGTATGATACATTTGATATACATATTTCACATTTTTTTTTAACGTGGACAACTTCAGTAAGATGAACTTTAGGAAGGAAAAGCATAAATAATAAATGAATTAATAAAATAAGGTAATGCCATAATCAGCTACTTGTTGCAACACACTTATTGCCATTGCCATTCCCTAGATTCTGTTGTTTACAGTCTCTACAACCGGTCTTAATATTTTTAGAGCAATTAATGATGCCCACGCTATCCTGGCGTAGGCTACTTTATCACAGTAATAGTACCATAACATACTGTTGCCCACCCCTAGGGTGGATGTAGGTCTGCAGAGTGAAAGAACCCTAGTGAAAGAAATAGAGAGAGAGAGAACTCATCCATATCTTGCACAGTTGAGGGCGATCAGTCATTTTCACACATCCTGCCATGACGTCTTTCTCCTCCTGCGCTCAAGCGCAACGCGCGGCAGACAAAACCAGGGACGCGGACAGGCCCATGTGAACGGCCCTGTGTTTTGTCTCACCTAACTGATAAAATGAGATTAAGGTAAAGGACCCCCGTTCCTGCGCTTTTCTGTCCCCGACACTCTTTTGTGTGAGTGCCAATTACGCGGGCAGCTCAGAGGAACCTGCAAAAAACCTCCAACCCAGGCTGTAGGACTGATAGCATGACTTATGAATGACACCAACGGAATGGAGTTCAATGGTTCAGGTTAATGCCCTTTTCCTCACTTGCTTGGGTAAAGAGACCCACATGGATGCTGATACCTCACATGTGGAAGAAAGCCTTTTCTTTACATAGAACCAGCGCCCACACACTGCAGTCGATACCAACAAAGCCACCACATGACTGGAGCTACAGCTTTGCTCTGCTACCAAGGTTCATTATAATTTACTCAAAGCCACCCCAGTAGGTACAATCACCCAATGTTAAATGCCACCCTCTCCGCAGTGCCAGTGATAGTAAACGCTGTAGACATAACACACTGTAGACTTTGTTTGGAATTCCGGCAGTCTTTTTATCAGTTCCCCCTGAAGAGCACTGCTGCTATAGAATGGTCCTATTCATAACAGTGGCGTAGAAAAGCACCTCACTGTCGCAAGTTACTGAAAAATAAACTACGTTTCTATTATGGACATCACCAGGTCATCTAAGAACACATCAACAAATATGATTATCTCCAAATGGGCAGTATCTATCAGGACTCTGGGCCCCAACATAAACAACGTAGGTATTGAGATTTACTCCATTCAGGAAAATGCAGCAATGTTTACTACAACATAAAAATGTTTATGTTGTCTCACAAGATCAGCACACGTAGTCGGGTGAACAAAGTGAAGGGCATGTAAGGATACACTGTAAAGCACAAACAACACTGCAAAAAGGGCAACCTAAAACTAATTACTTCAGTTTGTTACAAGCAACTGAATAAGTTTTAGACAACTTAAAAATGTATTTTAGGTTGAATTAACCCAATTCATTTCCTTGAATTATTTGAATTATTTTTAGGTGGGACCAACAAAATTCAAATTGTTTGAATATTTAAAGATTAAAGATTAAACAGATAGCCTTTACAGTTATTTTTTTAACTGACAAAAACCTGTTAAACTTATTAATACTAAAACTCTCAGAAGTTTCACTGGTTCAGCCAGCTATTCTGACATATAAGATCTTACCACAATAAACAGCAGCTGTCATCACATTGTCATTAAAATGCAAATGTTATCTGTATAATCTCTAATTTGTTTCTGCATTGTAAAAAGTACAACCTGAAGAAATTAACTCAAACAGTTACTTTGATTGAAAGAATTGTTCATTCTATAATTTTTAAATAAATCTAATTCATTTGGTTGTATTTTTTCAGGTTGGACCAACAAAACATGAACCAAACGTTAAGTTTTCACCAGTTTACTGATAGCTTCATATTATTAGAATATGATTATTAGATCATATTAAGCAGATAAAATTCATCTTCACTGAACTCCAAGAGGAAATTTATTGCAAAGGCAAAAAGAATGTACAGTATATGCAAATATTTCTGGCCAAATGTCATGTTTTGTTGAGCTCTTTGTTGAGTAAAAAAAAATAAGTGATCATTTCCTCTACAAGGAACGGCTGTACCATATCATGCTTGGCGTGACATATATACATTTTGAAATCATGTGGATTTTCATAAAAAAAATTTCCATCAAGTTGAAAACTATACATAATACTTAAATATCAAAGGTCACATGGCCACGTGTATCTGTACTTACCACATGGAGAGTACTTTATATTCCCTTCATTAAATCTCCCTGAGTATCCATGAAGGGGTTAATGAATGCATATGACTTTTCCAATATATGGAAACAAAGCAGCAAAAACTAAGCTTTACATATTTATCCACGTATTTAACCTAATCAGTTTAGCTCCACCCATTCACACTGAAGTTGTGAAGAGAAAAGAAACAAAATGTGAAACTGTGAAAAGAACTGTGTCTTTCAGGTAAGTAAGAAAATCTGCCTGTGTAAATGTATGGGATACAGAGGTTTCGATACATGCATCGAAAATGGTCAAGTAAAAATAAATTATGATTGTTCTGATGCATAGTATTATACAAATGTCAGGTGTGCTCCTCAGGGAAATGTTGTAGGATATTGGCCCATAAATACATGTTTCTATAGAAACACGAGTTTCCACTTGAGTATGAAATGAGTTCTATAGGCTATCTTGACTAACCAAGCCATAACAGCAAACCTTCTGATGCTGAATCACCATAGACAGTATTAAACAAACACATTAATTACAGTGTTGAATTAGCACCCACAATGTTTATGTGCATTCAGTGGTACACCAATATCACAACTGTAGATTTAACATTGCAATCAGAAATAAAAAATTGAAGGCTTTGCTGTATCTGTACACATGCTTCCTGTAATTAAGCTGTCAGCTGTGGTTTCATACAGTAAATGTTTAGATCTTCTGGATTGAGCAGTCCCTTGCCTATTGCCACTGAATCTGGCCTGAGGTTTACGCACTGGCTCATCTGTCAGCGGGTAATATTCCACTGCTGCGGACATCTCTCTCTATCGGGACGCAGAGACCTACACTGGCTCACTGTGTTCTGCTGATATCTTGGTACACAGTGTCACTCATGCACAGTAGTATGTGTATGTGTGTGTGTGTGTGTGTGTGTGTGTGTGTGTGTGTGTGTGTGTTTGTATGTGTGTGTGTGTGTGTGTGTGTGTGTGTGTGTTTGTGTGACTTTCTAGGCCTCTACTTCGGGAATAAGACTCCCACTTTTGCCCTATCAGCTGTTGACATGCAGAAGCTGATAGGTTCGGTCATGTCAGCTCTCCTGGCATAACTAACTCGCTGGTGAGCACAGCCCTGCTGCTCACAATAGCAAAAAAATATTGAGCTTGTGAACAAAGAAAACATTTTTCATTACTCCCTCACTGATGTGCCTATGCAGGTTATAGTATTTTCTACAGCAGAGAATTTGTGGCAAATTATCAGCATCTGCTTTAAAGACAGACATGACAAACAGAAATGCTTATTTAAAAAAAAAAAGAAAAGCCATTCCACCTTTAATAGCATCACAACTCCAAAAGCAACCTGTAGGTAGTAGCCATGCTGTGTGACTTTATCACTGGTTGATGTTTGAATTAGAACATTTTACAACTGAAAGTTTCATAATGAGTAATAGCTCCTTTACTTTGTGTTGATGTCTAGATCAGATAATTAGCTAGTAAATTTAGCTAATAGCAAGCTCCAAATAGCTATCTTAGCTAGGAAAATAATCTGACAAGCAGTGGTGGACAAAGTACACAAACCCTGTACCTGAGTTCAAGTACAGATACCCAAGGGTCCTCCCTTTACACATTCATTTTAATAAAAGTACTAAAGTATTTACTTTGAAACGTATTTAAGTATGGAAAGTAAAAGTAGTATTATTTATTATGGCACTAATTATCATACTATCTTTTCTCTCAACTCATTTTAGGTGTTAAAGACTCTAGTGTTACTCAGTCCACCAGTCTTCTAATAGATAAACTGATGTCTAGTCAAATGATCATAAGCACAAAACATTGAAGGAGAACAGTTTCCATTAGGTAGAGCCACGCTCTGTACAACAGGTCAAAATAAGCTCAAAACTAAGTTAACACTGAACCCTGATTGGTGGGCTCACTGCACACTTCCTTCATTTGGGCCTGTGACACTTTTATGCACTCGTAAGCCAAAAGGAACAGCTGAAGTAAAAAAAAAAAAAAGTGTGTAGTAAATATAAGATATCTGTCTTTGAGGAGTTATAATAAAAACTTCCTCAGAATGGACATACAGTAAAGTATTTTTACATTAACGTCACTACTGTCCAGCACTGGTGACAACCTAGTCTTTCTTACACTATTTATTGTGCAGTCTGTGTCTGTGCCATTGCTTCTGTGTGAGTAAAATGTTGCCTTACCAACAAATCTGATTTCAGCAAATTATTCATGAGTTCACCAAAAAAAGGAAAACAGCTCGTCTCATTCTAGGGACCAATCATATGGTAGAAAATAGACAAAAAGCAACAGTCATATGTACGGTTTATTAAACTGAGTATAAATGTTCCAGTACTTTGACAATAAAACATGTTTTTTTATAGTGGAATAAATAATCTTCTACTAAAATGGGAGATATCTAATGTGTTCATACCATTCTTTCACCAATTTATTATCACAAGTTAAATCAACTGTCACTTCTGCTGATAGTATCATATTATTATACTAGGTAGATTAAATCAAATTAGACAGATTAGGGTAAACTTTATGAATTCAAAAAGAAACACATTGTAAAGGTGAAATATGTCACTGTATGCAAATATGTCCTAATATGACCAAATGGAATGTTTATTACATTATTTGTTGAGTGGAAACAAGTTAACAGGGAACTTATTCCTGTTAATGGAACAACAACAGGGAACAACTGTACCATGTTGTGCTTGGCAAAATGTCAAGTCATGCAGCCTGTCTTAATAACATCTACTACAGTATTACCACATTGGGGTGTAGTATGTATAACATTAAATACACTGGATCATTTAATGAAGGTTATATATGTAGACTTTAGAGATTTCAAATGCTTAATTCTGTTGCATCACTCACTGCAGAGTTCCAAACTGCCTTTGGAAGCAACAGAGCTCTGCACTGGGAGTTACATGACATGGGTGGGTTTCCATAGCTGAGTAGCTGCACACAACCCCAGTGGCCTTTATAGAGCCGTGGCCTAAACCCCACTGAACACCTTTATAATGATCTTCTCTTCTAATATCAGTTCCTGCTGTTCCTCACAAATGCTCTTTAAGCTGAATGCCACACATTTCTACAGACTTCCTAGAAGAGTGGAAATTGTTAAAGCTGATTAAAATTATAAATGACTATTCAAAAAACACACGCCTTGAGATAAAATCTTATGGTAAAATATGAAGCTTTACAAACCTGTTTCTGAAAGAGCTCAGGCCTGTTTATGTAATGTGGGGGCTTATTCTTATTCAGCATGGTGATATATTTATTTATCAGTTTCATTTTAGGGTGATTAGGTAGTTCGACAGATTGCTTGAGTTTATAGCATTTCTTGCACTGTGCTGTTAATAGGATCAAAGTTGCACAGTCACAGATAGGGCATGCAACTCATTTACTTAACACAGTTCTTATTCTTAAGTCAGTAACTGTGATGTGATTACAAGAATTCAAACTGTCAGGAACATCTGAGTGATGTGTGTGTTTCTGGCATAAGAATGTGCGGATGCGGGTTCTGGAGTAAATATGCTGGTGCAATATGGCTGCAGCTTTACATGAGGTTTGTTTGTTTTGTTTGTGTGTATGTTTTGAAATTCTGTGCTTTTGCTACTGTATCAACCAGGATACAAGCCAAGAGTGACTTTCCTCCATGGTTCAGAGGCTGCAGTCTATTCCAGTGTTTACTGAGCTGAAATCACCTTGTACAGGTTGCCAATTGTCTTATTATTATTAATTATTGTTATTAATAAAATGCATTGCACTACTTTATTAATGAGAAAAATGCTATTAACATGTAATAAATCTGTAATTACTATAACAAGTTACCGTTTTGTCACATTGGGCCCACCATTGCTAATAAACTGGCACTTGTGCTATATTTAGATGATGTACTACACTTGTAGATGGATCAAAGTGGAAGATTTAATTTGGCGCTCCATTTAAAAGTTTCAGTTCAGTAGTGTCAGTGCACCTTTTAGTGCTCTTAATATTCATTTAGTCACTCATCATAACCATTACCTGAAGGGCTGTTTTGATTGGAGAGACAGGCGTGGCTGGTAATCCTCACTCAGTTGACTAAACATTCCCACCACAGTTTTGTTAAGTCAGCTCATGACATGGCAGCTTCCCCGAAGCTTACGCTCACCTCTTTAAAGTGTGCCCTCGTCGGCCCTGAACGCAGGAATGCTAAGCCCCGCACAGGAAGCTGCTGAAGTGCTGGACCATATCAAAGGGCCCAGGTGAGTGACAGGTAAGGCAGAAACTGCAAGGACACGACCCTCCCTCACTCAGCCACAATAGCGGTGTGCACCTGTGGGGGGCTCCCCGTTTTACCTTCCCCAGAATATGTGTGTGGGTCTACCCCCCTTCAGCCGTGCTTAGACTTGACCCTGCCCCCTTACGACCTTATTCCTTGCAGGTGTTCGGAGGTATTGTTAAAAGTAGGTAAGCAGAACCATCTCCCTGACACTGGAGGTCTTCGCCAGGATGGGGGTGAGGGGCGATGACTTTAGGTGTCATACAGAAATACAGGCAGGGGAAAAGGGACAATCACCAGGGACAATTTTCAGCAAACTCTGTGCCTGTAAAAATAATGGATTAAGCTTTACCACTTGGAAATTTTGGAAAAAGGTTTTCTGCAATGTCCAATGTGTAAAATATGATTTTTTTGTGTGGTTTCAAGCTAACCAACCTAATTAACGCATATTACAACATGTTGTAAGGTAATCCAGTATAAAGACAAATGAACGGCTGATGTTGACAGCTCTTCAGACAAATGGACAAAAGAAAAAGTGTAAAAATGCACTGATTTACTATACTGTTATAGCACTTTGGAAAAAAGCCAACAAATTGCTGGGAAATTAGTGATTAATCCTATTTCACCCAAACATAATAGGAGCCAAAGTGGAATTTTCCCCTCTTTTTACCCCTGGATTATTAAACTGTCCATTTTAGTGTACACACAACAAGCATATATAAAACAGGTCATGTGAACCACTGAACAACTTTGCAAGATCTATATGCACCAGAATTGAATTTTATATGTAAAGTAGGTGGTCCTAATTTTCTGTTAATGTATTCTCAGCAATCTGTGATTGTCCATCTGCGCCTCTACCTAAACTGTCTTGTTTTCTTTGTGTTTGGACTAGATAAAAAAGATAGGAAAGAATCATATTACCACCAGTTCTAATAATAATAATTATCCTTATTAGTTCATATCATGCTTCCGCAGCATCTCCATATAGCGACTTACTGGCATAATATTATATCATAATAATTCTAAAATAACAAACTACTACATTTTTAACACATTAAGCAATTATGCTGGTAATAAGTTAATATGTATAACCATGTATGTCAAACAATTTATGTCAAAATCTTGAGAAAGTCATTTACTCATAAACAACAATAAAGAATTAAAGAATTAGTTAAATGCATTTGTAAAATTTATAAAATGACAATAAAGTAACCAACACAATTTAGAAAATATGTCAAAAAAAATGGAAAAGAAAAAAAAATTTTTTTTGTGATGATGTCTGGTGAACGCAGTACCCGGGTCATTGCAGCAGATTTCAATGCAAGACACCCTATGAGACCACCCATCTCCCATGCTACAGTTAGCAAACTGCTTGCCAAGTTTTTGTGAAACTGGTTCAGTGTTGGATTTGTCAAAATGTAGACACATGAAAACTGTCACTAATAAAGAGACATCAGTGGCTGTCCTAGCATAATTCAGCAAGAGCCCACAGCGTAGCACTTGCCGCATGTCACTGGAGAGTGGCATCAGTCGAACATCCCTTCGGCGGATATTAGCTACTCACAAATGTCACCCTTACAAACTCCAGCTGGTGCAGCATCTCAACGAGGATGACCCAGATCGGTGCACTGAATTTGCAGAATGGGCAAAACAAAAATTGGAACAGGACCCTCAGTTTACAAAGAACATTTTGTTCAGTGATGAGGCAAACTTATATGAATGGTGAAGTTAACAAGCAAAACCATCGCTATTAGTCTGACACTAACCCACATTGGATAGATCCCTCCAAGACTGTTGGAATACAAAAATTGATGGTATGGTGTGGTATATGGGGTATAAAGATAGTGGGGCCATTCTTCATCAATGGAAACCTCAAGGCCACTGGATATGTGAAATTGCTACATGATAATGTGTTTCCCTCTCTATGCACTGAAGCTGGCATGTTCCCTGAGTTTTTCCAGCAAGATGGTGCACTACTACATTATGGGTGTCCGGTCGGAGCATTCCTAGATAAAGAGTTTCCTGGAAAGTGGATTGGTCGTCGTGGGCCAGTTGAATGGCTCCCAAGGTCCCAATTGTCTATGCTGTGAAGATACGAGATGTGCAGCACCTGAAACTAGGGACACTGGAAGCCTGTGCTAGCATTTCTTGTGCGGTGTTGCTATCAGTGTGTGAAGAGTGGGAGAAGAGGGTTGCATTGACAATCCAACAAAATGGCAGCACTTTGAACACATTTTATAAGTGGTCAGAAACTTGTAAATAACTCATGAAAGAATAAAGTTACGCTGTGTCACATGACCCTCTTCCCATTGAAAAAACTAAAGTTGGAATTCAAAATGGCCGACTTCAAAATGGCTGCCATGGTCACCACCCATCTTGAAAAGTTTTCCCCCTCCTATATACTAATGTGCCACAAACAGGAAGTTAATATCACCATACCACAATATTTTATTTAGGTGTATCCATATAAATGGCCCACCCTGGTACAATGAATTAGCTGGAATCTATTAGTTTGGGTGATTTGGCGACCCCTCTGGAGGAACTGTGTAATTGCATGTATAATGCAGTACAACCTCGACCCTTCTTCTGACAGCTTCTATAAGCAGATGATGAGCACAGTAAAAGGGTATTCAAAGTGAACTCTATCAAAGTTTGGCAAAGGATGTGTCTTTGAGGGCCTAAGGGAACAATTTATTTTTCGATCATGTCCACATCAGTATCATTTTGGTTTCACACTTGAGATCTAAATATTGTATCGAGTCCTTATGCTGAGGCTATGTGTGATCGTAGTACATGATGTAAAAAAAAAATCTGTAAAATCTGATTTTACTTATTTCCTTATTATGTTAAGGTAATGAGACAAAAACGTTTTTGAACCTTTTTTTTATACTGCCTCTATTTAGTGCTTATTGTACATAATGCAGCATTATATTTAAATATATTAAAAGTTGTCTGTCCAAGCTAATGTAGGAAGTCATACTGTTTGCATTTATTCTTAAACACAGCAGAGAAGCCCTGATCACGACAACGTCCTTACCAAAAAATGAAAACATGTCACGGTAAAGATCCAGAAGAACCATAAACGGCAGTAATTGCAGAAACATCCAATTATGCTATGACTTTTTTGCCTTTAGTTTACATTGTAAGTGCATTTAACCTGCCTCACATTATTTACATAACAAAATGGTCCTATCAGGTCTTGGCCTTTTTCTGCTCCTGTGCATTCCCAGCTAAACCTATATTTCCTGGTACTAATCTGAACATATGTTTGTGGTTATACATATTGGTAAGAATGACTAAAGCAGGTCATATTGACTGGGAGATGCCTGCCTGCACAATGACATACAAGATGTTAGCAAAATGGAGCAGTAGCCTCTTTAACAATATGTAGAAAACATATGCATTTCAGAAAACAAATTACAAAAATAAAAACAAATTTAGAAACAATAAAAATACATTCAGGAAAAAATTAAAAAGCATAAACAATTTTACAAAATAAAAATTACATTTCAGAAACCAAAATGAACCAAAATTAATTTACAAAAGGTTAAACACTTTAACCAATGCCAAAACACTTTTACAAACCCCAAAAGTCTGAAGGAAAGGGTAGGTCTAACACATAGGAAGTGCTTATTGCAGACCCTTGTTAATCAAACTGTTTTGCAGTGGTAGAGTGAGTGTAGTGTGGGATGGTGACAACGCTAAAGCATGTTTTGTCCATTTTGTGGCACACATTTTAGCCAGCTGGCATGCATTTGTTTTTCCAGAAGAAGGTCTTTAGAGGTTTTAAAAGAGCAGATGAAAGAAGGAGACAAACAGGTGATGTCTAAACCACGCGGGCTGTAAAAAGGGGGCTGTTTAACAAAAGCTTTCAGCCATATTTAGCTAGCTAGCTGGTTATCCACTAAAGTTAGCATTACAGGACACTTGCTTTTCTTAACATTTCCAACTCTAAGTGGGTTAGGCGTCACCTGTTCATCTCTTCCACTCTAGTGTTAGGGTTAGGTTGTGTGGGTTATTTCATGTAGCTGTGGTGTTAACCATGAGTTCCATACCCTGTGGGTCAGTAGGCCTTGCCCTGTGATCATTAAAAGAGCCTTTGACTGTAAACTGCTTTGCCTGCCATTATTGGATCTCTAGGCAATAGACAAAGAAATGTTTTCAGCTTGGATGCAGTCAGCTATGCATCCCACTCAGTGTCATTGTAGCTGCTGTATGACTACTGCACTGGCGTATTTTGAATTTAAAAAAATTATCAGCATTCTACAGCAATTTACTTTGAACAACAAAGTGACACCCGTATCATTGAAGTCTCCAAAACGCTGAAGGGTTGTGCTTTGAAAAAGCACAGAGTGAGCTGTGAATGCATGTACCAGTATTAAATAGTATAAGGAAAAATTTGATTGACAAGGCAACAAGCACTACTTGTGTGTTAGACCAACCCTTTCCGCCACAATTCTATGAGCATAATAAGTTTGTAAAAGTGTTTTGGAGTTTGTAAAAGTGTTTCGGTACTGGTAAAAGTGTCTCACGACTTTTGTAACTTTGTTTTCTAAAATGTTAAATTGTTTTGCACTTCTCAGCCACCGTAATATAGGATTTCTTAAGGCAGGAGATACATAAAACCTGCTTTGATGACAATGTTACTTTCTGGATCCCCTTAAACTCTGACATTAAATAATAAACATTCCCCACAAGAACCTCTGATTGAGAATTGCTTCTGGTATCTACGCAGAGTTTCCAGAAGGATGAATGTGGAGAAAGTTAAAAAAGGTGCAGCTGTAGAAGCCCTTTTGAACGTCATGTCCCAGTAATCCCAACAGCAATTCAAAACTGCATACATGTACTACACCGTAGGATCATACAGCTTCCAACACAATCCATTCATGTCTTCCAGACAATCCAGGTGTGAGTCTGTCACTCTGAGCCTATTTTCGCCCCTCAACCCCCACCCCTCCACCAAAGCTTTTCCAGTGTGGGAGGGTGGTGGTGGGCCAGATAGCATTACCAGCGCCCGGGGGATGTTTACACTGAGGGAGATGGCTTTTCTCTGATAGTTACCAAGTGAAAGCTCTGTAAATATTACCGTGTACTACTGTGCTGTGCCCCACAGCATGCACTGCGAGTGCCAGTCTGCCAAGACTGCTATAGTAAATGCAGTCTAAGGATGAGTGATAGTTCAAGCCATGCAGCAAACTGTACAAACTGCTCTGAAGCTGACTGATTCAAATTTGAATAGTGATGGATGGGACAGTTTAACAACAAAATCGATCCTATCGATTCCAAAATATATATATTTTAAGATTATTATCTTGTTACACTATAAACATTAAAATCAGAGGGGCACTCCGGGCAAACTCACAAATGAAACCATCATTTTATCCATAATGGTGTTGCTGTACTTTCCTGCATAAGGTTTCCTTATCATAGTTCTGATGATACAGTGAAGGTGACTGTAAAATGCTTTAGGGTGGAAACTTGTAAAAGGGAACTGGCCCTTATTCCACTAGCTGGCTGAATTATTCCTTTAACAAAAAAACATGTGACAACCATTTGAGGTTAGTGCTATATTGTTAGCACCAGAGATGTATTTAGTAGCCTATAAGTCAGTCTATTAGTCACAATTTGAACACCATAGAGACAACCAATGACTGTGCATATTGCATTTTGGGTATTGTATTGACAGAACTTGCCAGTGACTGATGAACAGTGATCATAGTTTCTTGTCAAACCATTGAGGTAGTAGGTACAATGCTGCACATTCAATACGAGACAATACAATACAGAACACAACACATAACTTTAGCTTAGGCCAATGTGCCCCTTTAAGGGCTTCTATAAAGTCACTATTATGGATACACAACGTGTTGCTACAACACCATCATAACAATTTAATATACTTCTATATGGATCTGTATCATTTTCAATGTTCCTGCATAGCTGTTGTTGCTACTGGCCTAAGGAGAACGATGCATGAGTGATTAGGACAATACGGAATTGAGATAGTTGTAGGGAAAAGAAGTTGAAGCTGTATGAAGACGTACAGGCTGAGACCCGGTGTGAGACAAACAAAGATAAATATCCCAGATATCCCTGTAAGAGCGAGATAAATCGAAGTGGAATGTCTTTTCGCCCTCCTCCCCTTGTTCAGGGAGCAAGCCCAACTACTAAGCCGCTCTCCAAGGGCCTGCCCGTACCTGCCTTAAGCCTCTGCAGCCCTGTGGCAGCTATAGCCTCATGCTGACGAGCAACTTGAGGAGAAATGGGCCGCACTATCTCGTCCACGGACCCTATCGGAGCGCATGGTGTCATCGCTGTCTGGAGATTAAAAGTGACTGACTCAATGGCGATGGAGACTTGGGGCTTAGAGTGCAGCTGGGAACAATGAGACAAAAACATGGGTGACGCTGTTGATTCATCAAGCTTTTTCAAAATCTCACAACAGAAGTTGTTGCATTTTAACTTGTTGTTTTGCACTAATTCATATAAAAGGCACTATTGATTTGCTCAGTCACAATGCAAATAACTAACAAGCTATCAAAAGGTTTATTATTTGCCCCAACACCAATGTAGCCTACACACATTCTCCAAGCATGCCAACTACCAACTTCATGAGCTAGGCAGAAGTGTTTTCATGCTGGCTGGTGGGCCAGTTCCTCTGAAATGAAATTGGAAATCCAAGATCCGATTGCTTTTGCTTTGCCATGGTACAAATTGAAACAAGACAACTTATCAAATCCTTATCAAATGAAAAAACCTTGAATTTGAACATTGGTGTTGAACTTGACCTATACCATACCAACATTCCTCCCAAAAATCCCCCCAATGGACTGTGCTACAACATAGAACTCCCACTCAGTCTGAGACTGAGGCTGAATCACTAGGAGTGAGTGAATGTGAGCAATCATGGCTCTGTTCCTGTCTTCTCGCAGATGAAAAGAGCAGGGCCCCTGTGCAGAAGCAGGTATGAAGGGGAGGGGAGCTCAATGGAGGATGTGATGCAGGCGATAAGGGCGCAGGACGGCTGGGAGCTGCTGGGTTCAGTGCCAGGGTGGTGTCCACGTATGCTGGTATTCGTGACAGCTCTCTCAGATGCCAGAGCTGACTGGCTTCAGGAGGTGGGTGCTTGGGCTTTCCCTAGCAGGTAGGCAGATGAATGCAAGATAAGAACTTATTTTAAGGAGTGACTGACAAAATTATTCTGGGAAGGCAGTTGCTGTGCTCAGAGTCGGTGGCTTGGCATTATTATGTTAGCAGCAATCAAGGATTGTACCCTGACCTTATAATTAACCACAGTATAATTGCATATGCTTTGCTTAGATGGTAAACGGCATTCTAAATCTGATTTGGAAACGCTTTATGGACCAGCAAATGTCAACAGCAATTTAAAACCCATTGGCGCATGATTTATTACACAGGTTATAGCACAATTAAGCAAAGCAACAACACTTGCTCAGCGAAAGTGCCCTATAGCTTTGTGTTTTCAAAACAGGGTTTAAGCAGATCAAATCTAAAATGTACAACCTCAATCTAGGCCCTCCACATTCTAGCCCCTTGTAAGCGCTCTGTGTAACAGCTGGGTCCGAAGGGCCCACCCAGGTGTTAGGACACCAAGACCCAAAACAGCCCCCTTCTCTTTTTTTAAGCCCCCTCCCCCCAACCCTCCCCTACTTTAACCGGGTGCCAGGAGCAGGTGTTAAGAGCCAAAGGAAGGAATTCATGGCTCAGAGGGCAGCGGGTGTGAAATGATGGCTCTGTCTGCTGTCAGGTTAGCTGGGCTAAAATTGGTAGCAACACCAGCTAAAGTGGAGTAATACTGTGGATTGAGTTAATAGGACAGAGGATATGTTTGTAGCAAAAAAATACTTGGCAGTACATATCTGCAAGAACCTAGCTACTATAGTCTCATGCAAAAGCTTAATTATGGTAGGTCAAAGGGCGTTTTGTTGAACTTATCCTGTATAAGGACTGGACAAATCATATTTTTGCCAAATTTATTGATCATTGCAGTAATATATTTTGTGATACTGTACTGATTCTCAATAATACAGTATTGATTTAGGTCTTATAGTTCATATGCAAAAATGTATGGCAGACAATGGTTCATTTTGTGTTGTATTTAAACCATGAGCGCTAGCACCAAAAGCATGTGACATGTTGCTTTGCTTACATTCATCCTTACATTACATATTGCCATATAGTGCAGTAATGATTCATATCATGATTTGTATCGTATTCCCAGGTTCTTGAAAATACACAGCCCCAAACATACTACATTTATTCATTTTTTCATGTTTCTCTGAAATGTGTTGTGCATGACAGCAGCTTTATTTTGTAAACATTCACAACTGCCTGATAATAAACTTTTACAATCAGATTATGCACAATACACTTTACAACACCTCCAAGTTCTCCAATTAGGTCACAATTAAATCATTAGGCACAAAACTGTCTCTTTGAAAGCAAAGCATTGTGTTTATCATTTTGCACATGTGATGGATCAGACAAAAAAAAGACACTAAGGTGTTAAATTCAGCAAATACACCATCACTATGCATTAAAGCTGCTGAAATGTATTCTTTATAGTGGATAGCAAAATCGAAATTTGACCAGGGGACCTCACACATTTATATAAAACAGTATATATATGAGCTATAACACCATGAGTAAAGAAATTTCCTAGCATATTATTAAAGTGGCAATTTCCAATTTAATGTAATCTTACCTTACCTTAGCCTTTTAGTTGTCTGGTTCTTATCACCACCACTGTTAACAATTCTGGCTTAGCAAGTTTCTCTAAAATGGAGCATTTCACACCAATCTACTCTGCAAAACTTAGTTGATGTCTTATCCATTTAACTATGCAGAAGTATTGGAAAATCAGTGGTATTCCCATTTAAGAATTCCAATGCGTGTCCTTGAACTTTGCAAATGAACAGAAAACCATGACTTGATATGATATTTCTTGGTTTCTATAATAAGGGAAGTAGTTTTTAACTCAGTGACTAATCGTCTTTGTTAATACAGTCCTTAGGGTTAAGCTATTTGAGTAGAACTGCTGCAAGGTTTACTCCTTGTGGTGGGTTAGAATTGCATTTAGGTGAAGTTTAGGAATGTAGTTATGCCAGACGTTCCGAAAATCTTGTGCAATACAACTTGATATAAGGTTCTGGGAGTAAATCAACTGTACCGTAAGCCAAAAACCCCTTCACTCCACTGAAACCTCTCTGTCTGTTAAATGTGAATCCTCAGTAAACAAGCTAATCTGGCTTGCGCAGGTCATGCTGGTGCCTGCTTCTCATACTATGATTCATCCAAAGTATTTGTGATATTTTCAAACTTCGGGAAAGATATGTAACTAAGCATCCAGACTGGCAGGAGTGTTGCTAGAACATCCTTTTAGAGAAGCATCATACTGAATCTAAGGATGGGGTGTGCTTACTGCCATAGTCAAAAAAAAAAAAACATGTTGTGATTTGGGTTAAGTTAAGGTTAAGTGTAAGGTTGAGTGTGTTGGGTTAAACACATGTCAAGATATGTCAACAAACAGCATTGTAATTACAGATCACAAAGCAAGAGCTTAACAACAAATATAGAGAAACTAGAAACTGTAGAAGTTTCATCATTTGATGTCATCATTGAAAATAATTATGCAATGCATAAATGTATATAATTCACAAACAGTGTACAAATATAGGTTCATAAAAATGTATGCATTAAACCGCAATGTATTTAGAGAATGAGGTCCTTTTTGCACTGTAACTTCCTGTGCTGAAGTTGGCTCTATGCCAAATGAGTCTCTTATTGGCTGAAATGGCACAGCTGATGACAGCTATTGTATTTGCAATGTGGAAGTGGTTGTAAAAACACTTGCATCCTGCTTTACGCTTCTCTGTGTGCACTTGGGTGCTACTGACTCTTGCACGTCCTGTAGACTTGTCCGTCTCCAAGTTAAAAGTGCTGCCAATTCTACGACACAATTGCAAAAAAAGCAGTCTATTCTAGGCCATTGGTCTCCAGAGGGAACACAACTCTGTCAAGTTCAGCAAATTTAAACAGTTAAAATCAGAAATGTCCAACAGAACAATCAGCACTGAATAGAGATAAAAAATAAATAAAGCTGGGTCACATATAGTTAAAGTACTATTCCGGATTGGTGTCAGTTGTAGTGGAACTGAGAGAGAATAGGGATTAATTCCTCGATAATTCCACAAAGCAGCTTTAAAGTCTATTTGGTAGTCTTACAGGACCTGACAGTTCACTGCATGCCATTTAGGTGTTTTAGACCGTAGCTTTCGTTCTAGAAATGTGATTTTCAGTCATCCGATTGGCATTAAGAAAAAAAAAAGGTTATACAATATTCTCTTAGCTCTGAGTGTCAATGTTTAATAAACATGCAGATTAAATAACATCACGTGCCGTGATATTTAGGTAACACGCTGTGGAGAAGCATATATATATAAATACCTTTACAAATTATTTAAAAAAGTGGCTGCACAGTGAATAAATAAGTAAATACACCTTAGATATTTATATGGATTACATTTGATCTCAGCAACCTCAAATTTTAAACTTTATACTTGTACTTGTATAAACCTGGTATTTTTATGATGTTCTTTAAAGATCGTTTTGATTTAATACACTAAATATAAGAATAATATGCTATTGTGTTCTATTAGGAGATGACTTTTCTAAACCCTTAATTTCTACTTGCAAAAATAAAACTTTTTTTTTTTAATTTTGGGTTTTTTTGGTTTCTTTAAAAGTGACATTGATATATTTAGATTAATCATGAGTTTCACGTTCAGATAAAATAAAAACTTTCCATTTAAAAAAACACTGTCCGACATTTTAAACATCAAGTTGTAATATGTAAATAAGTACGTAAGCTTCATTTTTCATCATATATTTTAGCATATTTAACATGACTACATTGACCAAGGTGCTGTACAGAGTAAAATAAAATGTTTAAAACATAAATCAAGTCAGATAAAATACATAAAACATAAAACAAAACAAAACATGCACATGGAATTAAAAAACCATGGTAAAAAGATTGTTGAGTTTTGACTTAGAAACTGAAAGTAGGCAGGGCATTATGTTGGACACACCTCCGCACCTCCGCATTTAGAGCAGAAAGTGTGATTGCATCTGTGTCCCTCAGGGCCATATGGTGTGCAGTTATATCCAATTGTTTTAAAGAAAATGTGTTTCAAAATCTGGAAATCAATGTGTAAAGCTAAGACTGAACTAAACTCTTCAAATGTAATTACTGCTGAAACTCTTGGTAGTTTCGGTAGGGTTATGATTGTTTTGACAGCAACAAATATTAGCTAATTTTGATCAGAGCACAAAAACCCTTGCTTGACTAGCAAACACAACTTTGACAGCGCTACACACAAAATGATAATATTTATTTTTAAAAAGAGTATCTGTTGTCATGAACTGGCCAGCGATTTTGTGTTCAGCTAAAAATGAGCTAAAATTGCAACCACTGAATGTTTAACAACTATCATTTGGCAAAGTTTGGATAGTGTTATGATCGCTTTGATAGCAACAAAATGGAATGTTCAGTCATCTATTAGAATAAAACAGTCACAATCAGGGCATAGCGCCAAGTCCGAAGTGTGTTTTAAACTAGTTCCATATATGAATCACACACCCAACGTAAAAATAGGAAACATGCAACTGTATCTCTCCTGACACTTTGTGACATTCTTTGCAAAGCTCCTTTCAGGACAACCTACACCTTCTCCATCGACGTTGTACCTTTCACCCCATCACCTTCACGAGCTTGTGCAGGGGGGGCAGAAAGTTCAGGCCTGCCAGACTCAATAAAGCCTGACTGCAAGTCAGTCCCGCGGCTGCCTGCGGCCACTGGACGCTGGGCCAGGGCACAACCTCCCGCTTCCACAGCTCTGAACCTTGTCATCACTGAACGCAACATGGCAGCGCCTGCACCATTACCTCACAGAGCCACGGGTGGATCAAAGCCGGGCGCTTCGGATGCGGATATGGGCCAGGGAGAAGTAAATTAGATTTACAAAGAAATGAGAAAGGACCTTGGGTTGACAGAGGGCGGAGGCAAATGGGTTTTAATTTAGAAAACAAATTGGTAACCGATTTATTACGCAACACAATCCATCCTAAGGAGGCTCTGACGGATAGACTTCTTATGCATGTGCTGAGATCTCTCGAGGCATATTAGCATTGGTGACCTTTGGCACGGCTGCGGATTAATCTGTACCCTCGGCATCCTATTTAACTAAAGCACGTTCTAGAACAACCTGTTTCTTGTTTAGTCTTGAATGAGATTCTGCAAGGTTTTTGCAGTCATTCACATAAGAATGGTTGGATCAAGGTCAACTTGAAAGAGATAGGCTTGGCAAAAAGAACGCACTGGAATCTTGGAGATTCACACAAAAGCAAATGCAATAACCATACATCAGCCATGAGCTTTAGTAGATTGCTGTATGTGCGGGTGTGTGTGTGTGCAAGAAGAGTAGAGCATCAACGCGAGAAAGGAGGTGAAATCTGGAGAAAGGTGACCCGAGTTTGCTCCGGACGGCCCCTCTCTTTGGGCGAACCCCTAAAATTCATCAAATTGGATCAAGATGACATCAATAATAGACTCAAGCTGGAGCACAGAGAAGACCAAATGATCCATATAGTGTTTTTTTCCCTCGAACAGCACATTTCAACCATGGTCACCATCACGTTTATGACATCAAAAGATTCATCACAGATGTCAACACATTCGTGGCCTGCAGGACTGTTTCGTCTTATTTCAGGGCTTTATCGCATTAAGGACGGCTCCCATAATGTTTTAAATTCTATTAATGAGTCACTCTAGCCTCTCTGAACACCATCACAGTCTGAAATCATTAGCCACAGCTAGCCGCGGTGGACACACACAAAGCAATTGCTCCTAGCAAGCCTGATTAACAATCTGTAAAGAAATAAGGGGTAGAAAATAAAACTATGAAAATAAAAATGCAAGATGAGGAGAAGCATAACTCATCTGGATCGACAACACACGGCCTAGCTTATCTTGCTAGCGCTTTTGCCCATCATATCTAGCTGTGAAGACTATTGTGACCTTGCTGTCATGTTACCAAGGCTACTAATCAAATTTCCACTTTTTTTTCCTTGGTCCAAGTATGTGAAGGCTCATACTAAAATCCACCCCTGCCTTGCACTGCCCGCTGCACACCCTTTCTCCTCTTATGCGGGATGAGGTCAGCTTGTGTGTAATTCCTGAGATGAAAGACTATCCTTGTGTTTTGATTCAGTAAAAGTGAGAGGAAAAATCAGCTCTATGTAGAACCCTGTGAAACACCATATGGAGCAAAAACTGTGTGAATTAATGCTGATGCTTATCAGGAATCAAGGGCTACAATAGCTATGAATCTATTAATATCAAATAGCTGATCTGATATTTTGCTCAAAAGTGCTTTCCTACAGGATATTTGGTCTTTATGTCACTTCCAGGTATCCCTATATAACCACGGCTGCGTATCAAAAAACATGAAAAGAAACAGCCTTTTGAAGAAGTCCAGCGCACATGTGCACATTAAGCTTGGGCGATTATGTGAAGTCATGTAAAGATGAAAGATTATTATTTGCAATGCAAGTTCATTTACACACATAGATGAGTAACCCATATAATAATCTTTCATCTTCACAGCTTGCATCTCCCCAGACCATAATAGCTTCTTATATTGCTTAATCATTTGTAATGACTAATTACTAACAACTAACTTAGCCATAATAAAATCCCATTTTTTTATTTCATGCATTTTGGAACAAGCCATAGGTTGACAAGCTGTGACTGCACAATGATCATGATTAAATAAAAATAAAAATAAAAAGGTTATTTTGCAAAATATCTGCCCTTATTGAAATTCCATAAATCATCTTTTCCATAAACTATTTATCTAGCCTGTACTAACCAAAAATAAATCTACTCATAAATCAATTAACCAACCGATAAAGAAACATTTTCTTTAAAAGGACTTCCTAACAGACCTTACAGTGTGTTTTTTGTCCTCCTGTCAACAGTGAGTTCCAACAAGATCCTAAATACCCACACATCAACCAAAAGTCTTGCTTACATTAGACCGAATTCAGTATTACTTAAAGTATCAGCACACATGCACACCCCATCAGCTGTCAGTCATCAAACCCATCCAACATGAGGCCTGCAGCCCCCTGAGCTACTCACTCCTCCATTCATGCTCCAACACTGAAATAACAGTGTGTATCCTCCCATTGTGAGGCGCTCTTAAACGATTACAGGAAATAGCCTGCGGATTCAGGCCGCACGGCCACTGGCCTAATGGACAGACGTTCAGTTTTGAATGTGGCAGCCGGTGCAACGCCCCGTCAGCGAAGGGGTCTGTGTTTATAGACCTGGCCTTGCCCATAAACCTAAAGGAGCGAACTGGGGTCAAGTTTGTGTAATACGTAGGTTAAGCATTCATAACTGCTGGAGGAATCTAGGGAATCACCTGGTTTTTCCTATGTGAGAATTGTGACAACTAATGTTGGAAGCTGGTGAAAAACAGCACAATTCATATTAATCCATCCCTGGCCCTCAATAGCAAGTGCCTGCTGATTCAAAAATACATCCCTACAGCTTCACCCGTTACTAGAATCAGTAAGGCATCTTAACTGATGATTCTATTGTCATTTGCTGTGTTGTGGAAAGACAAGAGAAAAATGTTGAGCTACATGATGAAGAGAGAGTCAGTTGAAGAAAAAAGCTTGATATGCTCAGAAATGAGCTGTCAGTAAATGACATCCTATGGAGCTCCTGAAGGAGCGTGGTTGGTACTGGTCATGTTTTTTTTAGGTAAATATCTAGTGAGCACCATATACTGTCAGATGGGCATTACATATTATGTGTAGAGCACCAGATACTATTATGTGTCCACCAGATGCCTTTACCACATAGGATTAGGTGCATACCTGATAGCATCAGATGCTCACCATGTGGTGTATTGTGTGCATTTGATGGTATCTAGTGCTCACCACAACATATCTGGTGCACATCTGATATAATACAATATAATATTAATATTCAAAAAGTATTGTATGCATATATGACTTTTTGTAAAACATAGCATAGTCAACCATAAACAGCAGAATAACTACAAGTTCACATTGTTCAGTGGATACAGTTTTTGTTTATAATGTGCCTCAAGAATGAACAGTTTTTCTAGTCTACCTAGGACAGTTCATACCACCCAATCAGCTTTCTTCTCAATCTACTGTAAACCCAGCTTTCGCACCAAATATAAATAACTAACCAGTTTGAAATGTGTGAGATTCAGTATGTTACACAACAGAGTAGTTGAAAATTAGATACATTTCATAAACATTGTAAATGTAATAAATTGTATTTACACAGAGGCTTGAACAAAAGTTAGTCTGGTGCTAGTTGTGCTGGTCACCCAGTATGGCCATGCTGCTGACCAGTGTGCCAGCATCCAAAACACCTGATGACCAGCATACCAGCAACAGTACTGGAGCTTGGCACAGTTTGCTGTACACACAATCCAATAAAGCTGGCACTCCAGCCACTATTAACTTTTAGTTAATGGTTCAGCTGGTCATTGCTGCCGACCAGCATACCAGCATCCACAGCAGAATAAATTCTGGTTTTAGAGCTGCTGTTTTATATATTGATATTGCTTACTGATATATTGATATTGCTCTTTATTGTAATTAGCTTTCTTTCTTATTGTTTTGAATTCCTTTTAAATGATAAAGGGATTACAGCAGCTTTTCTTTGCTGTTCTTGCCCAGCAACGCAAGGTAACAAACAAAAAAGGCACCATTATCTTCCCTTCACTTGTTCTTCCAGCGATCTGTTTAAACAAGGGCTGTGTTAACATTTTATCAATGTTGTAGTGCAACAACTAAGTCTCCTATAAATATTTAGCGCTTTTTCCCAGTGCAGTCTATCGAAGGCACCTTCTTCATATCGACACGTGTTTGTTACTGTTGTGCTGTTGTACCATGCCTAACGGCCTTCACTGGCTATGTGGGCGTTTGTGGTACATTTATGCAGCTGATTTCAGCAGATCTTCCATTGGAGTGCTGCTTTGTTGTCTGTGTTCTCATAATAAGAATGCAAAAACATCTCACATAGCGATAACCACTTTAAGCTCCCAGTCTTTGCACCCTCCACCCTACCCACCCCGCTTACCCCCTGTGGATGGACTAATTACCAAACGTGAGACTAAGATGCTGGGTGGGTGATTGGTGATGAGGGATACATTTAAGCATCTCTCAGCTCTGGACCTAATTAGACAGATAAGTTAAAGCAGCCGGTCAACTGAATGGCTGAAATCCGAAGCTGGAGGAGTGTGAGGGTGTGGGAAGGTGAGGCTCAAAGTGGGCCATAGGCTTAAAAGCAAGCAATGTGAATGGCACATTCTTAGAAAGCACAACTATACATGCAAAATGAACTCACATTCTAACTTACCATCATCTTTAAATACATCTGTATTCATAATATATATAAATATATTCATAATTGTTATAACAAAATCTTATCTCTGAAATGTATCTGGTAACTTTCTAGAAGAAGAACAAAAAGGCATCTATAATATAAATTGATGTAACACAATTTTACTGCAGGTAATTTTGGACCACTTCTATTTGTCTATTTAATATGACATGTTAGTGCAATATAAATTGCAGATAGTGTAAAAACAAAGGAGAAACTGAATGGAGTTGAGCTCGGATAGGTGACTAATAACATTTAATTTTAGTTTTTTTGTCGGGATTGTATAAAGATGCATTACAGCAGAATTAAATTTTTAAGATGTAAACATAGTCATTCAGAGTGGTTTGATGTTCAGTGCACCATTCCTGCCAAGTCTGATTTGTTCACAGTGCTGGTGAGAGGAACCAAACATCTGAAAGTTTAGTGCCTTTAAATGGTACCACAGAAAGATATTGTATAATTCTTTAAATTTAGATAAGGACAAATGTCATTATATTTTGTAGCTGTCAGAGAACAAAACCGCAACTCCAAAATAGTACAATCCCATTGGTATGGTATTGTTTCTTATAATGTAAATCTATAGAATGAGACTTTTCTTTTGGTCCATTCATCATGCAAATTACACAATGTAAAGGGGAATGGAAATGGAAATGTATAGGTTCAGGCTTTGAACAGTAAATAAAACAGCTGTGTCTGCATTATAGACATTGTGACCCCAGATCATTTTAAAGTCAAACTGTTTCTCTACAGTGAACAATTTCACACCAAACTACCCCCTCTGGCTTAATTTACAACTCAGTTATTATAATGCAAAGATTCTGAAACATTGGCAGAACTTGCTTTAAGGCAAACAATAATGTTCCTGTGTCTCTGTACACACAGCCAGTCCAGGTTCAGTGCAAACAACAAATCTGTAAGAAAACTTTACTTGTCTACATTTCAAGTGGCCAAACCTCTGCTGCCTGTGACAACATTCAATGTTTCTAAAAAGGGAACTGTGCAAACAGACAGATCCAAACTTTGCAGTGAAGTGCTTTATAGATAATATCTCCAAAGAACAATGTCAACAACAGCAGAAGCGACAAGGCTGGTGACCATAACAATGCACTATCAGCTAATTCTGCAGCTCCCTGAGAGTGTGTGTATGTATATGTGTGTGTGTGTGTGTGTGTAAGGAACAGAGAGAGCCCAGCTGGAGTAACTCCACTGAAGGACCTCCTAACTGATAAGCGCTCACAGCTGCAGGGCTGGAGCAGATGGGCAGGTCCAGGGCTGGTCTGTAGGCCCACAATTAACCATGCTATCCATCAACGGATCGCTAATGAGGAGGGGGGGGCCAAGGCTCAGAGCTCCCCAGGAAATCCCCAACATTGAGGGTCCTGTGGGAGAATCAAGCCTGATGACTGTCACTGAGTCGTGGTTGCAAGTCCTGAAGTTTGACACTCGGAATGAGTTAATCCGTGGAGGGAATGGACTGGCCAGAGATTAAACAAACCAGGGAAACAGAATGGGAAAACTTCTTACAAGTTAGATAATAGTGCTGATTGGTAATTACAATTATAATACATATATGCATATATACATATTGTGCAATATTTCAGATGCTAACAAAGCAATAGTTCAATCCACAGGTTTTCTATTCATATTGAAGAATTGATTCCGTCTCTGATTCTGTCTCAAATATGAATATACTGGTTCTATCAACGCGATGTACTACATATACAAAGGAAACTGTTTCTATCCCAAATATCAATACAGAAGTGGTTCTATGCACATTGCTATATACCATATGTATACTGTAATGGATCTAATTACATAAAGCATCCCAAATATGTGCAAACCAGTGGTTCCCATCCACATGGTTCCATTCCAAATATCAATAAACAAAGTTCTGTACATATGGTTGTATAAAATCACCAATTAAAGCAATGATTCTATTCACAATGTATTTCAAAAAAGAATAAAGAAATTGTTATATTACATAGTTCACTCCAGATAAAAATGAAACAATTGTTCTACTTATATACAGCATTTTAATAAAGCAATATTTACATCCACAATGTCTATTCCAAATATGAATGAAGCAATGGTTCTATTCACATGACATACTACAAATACTAATAAGCAATGGTTCTATCCATGTAATATTGTTCCAAATACGAATAAAGAAATGGTTCAATTCACATTGTTGTTTCCCTAATATTAATAAAGCAGTGGTTCTTTTTACATATTGTATCCCAAAATGTGTGTTATTGGTTTAGTCCATATGGTACTAGTCCAAATATTAGAGGAAACAAAATGGTTCTACATACGTGGTTAAATCCCAGATTTTAATAAATAAATGATTCCATCAACAGATTTTCTATTCCAAATATGAATAAAGCAACGATCCTATCAGTATTGTGTACTGTGTAGTGGTTCTCTTTGTGGTTCTATCACACATATTAATAAAGACATGGTTCTATCCATGTTTTCTCCCCAAATATGCACAAGGGACTGGTTCCCTCCAAAGTATTATATAGATTATGTTGTAATATTTCAAGACAGATCCCTTTTACAATGTACATTCTGTAAACAACAGGAATCATTATTACATTATAAGTAAGAGGGGAGCAGATTGTAAAACAAAAAATCCTAGGTCCTTGATTTGCCAAACAATAATTTAGAAATGGCATCCAAGGCCACAAGAAATCCATTGTCTTCAAATGACTGTTCTTCACAGCTATGAGCTCCAAACATAATCTCTAGAGTGCCATTTCATACCACTACGATGAACTCTCCTAAGACCTAACAATCTTTAGCATAAACCTGTGATTGCTCTTTAATGGACCAGATTGAGTCCCATACACCTCTGCAGATGAGTGATACAAGGTAGCTCTAGACAAAACCACAGCAAGCATTTAATTTAACTCACTTCTACACCAGAGGCTAATGGCTTTTAGTGAGAGTTGTTTGACTTTTGCAGGTCCTTGTGTGAAGCATTCTATCAGGATTGGTTTTGACTTGGTCAGGAGAATCTCGCAGCTGAATGTCACTACGCCCCTACGATCACACTGCGGTGGTCCGCAGCCCACTCAGATAGAGAGTGAGTGCGGAGGGGAGGCCGCAGCTGCACTCTGCTCTTGTTCCTTCTCTCTTCATCCTACTGTCCGTACTGAAGCTTACTCACAACACAACAAGGGCTCAACAGCTATCAGCATTTTATCATCAACAGCATTTTTAAAAAGCTAAACATTCCACATATTATCATCTGATAGGCTTATTGTGTCAAAAATAAAACACTGTCCAGTAAATATAGTTCAACAGGACTGATGGTAAGTTCTGAAATATGACTGTCTGAGTTTCTGTTCAAATACTTGAATTTTGAAAATACTGTATATAAATATACATATGAACTGCAATATTTAACAAGCGTCAAATGTTGCATGTCACTAGAACTCGACCTCATTCTTGTTCAATGACATTTGTGTGGTTCAGTTTTCCACTGAACTGGATATACCCCATATTGTCACAATCCAAAGAAAGACAAGCATCAACAAAATGGCAAGGTTACCAGAGAAGACAAAATGTCCTTTGCTTTTAATGTAAGATAATAAGTTAATGGATTTTATTTTATTAAATATGAGTCTTAAAATTTAAAGTGAATACTTTGATTTATATAGGCTACCCTGCATTGCGATTCATTCAAACAGCAAGCCTGGCTACAACACTCCTTATTACTTAATATGTAGGCTGAGACATAATACGCAATATACTGTAGTAATATAACATGTGAATGTTTTTGTGTTCATGACACAAACTCCTTATACCAGAAAAATGACACTGTCATACTGAATGTGTTTTTTCCTCACATGAATTTAAAGAAACATTAACAGCATTTCATTGGTAAGATGCCAGCAGATGACGATACATTCTTGTGATTGTAATATCAACAGTTTATTTGTTTTGGAAATGTATGATTTTTTACAAAAACGTTTAACAGTACCACCTCAAGTGTTAATTAGTACATTAAACAAATCACATGCATTTAACACTTATGATTTCAGGTGAACATTTGTTTAAGCCTCAAAAACACATTTAAACCAATTAATCCAGAATTTCACTGAACATCTTCCTCTTCCTAGACTCTCCTGTCTGGAGCTCCAGCCAGGCACCGCGTCTCTTCTGAAAGTGCGTCAGGCCAAATTTGCCCCAGGCGTGGCGAGCAAACTGATCTGATCGCAATTGTGCTTCACTGGGGACTGACAGCAAAAAAGGGCAGAGATTAGTCAATTTATTTAACCAAATACAGCAGTTTATTTCCAGTATTAAACAGCTACACTAAACAATTTAACTTAGTAAAGCCACTCTGGCCCTGTACGGTCAGCTGAGGCTAGCATGTGTGGAGTAAAGCAATAATTTTGTTTGCCATTGACAAGAATAAAACTGAAGCAGAGTAAAAAAAAATCTAAAGCAGATCTAAAACTGTAGCTATAGTACAATATTAAATATTGTGCAAAAAAATTTATTTATTATAAATACTTATATATAAATATTGTTAAAATAAAATAATTTGTTCTATCATTGTAAAGCAAGTAGTTTGCAAGTTAGGGTTAGCGTTGATGACAGAACTGATGACTGAAGGGCAATGTTTCAAGGCCACTAAAGGAAGTTGTTTTACAAGACTCCTGCATCAAATTACTAATTATCATTGTAATAAATTGTCATATTTAATCCCAATAGGCTTTTTATATTGTCTGCACTTAAACAATGTACAACTGAATGTTTTATTACACTGATTTCATATCTAGATATGATTTGAAATCTCTTGGGATAGCAGTATGTAAATTGATTATGAAGTGGTTTCACCTCAGGGAATGGCCAGGAAATGCCCAGACCTGTATTAGTGTGCGCAAGGCGAAGGGGAGATTCCATTTCTGAAGTTGCGTGGGCATTTAACATTCCTCAACCCACAGTGTCACATGTGTACCAGGAGTACACCACAGAACGCATCATTACCCAGAGTGGACAGAGCAGTGGCTGCCCATGGGTGCTTCAAGATCGTGACCAGCGGAATCTGGCTAGAATTGTCTGTGGAAGCGACTCTGGCAGAAATCATATCCACATTCAATGCAGGACCCCCACACGCATATCCCACAGGCTCAGTGCAGCGTTCTTTAACTTTCATTTGATATGAGAGCAGAAGACCCACCAGAGTGCCTCTGCTAACACCACAACACCAGCCACAGTGCCTCACCTGTAGGTTGTTAACTAGACCCTTTAGGACTGGCCACATGTGGTGTGGTAGGAGGAGTCACAGTACCAGTTATTTAGGGCCGATGGTAGGTTAGTGTGATACAGACCCCAAGAAGCAATGAACCCCAGTTGTTAACAAGACACTGTGCAGGCTGGTGGGGGTTCCATAATGTGGTGTGTTTTAATGGGTTGGCTCCACTGGTCCACGTAAACACGTAATTGATTGGAACTGGTGCCCTCAACTTTTCACTACTTGGAGCATTTTCATGTATCTCCACTAAGATGGGATGTACTAGCAGAATAATGCTAAGTTGTCCAGAATTGGTTTGAGACAAATGGTATGGCCTGCACATTTGCCTGACATGATTCCAACTGAGGCATTCCACCATCACGCCTCATTCAAACACTTCATAATAATGTCGCCTTGTAATGAGCACGTTGGTCAGTGTTAAACTCTCACTGACAATACTTCTACATGTTTCCTAGCCATTCATACTTGCCACTTCATAATCAATTTACATTTACATACTGTCATCCTGTGACTTTTGGTATTTCAGTTTAATTGGATTTAGTGCAGCACAATTAGTAGTTTTCTACAATATATATTTTTATTCTGCCTTATTACTGTGTTTTTGTTTACCAATTAAACAATGTTGTAAAGAATCAGGCCATATGGCAAACCTTTGCTATCATTCCATGCATTATCTGTTATTTATCAATCAAAACATTATGCATTTCACTTTGCTTTTCAAGTTCCATCTGTGCACCACAAAATTTCTTGTGTTATGCTGTGACAAAACAATACATATGACAAACAGACAATATCATGTATCATATCAGCACTAAAAACATTTAGATATAAATGTAGCTAATATTAGTGATTTCAGATCAGCTCACCCAGCTGCTCCGCAATGCTCTGTTTTTGGCTGATGGTGGCGCTGTTCCACACGGCCTCTAATAGACGACTGCCGAATTTGGAGCAGGCTAATTGTGTGTACAATCCCTGAGAGAGAGAGAGAGAGAGAGAGAGAGAGAGAGAGTGAGAGAGAAAGAGTGAGAGAGAGAGAGTGAAAGAGAGAGAGAGAGAGAGTGTGAGAGAGTGAGTGCGTGAGTGAGAGAGAGAGAGACAGATGAAGTGAGAGATGCTAGAGCATGCTTGTGACAGTAATGAATGCTTTTCTTTCTCAGGACAAAAGTGAATTGTTCTAATCTTACCTCCAGCTTCCTTAGCATCTTTCCCTTTCCTTTATCACTGGACGACGTGATCAAGGCCTGCAGTGCATGGCTGCCTCTCTGGTCAGTGCCCAGGGTCAGCAGGTCAGCAGAACTCAGGCTGTGAAGGCTGTTCATCAGGACGGAGCGGTCTTTGAAAGACGCCAGCGCTTGGACGAGGCAGGAGCCGTGATAGCAGATCGAGAGGGGGCGCTACAGGCAAGGGCATCACATGGAGAAAGAGAGAATGTCTTATGACTCGAGTCTCAAGGCCAGCAGAAGTGACTGGCTGAATAACAGGTATGAGTAACAGCACACTTCTTTAACCCTTGAAACTTCGTACGTATTATTTAGTAACTACTGTAAGTAAATTACTCATACTATTCAAATTAATAGAATTAAATTCAATTATTGTTTTGTTTGGATGTTTTGTTAATTTTCTAAGTGAATGTAAGTAAACACAACCTCTACAGAGTACAGATTTAAATATGACATTTTCTGCAAATTTATTGAATAATTTCTACTCTTATAGCTTTAGTTAAATGTTGTCTCCAATATATAATTGTGTGTCATGATTTTGCACAGGTCACATATTTATATATCACATATGTACATACATTAAACTCTGAAAATAAACAGCAATATTTAGGGTATATAACTGGTGAATTACCCCTTAGTGCACTATTAAGGTATATATATTAACCTCATCAAATCAAGGCTTATTATTCATTATTAAAATGGACTGTTATTATTTAATAACTGCTATAAATGATTTGTAAGATGATGCCATTTCATTCCATGTGTGCTACATACTGTATCTGTAGTTTTTGTCACTGTATGTTGCAAACCGTGTAAACTTATAACGGCAAATGCTGCATACAAAAACATCAAAAAGGACATTTACATTTTCCCAGCAGTTTAGGGTTCCTGTCAAATGTCTGCAGTAATGAAATTCCCAGACAAGTCTTCTACATTGTGTATTACCTGAGGTGCAGCATCGCCCTCTGGTGACTCCGAACTGTAGAACACATCATATGTCAATAAGGCCAAGAAGAGTGGGAGGCAAGAGAGGTGCCTTGTCGTGGGCTCGTCACAGTGAAAAGCCTGAGAGGGAATCAAGTTAATACCATTTAATGCATACAGATTTGTCTCTGATATTACTCATCATGTCAATATGATGCAAGCTTCTGTGGTTTGTAGTCATGTCTTCAAATAATCTTGTGCTCATGCAATCAATAAAGTGAAATATGATCTCCTGATCAAACTAAATCCTTGCTTAGTTTACCTTCCCTGTCTGTTTAACCCACAGCCATCAGTGAATCTAAGCAATGTTAATTATGCTAAAATAGTAGTTATTATTTGAGCTGCATTTATGTCTTTCCAAATAATGGATTTTAAACCTTCTCTCAAAACTATTGCAAAATGAATCATGCATGATGAGGCAGCATACAAGTATCTCATGTAATACATCGGGTGTACAGAAGCAGCAACTCAATCTGACCTGGAGGAGGAGCTTCAGCACTTTAGCCTGTAGTTCTTCTCTCTGCACACAGCTTTCCACCAGCTGCACTATGACACCCATGTGCCCTGCAGCCAGGATGGCCTCGAACCCCTCTGCCAGCTCATCAAACACTTTTAGGAACTAGAAGAGAGCAAAGGAAACAAAAACAGATATCTAGAAGAACAGAGAGGAACAATGCATTCTACCAATAATGAAAATCCTCTTTTTTAAGCAAGTTCTCGCTTTGTATAGGTGTCTGAAGTTGTCTGATGTACCATTTTATATTTGACTGAAGTTGCTATTAAGGTCTGAACAGTATAGTTTGCGAACTGATGAAGCACCAGCGGCATCAGCTGGTTCCTGAGGTGGTTCTTGTAGGTGTTCACGAGCAGGGCTTTATGTGAGAACTGAAACACTGTCTGAATGAGACGACTGCATGACTGGTCCTTCATAAACACCAAGAGTGAGCTGCAGAGGAAAAAACGAGGAGAGAGAAAAATTTGATCTCCATGAAGCTTTCCATTTGTCTCCATTCAATGATCCATCCTTCCTTCCTCTGACCTGACACCAGAAGCTGGATTAAGGGATGTCAGGTATCCCATGATGCCTTTGTTCAGCTTCTTGCACAGTTTGGGTCTCTTCCTGTGACAGACGGTCAGCAAGGTTTGCAGCACAGCACTGGCAGAAGGGTTGGTGGCGCATACTGTGAGATAGGGGAGGAAAGGCTGAGATCACTGCAGGGCATGTTTCATGTAATTTGGTGGGGTTTCTGTTCCAAAAGATTTTATACATCATCCGACATGTTTAGATGTAGTTTAGTTGACATGTTATTCAAAACCACCAGGTTTTATTCATAGCCAGTTTTTTCTGACTAAAGGGGAACCAAGAACAGACGTAGACTCAAGATTGATTGATGTACAAAAAGTGCACAAGGCTTCCCTTATTGTTGGGTGCACAAGCTCGTTCAGACCATAGTTTCTGAATCACTAAACACTTCTTACCATTCTGGTTAATCAGAATAACAATAAAATGGCTTTTATGTTAATTATATTGATATTCATGTGTCTTCTTGATTTAAATCCAATTTTAGATACAAGAAAAATACAAATCTACACATTTACAGCCTTAACTAAATGCAATATAGGGATTCAGAAACAAGGTTACTAATAAAGAATGTTAGATTAAACAGCAGAAATAGGCACACTTCTGCACCAGCTATCAAGGGCTACAAGAAAGACTGCATATTAGATGAATGAGAGTTTGAACTGATTTCAGACAGTTTTCATTTGCCAAAAAAATATTTGTACAAGTGGCATCTGCTTAGAAGAATGTCATCTGAAAAGCTCACCTTTGACATTTTCCATCAGAGTGTCTGAAAGGTACTTCAGCTCCCACCAAAAAGATACTGGTGCTTCAAAATCTGTCAGCTCAGGTTCAGCTTTTTTCTGTTTTTTAGCTGGAAAAAAAGAATCATCAATATCAATATATCTAGAAGACATACAGCACTGTGCAAAAGTCAGGGAGCTAGACAATTTTAAAACAAAATGGCCATCAATGAGTAGACTGATAGTCAATCAGCTGACATCATCTTTAGATGTCTGGACATACAAGGCTAAAAGTGTAAAGAGCCATTATAAGTCAGCCAAATCATTTCTGTAAAAACACAGCCCACTCAAACTGCTGATGTGGTGGATTTTGCTTTACTGCACCTCAGTTCTACATTTACTGCTCTTTCCCATATCCCATGTCTGTATATTTCTATGCACATGGTGTATAGTGTCTCTGTCTTCTTCTTGCTGCACCATTGCTTATTTATCTGTTTTTGAATCACTGCACAGGAGAAGTAGCCTGACAGTGTTTCATTATACTGAACCACATTGTATTTGTTATAATGGCAATATATTTGAACAGAATTGAATTGAACTCGTGACACAAAAAAAAAAACTTTGCCCTACAACACTGAAACTGGACATATAACTGGAGAAAAGTCTTGAGGACAAAAGTTATAACTGGAAAAAATCTTTCTGCAGATTTCAGAAAACTGAAAGATGACTAAAATAAAAATAAGAATGAATTTTGCACAGCACAGTACATGCATGTATCCATTAAGTCCAGGCATGTCTCCCATTATACATTATTGCAGTAAAAGGTGTGAAGAGAGCTTTATGCAGAAAGAAACGTCTTAACTCATGAAATAGCAGTACTTATGCAAGGTGAGTATAGGTTATACAGTTTCATTACCTGGACGATTATCAGACTGAGCCTGAACTGAACAGCCTGCGAGGACATGTATAAGTGTTCGGACAACATGAGTTCCATGAGGGTCCTTGATGAAGTCCACAATATTTTCTCTCACAACTTGACACAGAGATAGCACCTGAGTCTCCAGTATCCCACAGTTTCCTGCATCGGTTTCTTCGCCTTCATTTTGGGAGTTCTCTTCAGAAGGAATGTCTTCTTTAGGTAGACAGAGAAACTGATTTAGTGGACTACTGATCAGGCTTTTGGGGTCAAAAAATCCAGCTTGTAACACTTTAAAAGACCGTTTTTCTTCATCACCAAGGCTATTGTTTAGTAATGCTTTATAACTATAGTTTTAGTTTATTTACAATAAAACCACTTTGTAATAAATACACTTTCCCTAATACATACTTAGTGTGTACATACTTAATATGTGATTAAACACTAATGTAAAAGTTTAAACACTACTTGCAAAAAATTTATATTAAGTATGTTAGGGAAGAGGATGAATTATAAACGGGACAGCTTATAACGATCAACATAGCATTTGCTTTTAAAGAAAAAGAAGTCGTCCTATCATTCCATAAAAGGAAACACACTGCTGTTTAAGGAGCTAGCGGGGAAAGTCCCCACTTGTTATCAAGATCTGTGCAACACTATAGCCAGAACAGGCTTTTTGTATGTTACTGAGCAAGACACTACAAACTAAATACAAGAGAGAACTTGGCAGACATCAATGATTTCATGTTTTTGAAATTGTAGTATTGCTTTCAGTTTCAAGTTCTTTGGTTTCTCCTTATTCAAAGAGAGTCGGGTATTTTATGGCTAGAAATAAGTGCCTGGCGGCATTGCCAAGGTGACTACTGAATAAACAGACTTTTCAACTTAAGTGCGCAAATTCTATTAATTTGCCAAGTTTAATATAATGAACAAATATAGCAACAATATAAAAAAGTGACAACGTGTAGCAATAATGAACAAAGTGAATATTTTTTCCCAATATAGTAAATAGAGCAAATAAAAAAAATGTTATTAAAAGTGTTTATTACAAGTTACATTTTGCATACTACTAGGTAAATCATATTTCATCTGATTTAGTTTATTTCTGAAAAGCATTTATTATGGTTAAAATCATTTGTATGCCACTCATATATGGATAATAATTCAACTGGTAGTATAAACAACTACATGATTATTAACTACCATCAAACAATTAACTACCAACAAACTATTATATAATGATTGGGCTGCTACAGGGCTTGTTGTTGTTATAACACGTTGGAGAATGCTGTTGTTAGCTGGTAAGGATATTAGAGAAAACAGGCAATTGTCCAGAAGAAGTTAAATCAGATATATCTCATCAAACGCACATCCCCCTCAACCTCAACTAATATACATGACCAAACTACATGCTCAATGTTTAATCCTTACCTGTCCACCTGGGCATCTGCTTGAGGGCACTTTCTATAACATGACCCCCACATCGGTCACATGAGACAGTTTTAATCTCCGAACCTGTTTCTCCGCCAAGTTCAGCAAGTACCTCTCCCACCTGAGCAGGCCGAGCCAACCGCAGCAGCTTCTGGAGAGCCACACTGCCCGTCATGTCCAAGGCAACAAGGTCAGCTTTTCCTTTCACCTCTAACAGAACATTATCTACAAAGAGAGCTACAGAGATAGAGAAGAGAATGGCAGAATGTATAAATACAAGTGCTGTCAAACTGAACAAGCTAGTTGTGTTCACAATCTCAAAAACACTGCATCACAAAATTCTGGTGTGCTGTGCAGTGCCGCTACATAAATTAGTAATACCAGATATTTGGAGTGCAGAACCATACAGTCCCTTCAAATGAAAGATGATTCTGAGCTGATTTACTCCTCCTATCAATTACATGTCTTGTGCGGCCTTAAACAATTACCTTCCCATAAGTTTATTGATATTTGGTTGTTTGTTACTTTATTCATATCCCACAGAGTAATGCGGTTAGATTAAATAATGAATGCAAGTCCAAAGACCTTCAACTATAATTTGAGGATATTCATATCCAGATTGACAGAATAGCGTAGAATTTTTTTCACTTTTAAAAGAAAACATAACTGAACAAACTAACAAAGATAAATCAAATTATCTTTATTATTAAACAGTTGCAAATGAATGCAGTCAATGAATGTCTGAATTCTGGAACCCACAGACATCATGAGACACTGGGTCGTTACTGCAGTCTTTAGTTCCTGCTTGCCTTTGGAGCATTTTACATTCGGAAAATGAAAAGCATGTTGGCTGGATGAAGGTCAGGTGATTAGCTTGGTCAGTGAATAGCAAAGGTCTACATCTTGTGGTAAACCCTCTGTATTTACTTTGGTGAAGTATTCTCCAAATTCTTGACTTTTGAAAGTGTTCTTTGTCTGAACTACAAGTGTGAAGGGTTATTTTTCCCCACAGAGGAAAGAATTGCTCCACCATCTGCATCCTTGAATGAAGTGTGTTTCTGGCCAAATGATCAGTGCATCAGCTAATGTCACCGTTTGTATATATGTAATTTTTATTTTGACTAAATTGGAACATTATTACCTTAATATGAGCTACTCACCTCGCTCTTCATCATCTGGGAATTCTTCACTCAGACGCCTACTTCCTCCTTTGCCACCCTGATGACGGTTCCTCTTCATTATGGACCAGTAGCCCCCACAATCACTGACAGTATGTGTTATAAATCTATTACAATCCAGTCGTCTTTTCACTTTGGTTCACTTTTCCATCCTCCGCCCACAGTTTCAAGGACAACCAGTCACTTGTTCTAATACACCATAATCCAACCCCATGGAAATGACGGTTGGAGTGATGGAAACCATGTGTCACAGCGTTTACACATATATGATCTGTACCATAACTTCCCAAAAAAACCGTAAACTTAGCCAAAATACTGGTATTTTTCTTTTCATACTTACACTTCTCTGCATGGAAATTATTATTTGTCTTATCCACAAAACTCACTTTCAGAATATCAGTAATGTGTTTCATAAAAACTAAATATATATGTCTGAGGCTTTCAGAGGCCAATAAACTAGATGGAGTAATGTCATACAATGATGCATTCCAAGCTAAAACCACTCTTAGTCACAAGAAGAGTTCCCCTTTGGTTTGTGATGACCGTTATCAAAGCTCCAGTACTTTTAAATCAGGTTCTATTGTGGCTTCACATTTTAATGCCCTTTCTCCCTCGTTCCAGATTTAACTCATCTCATATGCTGAAAGACAAAAGCATTTTACAGAGAACCAAAAACAGAACAGTGTCTAACTCCAGCTCCTATGCTGACAGATGCTGCAAACTATTCCACTGCAAAACGGGCAGATCTACAGATAACTCAGTACTCAAGGCAATATGATAAAGCTTCAGAAAAAAAATTACAGCAATGTCGTTATAAACTCATCTGCAATTCATAAAACCTGCTATCAAATCATTCACTCAATGTACAGTCATTTTAAACCGCTGTCAGCGTGCCCACCACAACGACAGCTTCTTTAACAGATCCTTAAACACAGTACATTATTTACAACCGGCAGGAAGGACATTAAACAACGCAAACTTTACCTGAATGTATTATAGCATGATCCACAGCTCACATGGGCAGACCAAACTGCTTTGTCGCATAGTGATGACGCGAGGACGAACGCGCAAAACGTCATGTTTGAGCAACAACGCGCAATGGTTGAATGTATGCGTATTTTCGGTTCTTGAATGATACTTTTACCTCTTATTACTTTTTGATGGCAATAAACAATATGTAAATATTATAAGAAAATATCAAATATACGATAAATAGGGAATTTTACTATTATAAAACTATTATATACTAATTTTAATTTATTATATAAAATATAATATAAGTGTGTGTAAAAATTTCTTTCAAAAGAGAACATCATATTAAATTTATTCGGGTACATTTAAAACAGTGAAAGTAAAAAAAAAAGGTAAAACTGAAAACGACTTTTTTTTTTTTTTAACTTGTTTTTATTGAAAGCGATAATGTAAAAATACACAGGAGTAGTTACATTGTTTTTTTTTTTGTTTTGTTTTTTTTGTTTTTTTTTAAAAACACAACAGATAACACCTCCCCCCACCCCCCACCCACCTTGACTGGACCTGAACAGAAAAATATTTACAAATGTTATACAAGAAGGGAGAGAGAAAGAAAGAAGAAAAAAAAAAAAGGACAATAGAGATCCCAATGTTAAATCACAAGTATATACTTGTACAGAAAAATGGAATAAAACTAAGATCAAATCTGAAGCCATGCTGACTATAGCATCTACTCCAATATACTAGCCTAGTGTTTGAGTTGGCTACTTTTTTTTTTTTAGAAGTGTAGCTGTACCAAACCTACCAAATACAGTCATTTGATTAAGGTATTGAATACTTTGGTAATGTATCAAGTCCACATTATTTTGAAATATGAGATTAAAGGTCCCCACACTGACAGAAGAAACTTATCAGAGCCTCGTATTGGTGAAATTTTTATTTTCTCCAAGTGTAAAGAAACAATCATCACATCTTGCAGCCAACCGCGCTGCAGTCGGTGGAGTGTTTGATTCCAATTCAGTAGGAATTTGCCTTGCGCGCCAATAGCGGTAAACAAAAGATATAATGTTAATTCGTTTTTTAGTTCCAAGTAGTCGCTTCATTGGTACCCAAATATAGCCATTAGTACACAGGGTTCCATTCTTACCTCCAGAGCTCGGGGACAATACATTGAAGATCGGTTTGACCAATATTGTGTAAGTGGGTGGACAGGACAGAACATATGTTTCAGGTCAGCTACTCAACATGACATCTAATACATCTACTGTCCATATGTGCGTAGAAGGAGGAAATCTTGGTCTGCTCCAGTGGAGACGATACACTACCTTAAATTGGATTAATCCCAGTCTTGCACAGGTGTTGCTGCCCATTAACTCTTTTTAAGCCCCTGCCCACACCTCTTCTGAAATATCCATTCCAATCTCCTTTTTCCCAGCGACTTTTAACAATATTCACCTTGACCTTGTTTGCTGACATAATTATAAAGTATAACCGTGCTGTACATTCTCATCCCGATTCCAAACAGAGAGTCTACTTCCAGGAAGTACAGAGAATAGCTAAACAATGATTTCTCTTAGCAGGAATAGAACACTCTGTCTTAGCAAATTGGAACTTGTAGCTAAACGGAAAAAATCAGTCTGTGGAGAGATCATACTTTGAACGTAAATCATGAAGCTTGAGAATGTTTCATTTACATAGAAGTCACTTAAGGTTCGTAGACCTTTCCCATTGCCATACTGCAAAATCATCCCACAATTTTGCTGGTAGAAAGTTATGATTGTTACAAATGGGTTCTGTAATATAAGAGGTTTGTGTGATGTTAATATGCCTTCTGAATTGATTCCATATTTTTTAAGGTAGAGATGCCCAACAGGATTAGATGTATAAGCTTAATTTTAAACTGGGTATATTAGAGGAGGACCAGTGCTGGTCAAGAGGTTGATACACATGATCTGCTTTACAGTTCACACCAGTTAGTATCTGGGGATTGCCATCCAATACATTATGTTATGTATATTCGCTGACCAAATAGTAACTTCTGAAGTTGGGGAGGGCCTTAAAACCACCTTCCAGTCTTTGTCTCTGAGAAAAGTCTTTAGAAATTAGTTAGGATTCTGCTTGTTCAATATAAATTGTGACACTATTTTATCTATCTTGACTGAAAAAGATTTGGAAAGGAAAACAGGCGAGACATGGAAACACAAATAAAAATCTAGGCAAAATATTCATTTGATACAGTGTTACTTCTGCCAGCAAGGGTCAGCTGACAAAACATCCCATCTTTGTAGGTCAGATTAACTTTTAATACTAGTCGGAGCAATATTTGTAGTTAAAAGATCTTGAAAAGGACGGTGTGATATTAATGCCCAAGTATTTAAAACATTTTTTGATTATTTTAAATGGGTAAAGAATTGGTCTTGGATTCGTAATGGCGGTTTATTTACTGGGAAGCATTCGCTTTTGGATAAGTTGAGTTTATAGCCTGAAATTTAGCCCAAAAGAATGAGCACTGAAAAAAATCTAGGGCAATACTTGTTCACAGGGTCAGATATGTTACAGTAACATGTCATCCGCATATAAAGCTAGTTTGGTTCCAAACCCCCTCTGCGTATACCGTGTATTGAGTGTGTAGATTTAAAGTAAAAGGGGAGAAAGAGTCTCAATTGCTAATGTCGAATAAGAGTGGGCTGTGGGCAACCTTGTCTGCTTCCTCTATATAAAGTTAAAATTCTGTGAACGCTTGCTGGTTTGTGATTACAGATCGCCTTAGGAGCGTAATACAGAACATGACTCCATTTTCTAAACGTTATCCAAAAACCAAAATCGCTCCAACAACAAAGAAATAGATAATCCATTTCCAACCAGGTCAACACGCTTTTTTTTCGGCATCTAATGATACACTACTTCTGGAACCGTGTCTGATGAAGTACTATTACAAGACATTTAGTAGACGTCTGACGTTTTTGAAAATAAAAACCCCCTACCTCTAATGAATCCTGTCTGATCTTTAGGAGATCAAACATGGCAATGATGTTTCAAGTCGCATCGCTAACAATTTTGAGAGTATTTAAAAAATCAGAGTTTAAACAATGGACACAGGTCGATATGAGTCACATTTGGAAGCACCCTACCTGGTTTTAAAAGAAAGGGTGATTGTTGCATCATTCAGAGATTGTCTGGCAGTCTACGCTGCACCAGGGGATCATTAAACATACCTAATGATAAAGGGGCCCAACTGAGTCAGAGAATTTTTTATAACAGTCTATAGGGACAACCCATCAGGCCCCTGGGCTGCTTCACTTGCCATAGCAGGAAATGCTGAAGAATTTCCCAAAGTTCTACTCCTGATCTAAGTGCTCTTTCTGACTTCCAGAAAGAGTTGGGACTTTTTATATTATCAAAAAACTTTGCAAAGAAGTGATGGGATCTTTTAGTGACTCTGACTTATACAAATTAGAATAATATTTTTGAAAAGTATCAGTTATTATCCTAGGGATCTGTAAAGTGTTTGTCCCATGTCATTTTCTATATCAGAAATAAAACTGTAAAGCTGATTTTAGATTTCAGTTTGATGAGCAAGCTGTCGTCCCGCCTTTGCCCCATGTTCATAGAGCCACCCTCGTGATCTCAGCAATATTCGTTCTGTCTCTGAAAGTCGACAGCAAATTATACTCAGATTGTAAAAAGCAATCCTTCTTTGTAAAGAGATGGATCTGGAGAATGTAGAATCTTACGGTCCAAACTCCAATATTGGCTTGGTCAACTCTTGCTTTTCCTCGTCTGTCTAATTTTATTATTCAATGCTGAGTAAGCTATTATTTCCCCCCTAATTACTGCTTTAAAAGTTTCCCATAGTAAAGATGAAGAAATATATTCTGATTTATTGTTAAGCAAAAAATCATTGATAGCTACTGAAATGAAGCTGCAGAATGATTCGTCTGAAAGCAATGCAGTGTTAAAGCGCCACTGTGGACGACTTGTGTAATTATTCTGAAAGGATAGATCTAAACAAATTGGAGCGTGGTCGGATTCTACTATTGCAGAGTATTCTATTTTTACCACTGAACTAATAAGTTTTTGATCAATAAAGAAATAATCAATTCTAGAATATGTATGGTGTACATTAGAAAAAAAGGAAAAGGTTTTACTGTTAGGGTTCAACCAGCGCCAGGGATCTACACATGCAATATGTTGGAAAAGATCTAAAAATTTGCTCGCCATTTTAGATAGCGAGTTGATTTTGGGGTTAGATCTGTCCAAGGTTGGGTGAAAACGACTTTTAAAAAAGAAGAAAGCTTGTGCTTTTTTGACAGCAACCGCTAGATGGTGCTGCGGCAGCGCTGCCGCCATTTTGGACTGAGCTCGCTAAAAGGAAGGAAACAGCCTGTAAAGGCTACTAATGCTAAAACTAACAAAACAGAAACGCTTTTATTTGGAAGAATTAATCACATGCTATCACAAAAGCATTATTGGTTAAGGGAATATAAATTATATTTATATATTTTATATATATTTATAGATTATATGGAAAACTGAATGGTTTGGATTGTATTATTGGTACTTTAAAGATAAATTGGCTTTTCGAATGGTAATAGGTTTTGGTATTGTTTGCCTTAATCCATATTATGTTCAGGAGAAATTATGGAATTCGGTTTCCTCCACAATGTGATTTTGATTTGAAGAAATTACCAGTTGTCATAATTTTTTTAGCAAGTCTGAAAGATGCTGTATAAAATACCTGGTACCAATATGAAATTGTCTTTCTATATTATTTTGGAATTACTTACATTGCTGATTGAAAGTTAAGATCCTTTTCTGTTTTATAGGTGAAATTGTATTTATATGTTCTTTTTTTAAGGGAAATAACTTCTGAAAATGCTTAGACTTTTGGTATGCTTCATCATGTGCTTTTTTTTTAAGCCACCTAGCAATATTTTATATATTTATATAATTGAACTTTTTTGTGTCTCTGTTCATTGTCAGAATTTTGTCATAATGTTAACTCAATGCAAAAAAAAAAAAAGAAGAAGAAGAAGAATGAGTGGTGGAATGAAAATAATCAGTGTAGGGGTGTGCTTGCTTTTCACTGTTTGTCCAAAGGCCTTGATAGGTAATCAAAAAAATCAAAAACGGTATAAAAATCTTTCAAAAACATTATATGGGATTTATGCCAATGTTATGCCTGTAGCTTATGCTTCTGTAAAAATTAATGTTGTTTAGCCAGCAGTAGCATTAAATCCTTTTAAAAACGGATAACTCTACCCCTAGAAATCATACTGGATATGCTACTCAGTTAGAACATAATGTTCATTATCTCCATAAACAATCTGAAAGGTTAATTTGTCAAATAATATATACATTTTCACAGTTCACCAGTCCACTTTGGATGAGCACAGTCCAGAGAAGTCTACAGTGTTTCTGGATGTTGTTGACATATGAGGTCCACTGTGCATAGTGCAGTTTTAACTTGCATCTAATGCCTTCTGGGTTTGAACCCAACATCCTGTACTTGACATATGAAGTTTTGCCAGCATTTCAAAACAAGTTTTTAAATCTCCATTCTTCACTTACAGGACAACCCCTCTGTTAAACCCCTCCCTCCTGCCTATCCCTCAAACCCCTCCCTCCCGCCAAACCCTTAAACCCCTCCTTCCCGCCCACCCATTAAACCCCTCCTTCCCATCCATCATTTAAACCCCTCCCTCTCACCCTTCTCTTAAACCTTAAATCTTTCTATCTGTAGGTATGTTTAATGGAACAGTTAATTTGATAGAGCTCTGAAGCTGCACCACTCACTGAAACCAGCATAGATAAGCATTTTACTTTTTACATCTACTGATTACATATAACCTATGCTGCCCTGTACTCGAATCCTTCCTCTCTTACTCCCGCCCTGTACTTAACCCCTTCCTCAATCCCACCGTGCACTCAAACCCTCCATCATTCCCGCCCTGCAGTCGAACCCTTTCTTCCTCTCTCCCTTGCATAGTTGGGACAGATCTGGATGTTTCAACATGGGGACTTCTGTGAATTGCTGCTTAAAGTCTCTAAACAATAAAACTGCCTGAAGTGCCCAAACTTCCTACTGAACTAGTGAGGGACTTCCTCGATCTTAGTTGTCTGATCCTAACATCTTACTCTTTACCAAGTCTAATTACTCATAATGCTTTTGCAGCATGAGATTCTGGTAAAAACAGCAGATGAGCCACAAATAAGTGAGATCAACACTTGATGGCTCATATACAATACATGTAATGTATTTATGATTAAGCATCAATGGCGTAAGTGGTTAAATGCAAATTGACAAGTTAATAACAAACAAGGTTTATTATTATTGTTGAGTGGAGCAACACTGATCCAAAAACCCAGCAAGTGAAGCCTGAGTGTGTTTGGCTTTTTCAAATGAATCACAAAATCTGCTGCAACCGCGAGAAGTTTATTATCTTACCAACAGGCGTCGAGACCATCAATGGAGAGTGACAATGACGGAGACTGCCTTACAGTCCGGACCTGAAGGCCAGTTCAATTCCGAAATGAGACTGGTTTAAAATAAACAAACTACATTATTCATATGTAATATTAATGTTAACCTCAAGTAGAATAATTCCTAATTAGTTAACAGTAGCTAGTTCGCTGTTCGTCTAGACAACTCGTCTGAAAGATGCTATTAGATGTTATCTAAAGAAGAATGTCGATAAGTGCGCTAGCAATCACAAAATAAGTGTTCTGACCCAGCGAGACAATTCTAATGGTGCTAAGCCCTGAACCTGTACCAACCACTGAAATGGGCATAGATAAGTATTTCACTTTTGGTTGTCACTGACTACATATTACATGTATTCATTCTTCATTAGCCCAGCCCACCTTTCACTAGAATTGTCCCACTTCGAACACTTCATCCAGCCCTGGACTTAAACCTCTCCCAGTAAAACAATTAGTAAAAAACTTGCCAGCATTCAAAATTCAAAAGCCCTTTTCAGTGGCATCCACAACAGTCTCTCCGTAAGTAAATTATCCAGTTCATCAGCTTTTCCATATTTTACTACTTTTCCTTTTTTAATACCTATAAATATGGATGTGACTGGCACTTGCGTGTGGTCTCCTATGTCTCTCTTTCCTCCATCTGTCTACCTGTATGTATGTGTTAGGGAAACACATACATACACAAAGGCTAGGGGCAGATACTGATTATTACGTTAGGCCACATGGGGGCGCCAATCACTGGGGTCTTATAAACTGTGAGCTCAGCCGGAAATGGCGACTGGAGCAATGGCGGGAAATATTGGAGCTTTGAATACTGTGCTTTGGGCTCTTCCAGAGAGAGGTTGGCTCTCTCCTTGGGGTATTGAAGCGCATTAAGACAAAGGGCCTGTGGAAAGACCATTTGCCGTTGGGGACCAGGTGTTAATGTTGACCCCAATGCGAGGTAGTAATCTTTAGTACAGCCTTTAGTGGACCCTACACTATTTTGAAGAAGGTGAGTGTTATGTGGTTTGCACCCTTGATGGTTGGAGGGAGTCGAGGCTGTGTCACATCAACCTGCTCAAACAGTACCATGCAAAGTTTTTCCTTTTGGGATGAAAAATGCACCTGCAACCTTTTTAAAGGTTAATAAATCAGATTACTACTGGCCTTAGTAACGTTGTTATTTACATTGATGTGGTTGTCCATAGTGACTCATGGAAAGAACACTTGGATCATCTACAGCAGTTGTTGCAGAGGTTACAGTAAGCTGGACTTAACTTGGAAAAAGTGCAAGTTTGCCAGAGGTCAAGTTATTTATTTGGGCCGCCAGGTTGCGCATCTGATGTGGGTGCTGGGCATGTGTGGTTTCTACAGGCGGTTTGTTCCAAATTTTGCTGCTGCGGTAGCACACTTGACAAACCTGGTAAAGAAAGAGGTTAAGTTCTCATGGACTAACGCTTGTGCAAAGGCTTTTGAGCAAATTAAAGCAATGTTTACCTGTGACCATGTATTGGCAGCACCAGACTTTAATGCCGCATTTAAGTTGGCTGTGCTATTACAACCAATTGATTAAATTGGTGTGGGTGGTGTGCTATTACAAGCTGGTGCAGCTGGCATTGATAAACCAGTAGCCTAATTTTTCTAAGAAGTTGAATAAACATCAAAGGCAGTATTCCCCATTGAGAAAGAAGCATTGGCTTTGGTGTTGGCTATTCAGCATTTTGAAGTATGTGTCTTGTTTGTGCAAGAATTTTATCTATAGTGAACACAATCCCTTGACCTTTCTGGCAAAGTTCAGAACTGCAAACCAGTGTGTGTTTCGGTGGAGCCTTGTGCTTCAGCCTCATAGTCTGGGGGTGAAGAATTTGGCCAAAACAAATAATGATATTGCTGATGCAATGTCTAGGCTGCTTCGAAAGATGGCGAGAGTTGTGGGCGAAGTTACGTAGGTGGTAATGTTTGACTTGGTAATACATATAGTTTTAAATGTGTTGAATTTAATTTTGGGAATTAATTTAAGGGAACTAACAAAAAAGAAGAAAAACCACAACCCATCACTTTTTTTTTTTTTTTTTTTTTTTTGGGTAGAGGGAGAGAGAGATGTTAGTGAAAGTTATTGGCTAGGGGCAGATACTGATTATGACGTTGGACCACTTATAAACTGTGGGCACTGTTGGAAATGGTGGCTGGAGCAATGGCGGTAAACATTGGAGCTTTGAAGACTGCGCTTCGGACTCAACACAAATCCTGAATGCTCATGGACTGAGCTGCTCCCCCCACCAAAGGTGATCTGAGGATTCGGACTTGGGGTGAGTTGATCTCATTGGGTCTAACCAGTTTGGCACACCTTTTTATGTAGGTTCATGTGTCATGACAAATTGCAACACGTAAGGACAGGATATCTTAATGTCTTATTAGACACTTTTTGTTGGTTTGCCTCTGTGTACCATTGGTCCATGGGCTTGTAACACTGGCATGTGATCTCAAGTGTCTCTCTTTCTTCCATCTGTCTATCTGTATGTATGTTAAATGGACAGATTCATTTGATGGAACCCTGAAGCTGCACCTCCCACTAAAACGTGTTCAGATAAATTAAAATCTGAAATATTTTTATATCTTATGATAACCTTTTTTTAAAATATATTCATACATTAGCCCAGCCCATGCTTCACTGAAACCTTTCCTCCATCCCTCCCTTAACTTAAACCCAGCCAGCATTTAAAACCCGCCCCCCCCACTCACACACACACATATTATGATGCCATTTTCAGTGGCCTCAAGAACAATCTCCGTCAGTAAATGATCCTCTTTATCAGCTTATATATATAAAAAAAAAAAGAAAACACATAGATCACATGCAATTGCTAGTCACATCCATACTGATATTTAAAAAAAAAGTTATATATATATATATAATTTTTTATTTTATTTTTTTTTATTTAAATATCAGTATGGATGTGACTAGCAATTGCATGTGATCTCTGAGATGTCGTCTTTTCTTTTTTTTTTTCTCTCCTCCATCTGTCTATCTGTCTGTATAGACTGATTCATTTGATGGAACCCTGAAGCTGCACCACCCACTGAAGGAAAAAAAAAAAAAAAAGTATTTCAGTTTTCATTTTCTTTGATTACCTTTTAATATATATTTATACTGCATTAGCCCAGCCCACCCTTCACTGAAACTGTCCATCTAGCCCTCGACTTAAACTCCTTCCTCCTAGTAAAACAACTAGTAAAACTTTTGCCAGCATTTTAAATCAAGATTTAATCTCTATCTTTCACTTCCAGGACACCAGCTGATGATCCCAGACATTATGAAGCTATTTTCAGTGGCCTCCAGATCAATCTCCCTATAAGTAAATGATCCATTTAATCAGCTTTTCCATATTTTTCTGCTTTTCATTTTTAATGTTTTAGTATGGATGTGACTAACACTTATGTGATCTTCTGTGTCTTTTCTCCATTTGTCTATCTGTATGTATGTTACATGGACCCATTAATTTGATGGAACCCTAAAGCTGCATCACAGACTGAAACCTGCTTAGATAAGTATTTCAGTTTGTACATTATTTGATTACATTTAAAATATATTCATACTGCATTAGCTCAGCCCACCCTTTACTAAAACCCTCCCACTAAAACTCTTTCCCTCCCTCGACTTAAACCCCTTCCTCCCAGTAAACCAATTTATTAAAAAATTGGCCAGCATTTTAAATCAAGATTTTTAATCTCCACCTTTTTACTTCCAGGACACCAGCTGATTATCCCGCACAGTATGAAGCCATTTTCAGTGGTCTACAGAACTATCTCTCTGTCAGTAAATGATCCTCTTTATCAGCTTTTCCATATTTTTCTGCTTTTCATTTTTGATATTTATCGTTTTCCCCAATTGTCTATTTGCCTTTATGTTCAAGGGACCGATTCATTTGATGGAACCCTGAAGTTGCACCACCCACTGAACCGCGTTTAGATATGCATTTCATACATTCCACCACACACTGAAACACAGTGAGATTGTTTCATGAAAATATAAAAAATGTAACTCTTCTTTTTCTTATTATTGTAATTCTTATGCTTAAATGTAACAGATATACATATCAGGAACCCAGCTGGAATGGATATGAATGCAAATCAATCCATCACTTTATGGTCATCTTGAACTTTTCTATTCCTTGATATTTTGTTAGCTGCTCGCTAGGCAAGATGTTGTCTGTGTAACCAGCAGTCTGCACTCTGATCTTCAGGGTTAAAGGTCAAACAGCAGTAGTTTTACATGAATTTCAGTCTTTATTAGCATTTACTGTTAAACTGTTGAAACTGTGTTCAAACTGAAGTAAAAACTGAAAAAGGAAGTGTTTCTTTCACACTTTTCTAATTCACCTAATAAACTTAATTCTGCTGTGGACGTAAAATGGTTATATGCGCGATATTAGTCAGGAATTGTGTGTTAAGAACCTCCAACATGTTTTCTCATGTCCATTTATTTGTGCACCAAAGTGGATAAATTATGCACTTGCCTTTTGATGATAATGAACACTGTTACAAACATCGATTTAGCCTTGTTTTGTTACGAATGACTGTTTTTTTACACATCGTCAAAAATGTGCAAAAACAACACTTTGGATTTAACTCGTGCTACTGAGACTCTGTGCAAAAAACACTTTTGGTTACTCCATGTTTCCCATGTTAGGTTTCCAAGTCTGTGTGCTAAGCTCATGCACTCCAAGCCCACAGTAAACGGTCTTGACCATCTCCCGGAGTACACGAGAGAACCAGCTGCTGCTGCTGGGCCACACATGACATTGATATGAATCATCACTTCTTCTTTTTTTTTTTTTTTTTTTCTCCCCACCCCACCAAATTGGAAACCCACATAAGCTAGGCAAAGCACAGAACTGCAGCTACAGGTGAGAGTAAGACAGACTGAAGCTAAGCTATTTTTATTTGTTTGTATTTTGTTGTTGAAGCCCAGAAGTTAAATGGACAAGAATAAGATTTCCATACTGGAAATGAAGGTATTTGCTGTTTGCCTTGTTAAAGAGTAGCTGTTAATGTACTTAAGTTCAATAACATAGTAACTGTGGAAATGTTTGCCAACTATTTACACTCCCACCACTTACACATTGCCACAAGCCCACCAATTATTTGAACCTGTGGAACATTGTTTTATTAGCACAGGACACGGCGGAGGCAATTTTATACTCTTATATATGCCTATGAGCACTGTGCTGACTACAGAATGACTCAACTTCAGTGGTCTATGGCAACGCTGTCTGTTGTAGATTACATTCTCTATTACATTCTAATTAAACCTGTGGAAAAAAACAAACACTATACACTCGAATAGGCTATACGAAACAGGTAAACAAGCTTTGCTCTTTCTTTAAAAATTAATTTTTATTTATGAATTCAAACTGTTTATTTGAAAGAATCTGTTTATCATTCTTAGACAATCCTTTTTTTCTGTTACAAGGTAGCATCATTTTATTACACAATCCTTTTTGCCCACCTCTTAGTCCCAAGCTTAGTTTGCAAGCTCTTAGTCTTAGAACTTCGAGCTTCACTAGTGTAGACACTTCGCGATTAGCTGCGATTTCTTGAGCTCTGAAAGCAAATCTTTTCTTTCAGCATATGCAGGCGTCCTGGTCCCGCGGGACAACGGAGACTGCCTTACACTCCGGACCTGAAAGTTAGTTGTTAAAATAAACCAACTAAATTATTCACATGTAACATTCATGTTAACCTCTTGTACCATTTTGCTAGATAGTTCGTTGTTCGTCTAGACAACTCGTCTGAAAGATGCTATCAGAGGTTATCTAAAGATGATGTCGATACGTGGGCTAGCAATCACAAAATACTGCTAAATCCTCATTAGCACCTCTGCTAAGTTAGCTAATATTGCTACATCTGTTTATTAACTAGCTAGCTTCTTTCTACTGAACTGGACGGGTATCCATAGCAACAGTAATATAATTCTCCGTCCGTGAGCGTATCGTATACAACTCGGTGTGTAAGAGAGAAAACCTTGATGGAACTAACAATAAACACCAGAAAACCAGCAGTAAGCACTTCTTAAATAGCTAATACGAGCGATAGTAGCGACATTAATGCGTTTCTTTCTGAGTTTTGATCTAACCTGTTCACACTGTGTAGCTGTGATGAAGCTGGCCGGGATTTTTGTAAGTGCTCCATATTGTATAGGTGCACCAAAGAGCAGGCATCATTGGGGTGGTGAATCATTCTTAGCACTGCAGGGACACTGATGTGGTCAGGGTATGTTAGTGTGTGTTGCACTGGTGTAAGTGGATCAGAGTTTCTAAACACTTCACTGTTGGACTGAGAATAGTCCACCAACCATATATATCCATCCAGCAGTGTCGTGTGTAGTTGATCCTTTTCTTTCTTGCACTGAAGGGAGAGCCAGGTGACAGGCTGAGGATTTGTTTATTTCAAGGCCATCCCAGTTAGATCTTAGCTCTTGTCTGAAAACAATTCCTGGACACAGTACTTTAGGGGGAGAAACAGGCTATAAAAACTATTGTTGGTGTGGTCAACCCTCCCAACCAACAATAGCCTAAAGGTATTTAACCTGTAACCTACAGCTTTATACCCTCGATGATAACGAGTTATCTGTTTTTTAACAGATTTGACACTGCAAGCTCTGATCAACAGCCCACTCCACTCCACCCCCCTCCTCCTCCTGATAGCCTCCCCCCCTCCTGCGATATTAGTCACTTTCAACACCCAACTCCTGCACCAACTCTCACCACCCTTGCCCCCCCCCCCCGCCCCCCCCCCCCCCCCCCCCCCCCCAACAAGTCACCTCTACAGACAGACAGACAGAGTGGTAAGCAACACTGGAGCCCCGCAGGGATCTGTCCTCTCTCCCTTCCTCTTCACCCTCTACACCACAGATTTCAACTACTGCACAGAGACCTGCCATCTTCAGAAGTTTTCTGATTACTCTGCGGTAGTTGGATGTATCAGCAGGGGTGATGAGGATGAGTACAGGGCCACGGTGAACGACTTTGTTGCATGGTGTGAGCTGAACCATCTGCAGCTCAACGTGACAAAGACAAAGGAGCTGGTGGTGGACCTGAGGAGGGACAAAGCACAGGTGACCCCTATTTCCATCAAGGGGGTCAGTGTGGACACTGTGGAGGACTATAAATATCTGGGTGTTCACATTGATAATACACTGGACTGGGCTAAGAACACTGACGCCCTCTACAAGAAGGGCCAATGTCTCTATTTTCTGAGGTGTCTGAGGTCCTTCAACATCTGCAGGACTATGCTCAGGATCTTCTATGAGTTTGTGGTGGCGAGTGCCATCCTATACGCTGTTGCATGCTGCCGCCGATGGGTGCAGCGAGTGGCCATCCTTTTGCGCTGTTGCAGCTGGGGCCAGGCTGAGGGTGGCAGACGCCAAACTGACTAAACATTAACCTGATCCGCACAAAGCCAGTGATGTTGGTGGGTGTGGAGCTGGACTCGCTGATGGCAGTGTCTGAGAGGAGGACGCTGGCTAAGCTGCAGGACCATCATGATAACGGCTCCCAATCCTCTCTATCACACGGTGATGAGACACAGGAGCACATTCAGTGCAAGACTCATACAGCCAAAAAGTGCACTACACAACAACGTCACAGGAAAACCCCCCGCCCCCCCCCCCCCCCCCCCCCCCCCCCCCCACAGGAGGTCATTACTACCTGTGGCTATCAGACTTTATAACTCCTCCCTTAGAGGATGACACCATTCACATGTACAGTAATAACAGTAAAACAATAATTTAATTGTGTGCGACAACTCAAAATGTGCAATAATTTTCTGACTACTGAACACTTACTGCTGCTAACAGTATATCTGTACTTATTATTATAGCCACAGCCACTTTTACTTTTTATTTTATTTTTTATTGTATTAAGACTTTATATATGTGTAAATATTGAAAAATGTATCTTTTGTTGTTTATTATTATTATTATTATTATTATTATTATCTCAATGGTTGCTACTGTAAAAAACTGCAATTTCCCTCTGGGATCAATAAAGTATTTCTGATTCTGATTCTGATAACCCGTTCCCAGGACATTGCCCAGAAGTTCTGTTCCAGGAACGCAACTCTTTCCAGAGCGTAACAAAGGATTTTACAAATGGCAAAACCCAGCAACAGCATATCAAATTGTTAAACTTGTGGACAATTTTACAGATACACACCTAAACACAAACATTAATATCCAACTCCTGTTGCACTTACTGACTGGCACTTACATGTGATATTTTATGTCTCTCGTTCCTCCATCTGTCTATCTGTGTAGACCGATTTATTTGATGGAACCCTGAAGATGCACCTCGCACTGAAACCCGCTTAGATAAGTATTTCACTTTTTACTTTTTTAAATTACATTCAAAATATATTCATACTACTTTAGCCCAGCCCAGCCTTCACTAAAACCCTCCCACTATAAACTTTCCCTCCATCCCTCAAAGTAAGCCTTCCATCCCTCCCTTGACTTAAACCCCTCCTTCCCAGTTAAACAATTATTTAAAAATGTTAATTTAAATTGCTTTCAAATTTTTTATCTCCCTTTTACGTTCAGGACACCAGTGGATGATCTTGCACTTTATCAAGCCATTTTCAGTGGCCTCCCGAAAAATCTTTGTCAGTAAATGATCCTCTTTATCAGCTTTTCCATATTTTCCTCCTTTTCATTTTTGATATTCGTAATTATGGATGTGACTGGCACTTACATGTGATCTCCTATGTCTCAGTTTTTTCCCCATCTGTCTATCTGTATGTATGTTGAATGGACCAATTCATTTGAGGAGCTCTGGAGCTACACCACACATTGAAACCCGCTTAGATAAGTATTTCACTTTTTACTTTCTTTAATTACATTCAAAATATATTCATACTGCATTAGCCCAGCCCACCCTTCACTAAATCCCTCCCACTACAAACCCTCCTACTAAAACCCTCCCTCCATCCCTCGACCTTAGCCATCAGTCCCTCCCTTGACTTCAACCCCTCTGTCACAGTAAAAGAATTAATTTAAAAATTTGTCAGCATTTTAAATAATCATTTTTAATCTCCATTTTTTTTAGGACACCAGCTGATGATCTTGCACATCATGAAGCCATTTTCAGTGGCTTCCAGAACAATCTCTCTGTCAGTAAATGGTCCTCTTTATCAGCTTTTCCATATTTTTCTGCTTTTCATTTTTGACATTCATAAGTATGGATGTGACTGGCACTCACGTGTGATCTCCTGTGTCTCTGTTTTTTCTCCATCTGCCTATGTGTATGTATGTTGAATGGATCAATTCATTTGAAAAGCTCTGAAGCTGCACCACACACTGGAACAAGCTTAGATAAGTATTTCAGTTTTTAATTTTAAAATATATTCATACTTCGTTAACCCAGCCCACCCTTCACTAAAACCCTCCATCCAGCCCTAGACCTAAACCCTCCTTCACTCCCTTGCCTTGAATCTCTCCCTCCCTCCCAGTAAAACAATTATTTAAAAATTTGCCAGCATTTTAAATCAAGGTTTTAATCTCCATCTTTTACTTTCAGGACACCAGTGGATGATCTTGCACATTATAAAGCCATTTTCAGTGGCCTCCAGAACAATCTCTCTATCAGTAAATGATCCTCTTTATCAGCTTTTCCATATTTTTCTGCTTTTCATTTTTGATATTCATTAATATGGATGTGACTGGCACTCACTTGTGATCTCCTGTGTCTCTGTTTTTTCTCCATCTGTCTGTCTGTATGTATGTTGAATGGACAGATTCATTTGAGGAGCTCTGAAGCTGCACCACACATTGAAACCCACTTAGATAAGTATTTCACTTTTTACTTTCTTTAATTACATTCAAAATATATTCATACTGCGTTAGCCCAGCCCACCCTTCACTAAAACCCTCCCACTACAAACCCTTCCTCCATCCCTCGACTTTAGCCTGCTGTAACCTACCTTGACTTAAACCCCTCCCTCCCAATAAAACAATTATTAAAAAATTTGCCAGCATTTTAAATCAACATTTTTAATTTTTTAATCCCCATCTTTTCCTTTCAGGACACCAGCTGATGATTTTGCACATCATGAAGCCATTTTCAGTGGCCTCCAGAACTATCTCTCTGTCAGTAAATAATCCTCTTAATCAGCTTTTCCATATTTTTCTGCTTTTCCTTTTTTGATATTTATAAGTATGGATGTGACCGGCACTCACATGTGATCTCCTATGTCTCAGTTTTTTCCCCATCTGTCTATCTGTATGTATGTTGAATGGACAGATTCATTTGAGGAGCTCTGGAGCTGCAGCACACATTGAAACCCGCTTAGATAAGTATTTCAGTTTTTACTTTCTTTAATTACATTCAAAATATATTCATACTGCATTAGACCAGCCCACCCTTCACTAAAACTCTCCCACTACAAACCGTCCCTCCAACCCTTCACTAAAACCCTCCCACTACAAACCCTCCCTCCATCCCTCAACTTTAGCCTTCCGTCCCTCCCAGTAAAACAATTATTTAAAAAAATTTGCCAGCATTTTAAATCAAGGTTTTAATCTCCATCTTTTATGTTTAGGACACCAGCTGATGATCTTGCACATCATTAAGCCATTTTCAGTGGCCTCCAGAACTATCTCTCTGTCAGTAAATGATCCTCTTTATCAGCTTTTCCATATTTTTCTGCTTTTCATTTTTTATATTTGTAAGTATGGATGTGACTGGCACTCACATGTGATCTCCTATGTCTCTGTTTTTTATCCGTCTGTCTATCTGTATGCATGTTGAATAAACCAATTCATTTGAGGAGCGGTAAAGCTGCACCACACACTGAAACGAGCTTAGATAAGTATTTCACTTCTTACTTTCTTTAATTACATTCAAAATATATTCATACTGCATTAGCCCAGCCCACCATTGAAAAAAAACCTTCCCTCTACAAACCCTGCCACCATCCCTCGACTTTAGCCTTCTTTAACCTACCTTCACCTAAACCCCTACCTCCCAATAAAACAATTATTAAAAAATTTGTCAGCATTTTAAATCAACATTTTTAATCTCCATCTTTTACTTTCAGGACACCAGCGGATGATCTTGCAATTTATGAAGCCGTTTTCAGTGGTCTCCAGAACGATCTCTCTGTCAGTAAATGATCCTCTTTTTGAGATTTTCCATATATTTCTGCTTTTCATTTTTGATATTCATTAATATGGATGTGACTGGCACTCACGTGATTTCCTATGTCTCTGTTTTTTCTCCATCTCTCTGTCTGTATGTATGTTATATGGATCAATTCATTTGAGGAGCTCTGAAGCTGCACCACACATTGAAACCTGCTTAGATAAGTATTTCACTTTATTTCTTTAATCACTAAACATATCTTCAACTGCTTAGCACCCACGAACACTAAAACCCTCCCACTACAAACCCTTCCTCCATCCCTCGACTTTAGCCTGCTGTAACCTGCCTTGATTTAAACCCTGTACCTCCCAATAAAACAATTATTAAAAAATTTGCCAGCAATTTAAATCAAGGTTTTAATCTTCGTCTTTTACTTTCATTACACCAGCTGATGATCTCACACAGTATGAAGCCATTATTGGCTCCAGAAACAATTCCGTCAGTAAAAGATCCTTTTTTTACTCATTTCTTTCCTATTTCTGCATTACATAACTTATAAATATTGATGTAAAAGTACCATCCTCTTTCAAAACTACTACTCTAGTTCACGTTTGTTCTAATTTAAAAATCCACATACACAAAGAATTTATAATATCAAACTATTAAAATATATTAAACTCACCCACTCTAAACCTCTCCCGATTTGACTACACATTCAAAAAATTAAAAATTTTCAGCAAAAAAATACCCATATCATTTACCATTTTATTAAATAATCCATTCCCATACAATCCTCAGAACTCTAATCTTTTATTCCATTCCTTTAACTCTCTTATCTTTCCTTCCCTTTTCCCATTTTCCTTTATCTCCTCATACCAACTCTTATTCTCCCCCCCTCTTTTCCCTCCCCACACCTCATCCCTCTCCCT
>JAMWET010005637.1:200000-210627 GCA_024036415.1 Prochilodus magdalenae | reverse complement strand
TGACACAACCATATCACTGTACCATAACCATATGTCACAATATACCATAATACCAAATATGACACTGTCCTGTAATACTATATACAAAACTGTATAACTATATATATGGTACAGTGTAATATAAGGTATTATATTATCTGACAGGTCATATATAGTATTGTGGAACAAATGTGTGTGTGTGTGTGTATATATATATATATATATATATATATATACACACACACACATTTGTTCCACAATACTATATATGACCTGTCAGATAATATAATACCTTATATTACACTGTACCATATTATCATATGTAACACTATATCATAATACCAATATATTACACTGTGCCATAATACCTCTCAACTGTTTTATGTAACATAGTGTAACCAGTGACCTCACACACTGCCACACTGCCCCATAATATCAACGTGCACCATCCCATAATACCAAAACACTGTCCCATATTACCAACACATTTCACCCAGTGACCTCACACACTGTCCCCTACTACCAACATACAAACCAAATAAGCCAAATAAAACCAAAACACTGTCCCATATCACCAACATGCACTGTACCATAATACCAGTGACCAGTGACCTCACACACTGTCCCATATCACCAACATGCACTGTAACATAATACCAGTGACCAGTGACCTCATACACTGTCCCATATTACCTACATGCACTGTACCATAATACCAGTGACCTCACACACTGTCCCATATCACCAACATGCACTGTAACATAATACCAGTGACCAGTGACCTCATACACTGTCCCATATTACCTACATGCACTGTACCATAATTGCCCATGACCAGTGACCTCACACACTGTCCCATATTACCTAACATGCAACTGTACTCATAAATACCAGTGACCGTCGACCTCACACACTGTGCCCATATCACCTACATGCAACTGTACCATAATACCACTGACCAGTGACCTCATACCTGTCCGCCAGATTACCTACATGCACTGTACCATAATACCAGTGAGCAGTGACCTCACACACTGTCCCATATTACCTACATGCACTGTACCATAATACCAGTGAGCAGTGACCTCACACACTGTCCCATATTACCTACATGCACTGTACCATAATACCAGTGACCAGTGACCTCACACACTGTCCCATATTACCTACATGCACTGTACCATAATACCAGTGAGCAGTGACCTCACACACTGTCCCATATTACCTACATGCACTGTACCATAATACCAGTGACCTCACACACTGTCCCATATTACCTACATGCCACTTGTATGCACGCCTATAATACCAGTGAGCAGGTGACCTCACACACTGTCCCATGTTACTACACTGCACTGTACCATAATACCCAAGTGACCAGTGACCCTCACACACTGTTCCCATATTACCTACATGCACTGTACCATAAATACCAGTTTGGGAACCAGTGACCTTCACACACTGTCCCCATATTACCTACATGCACTGTACCATAATACCCCAGTGAGCAGTGACCTCACACACCCATGTCCCCATATTACCTACATGCACTGTACCATAAATACCAGTGACCCGTCACACACTGTCCCAATATTACCTAACATGCACTGTACATGTACCATAAACACCAGTGTGACCACGTGACCTCACACACTGTCCCCAGATTACCTTACATGCACTGTTAACCATAATACCAGTGGAGCAGTGACCCTCACACAACTGTCCCCATATTACCTACGTGCACTGTACCATAATACCAAGGTGACGACAGTGACCTCACACACACTGTTCCCATATTAACCGCCAATGCACTGTACCATCAATCCATACAGTGACCAGTGACCTCACACACTGTCCCATATTACCTACATGCACTGTACCATAATACCAGTGACCAGTGAGCTCACACACTGTCCCATATCACCAACATGCACTGTTCCATAATACCAGTGGCCTCACACACTGTCCCATATCACCAACATGCACTGTAACATAATACCAGTGACCTCAAACACTGTCCCATATTACCTACAGGCACTGTACCATAATACCAAAACACTGTCCCATATTACCAACATAGTGTACCCAGTGACCTCACACACTGTCCCATATTACCTACATGCACTGTACCATAATACCAGTGACCAGTGACCTCACACACTGTCCCATATTACCTACATGCACTGTACCATAATACCAGTGAGCAGTGACCTCACACACTGTCCCATATTACCTACATGCACTGTACCATAATACCAGTGACCTCACACACTGTCCCATATTACCTACATGCACTGTACCATAATACCAGTGACCAGTGACCTCACACACTGTCCCATATTACCTACATGCACTGTACCATAATACCAGTGACCAGTGACCTCACACACTGTCCCATATTACCTACATGCACTGTACCATAATACCAGTGACCAGTGACCTCACACACTGTCCCATATTACCTACATGCACTGTACCATAATACCAGTGACCTCACACACTGTCCCATATTACCTACATGCACTGTACCATAATACCAGTGACCTCACACACTGTCCCATATTACCTACATGCACTGTACCATAATACCAGTGACCTCACACACTGTCCCATATTACCTACTATCATGCACTGTACCATAATACCAGTGACCTCAGTGACCTCACACGACTGTCACTGTACCATATTACCAGGAACGTGCACTGTACCATAATACCAGTAACCTCACACACTGTCCCATATTACCTACATGCACTGTAGCATAATACCAAAACACTGTCCCATATTACCAACATAGTGTACCCAGTGACCTCACACACTGTCCCATATTACCAACGTGCACTGTACCATAATACCAGTGACCAGTGTCCCATACTACCAACGTGCACTGTACCATAATACCAAAACACTGCCCCATATTACCAACATAGTGTACTCAGTGACCTCACACACTGCCACACCCCGCCCCCCCTAACAACACGCACTGCAACATAATTTCATACACACTTTTCCATAGAACCAACACACCCACTCATGTGACCAAATACGCACTCCTTTATTGTATCACAACTAACACACTGCCCCATATTACCCAACACAGTGGCCCATTACCAGAAGTCCTGTCACAAATTCCTTAACAGCCTCATAGGGCCATATTACACAGTGCGCACAAACACAGTGTTGCATAAAACAAAACTGCTTCACTTTACCAAACACACTATGTTCAATGATCATATCCACACAGCCCCATAATACACACTAGGCCGTATGACCATATAACATATTTCCCAACACAGCGACCTTAACACTCTCACAGGACCACATGACACACTGTCCCGTAAGCACGCTGTCCCATAACAATTAGCACGTTGCCAAACACAACGTCACAGAAGTTTACACTCACCAGGCCGGAACACAGGCTGATCACAGCTGTGTGCTCTTCGTGCGCGTTCACGTGTCCCCGGTAAAAGCAGTGCTCGTACGCCGTCTCCTCCTCCTCCTCCTCCCCTTCTGTGAAGTTCCGTTCACCGCCCAAGCCCAGCACAGTGACGCTGTAGGCGGGCGCCAGGAAGCCGCTGTCCAGCGTCAGGTTAAGGCGGTAGTCCTGTCCGAAGGCGGCGATGCGGTAGTGCACGCGCTCCGTGACCCAGTGTCCGTGCTCTCCCGGCGCGTCCACGCTCCGCCTCCTGCGTTTGAAGTGCGCGCTCGCTGCCAGCTCTTCACCGGCCTCGTCCACTCGCGCGGGAGTCACAATCTGATAGGTGCCGAGCTGCCGGTGCGAAGGGGCTGCTGGACACACGAGGGAGTAGTAGTCAGCGTTAACACGAGGGAACCACCAACTAGCCACAAATACAAGTTAACACGGAACCGGGTCCTTGGAACTGTCAGTTCGTAGGGAATCGCACACGAACGAATGAATAAATGAATGAATCGATACACTGATTCGCGGCTGGCGTTTTCACCACCAAACTCAGCAAGTGAGTTTTAGCCACGGGTTGTCTAATCCCCAGCAACTCGAGTGCATCCTCGTTCTGTGTCTCAACTGATTCAGTGATTCACTTTTGTGCTAGGGGAGCCATAGAATGATGGGAGTCGGTTCACCGAGTCCTCGAATACTATCCCTACTACTACTCACATAGCAAAGTGACTCTTTCCAAAGAACCAAACATCCAGTTCAACAGCCCATTGATTCACAACCCCAGCCAGCTGTGTACTCATTTGGTCCCTGCTGCTTCTGCACCGAGGAGGTCAGGACGCGCTCTAGCCAACCACAGAGTCCTTCAAACATCCCAAACCAGCGGTGAATCGACCTTCAGCTTTCACCTCATTCAGCTGAGTGAATGAGTCTGATAGGCTCTGCTTCTACTCACTTCCAAGAAAAAGGAAGCCACACTCTTCCACCGAAAGAATGGTTTTCCAAGGGTTCTCCAGGAGAACCCATGCTTGCATGGTTCTTCAGGTTGATGGAGAATGGCCGAAGAACCCTTGGAGAGCCATCAGACCGCAGTTACGCGACACCCAGCAGTAGAAGTTAGCAGTAGAGCTAGAAGTTGATGGTCGGACACATGAACGCGCAGACGCTCGACACCGGTCCATTCATTCAGAGAGCGTGTCAGCGGTGCACGCGTTCAGGAGCGCGTACCCACAAGCCCGGACACTTGTCACTTGTCATAAAGGCTTTCTGCGCTCCATCTTCCATTCATTTCAGCAGAACTCCGAAGTCTTCCCCCCGACCCCACAGCCCACCTCCCCAACCTCCTTCTCCTCTTACCTTTCCTCGAATCCACCGTGACTACTGCATGCGCCAGGTCGGGCAGCAGCAGACACAGTACAGCCCAGAGCAGCGCGTGCATGGTCGGATTGCCCCCTCCACTCGTCCCTCTGCTGTAGCTTCTTCTGTTCGCTCTTCTCTTTTATTCCCCCCGCCGGCGTCCCGTCCAGCTACGGCCGCTGCTGCTGCCCGCGCTCCTTTGGGCCGGCTTTACATGTCTCGAGCTCAGAGCGCAGTCCTCGCGCTACGTGCATAATGCGTTAAAGGAGGGTGAATGGGGTGGGTGGGTGAGTGAGTTGAGGGGTGTGTGTGTGTGTGTGATTGGGGTTGGGAGGAGGCGGGTGGGGGTGTGTGTGGGGGGGGCTTGTTGTCGGCTTCGGTGCGCGGTGGGCTTCGGGTGCACGCTTTAACTCTGGCCCGAGAAGAGAAGTCAAAGGGGGGCGGGGTTTGCAGGAAGGGCTGAGCACGCCTATGCAATCCAGTCACGCCCATCGCTGGCCTTGGATGCGTGCAGTGCAGAGCGTGTGCGGAGCGTTACCATGAAGCACAAGGACGAACAAAACAGATTTGACTTGTGGCCAGATACTGACAGAACAGTTCGTCTGGTACATTGACTTCATTCTTCTCTCTTTTTGTCCTGATGATGATCCACAGTGGCTGCACTGATTACAGGAATAAGGCTAATCCTCAAGTAAGCTAGCAAGTACAAGTGTCTTAAATTTTGTGCACTGGATTATATCAGGTAGGGAGGCACCTCTGTCAGCGTCGCCCGGTGCCCGGAACACCTGCTATCCTATGGTCATGGTAATGAATGGCCAACACATAGAGGAGTGAGGGTCAGTACGGCTGGCGATTAGAGTTTGGGAACTTACCCTAAGTAAGTACATGCAGTTTGCCTGCTGTAGATTAAAGGAAACAGTAGGGTTTAGGTAGGGCAAAAAGTGAATGGAAGTCTATGGGAGGAAAGAGGGATGAATTAATAACAGATAGAGGAGTGAGGGTCAGTATGACTGGGGGTTAGAGTTTGGGAACTTACCCTAAGTTAGTACATGCAGTTTGGTGGCTGTAGGTTAAAGCAGACAATAGGGTTTAGGTAGGGGCAAAAAGTGAATGGAACTCTATGGGTTCATGGGGGGGAGGAAGGAGTCCATGATGAATTAAGGATAAAGGAAACATAGAGGGGCCAAAAAGTGAGGGTCAGTATTAATGACACATGTGGGTTATTAGAGTTTATGGGGGACCTTCCCTGATGTGAGTACATGCAGTTTGGTTGGCTGCTGAATCAGTAGGGTAAAGGAGACAAATAGGTGAATTTAGGAAGGAGGATGAATTAATAACACAAAGAGTGAGGGTGAATGGGAATAACATTTGCAGGGAGAGTGCAAGCGCAGGGATGAAAACAATTAGAGTGACACAATCAGAGCGTGGAGTGAGGGTCAGTATTACTTGTGGATTGAGTGGTCAGTTTTAGGTTTGACCTTCGCCTGAGTGGAGTACTGCAGTTTGTGGCTGCAGGTTAGGTTAGGTAGGGGCAAAAGGAATGGAACAGTAGAAAGAGTTTTTAGGTATGTGAGGGCAAACTGGGGGTTAGAGGTTTGGGGAATGGTGAGTACATCATTTTGGTGGCTGTAGGTGGACCACATAGTGTTTAAGTGCAAAAGTGAATGGACTCTATGGTAGGAAGGAGGGATGAATTAAAGACACACATAGAGGAGTGAGCTGGTCAGTATGACTGGGGGGATTAGAGTTTAGGTGGACCTTCCCTGATGTGACTACTTGCATTTCTGTGGCTGTACAGGTCAAAGGAAAACAATAGGGTTTAGGTAGGCAAAAAGTGAATGGAATTCTATGGGAGGAAGGAAAGGATAAATTAAACAAACACATAATAGGATGCAGGGTCATGTACTCGAGCTTGCGATTAGAGTTTTTGGGGCAACCCTTCCTGAGTGAGTACATGCAGTTTGGTGCTGCAGGTTACAGCAGACACTAGGGTTTAGGTCAGAGGCCACTAAATAGTGAATGGAAACTCTATGGGAGGAAGGAGTGGACTGAATTGTATGTACACATAGAAGGAGTGAGGGTTCCGAGTATGTGACCTTGCGATTAGAGTTTGGGGACCTTCAGTGAGTGAGTTCATGCAGTTTGTCTGCTGTAGGTTAAAGGAAACAGTAGGGTTTAGGCAGGGCAAAAAGTGAATGGAATTCTATGGGAGGAAGGAGGGATAAATTAATAACACATAGAGGAGTGACGGTCAGTACGGCTGGCGATTAGAGTTTGGGGACCTTCCCTGAGTGAGTACATGCAGTTTGGTGACTGCAGGTTAAAGGAGACAATAGGGTTGAGGTAGGGGCAAAAAGTGAATGGAACTCTATCGCTGATGAAGAGGGGGGGGGGATGGAATTAATGCAATAAGGAGTGAGGGTCCAGTATGTCTGTTGGATTAAAGAGTTATTTTGGGACAACTTCCCTGAGTGAGTACATGCAGTTTGGTGGCTGCAGGTTAAAGGAGACAATAGGGCTGAGGTAGGGGCAAAAAGTGTGTGGAACTCTATGGGAAGAAAGAGGGATGAATTAGTGACACAAAGAGGAGTGAGGGTCAGTATGACTGGGGATTAGAGTTTGGGGACCTTCCCTGAGTGACTACTTGCAGTTTGGTGGCTGAAGGTCAAGAAACATAAGGGTTTTAGGTACAGACAAAACATATAGTGACAATGGTAACACTCATGGGAGAAGGAGGGATTGAATTAATGACATTGAGGAGTGAGGGCAGTACCGCTCTGGCGTTAAGTTTTGGGGACCTTCCCTGAGTAAGACACATCCAGTTTTGGTGGCTCGCCAGTGTAGATTTAAATGGGGGGGAGGTTTAAAGCTCAAAATGGTTTAGGTAAAAAGGAGGACATAAAACTTGAATGGACATGCTGCTATAGGGAAGCAAGAGGGATGAATTAATAACACATTATAGAAAGAAGTGTAGAGCAGACTCAGTATGAACTGATGCGGTAATTAGAGTCTTTGTTGGAACTTACCCTAAGTGGGAGGGCATGTTACTAATCAGTTTTGGTGGCTGGTAGGGTTAAAGCAGACAATAGGGTTTGAGAGTAAAGTGGTGACGCAACAAGGGCTTGCCAAATTGGGATTAAACACTCTATGGCGCAAGGAAAGGAGGATAAATTAGACTCATTTATATGATGATCAGTAGGAGGTAGCTGAGGGTCTCCATAATGACTGTGGGTTAGAGTTTGGGGACCTTCCCTAAGTGAGTACATGCAGTTTGTCTGCTGTAGGTTAAAGGAAACAGTAGGGTTTAGGTAGGGGCAAAAAGTGAATGGAACTCTATGGGAGGAAGGAGGGATGAATTAATGACACATAGAGGAGTGAGGGTCAGTATGACTGTGGGTTAGAGTTTGGGGACCTTCCCTGAGTGAGTACATGCAGTTTGGTGGCTGTAGGTTAAAGGAAACAGTAGGGTTTAGGTAGGGCAAAAAGTGAATGGAAATCTATGGAAGGAAGGAGGGATGAATTAATAACACATAGAGGAGTGAGGGTCAGTATGACTGGGGATTAGAGTTTGGGGACCTTCCCTGAGTGACTACTTGCAGTTTGGTGGCTGAAGGTCAAAGGAAACAATAGGGTTTAGGTAGAGAAAAAAGTGAATGGAACTCTATGGGAGGAAGGAGGGATGAATTAATGACACATTGAGGAGTGAGGGTCAGTACGGCTGGCGATTAGAGTTTGGGGACCTTCCCTGAGTAAGCACATGCAGTTTGGTGGCTGCAGGTTAAAGGAGACAAAAGGGTTTAGGTAGGGGCAAAAAGTGAATGGAACTCTATGGGAAGAAAGAGGGATGAATTAATAACACATAGAGGAGTGAGGGTCAGTATGACTGGGGATTAGAGTTTGGGGACCTTCCCTGAGTGAGTACATGCAGTTTGGTGGCTGTAGGTTAAAGGAGACAATAGGGTTTAGGTAGGGGCAAAAAGTGAATGGAACTCTATGGGAGGAAGGAGGGATGAATTAATGACACATAGAGGAGTGAGGGTCAGTACGGCTGGCGATTAGAGTTTGGGGACCTTTCCTGAGTGAGTACATGCAGTTTGCCTGCTGTAGGTTAAAGGAGACAATAGGGTTTAGGTAGGGCAAAAGTGAATGGAAGTCTATGGGAGGAAGGAGGGATGAATTAATGACACATAGAGGAGTGAGGGTCAGTATGTCTGTGGATTAGAGTTTGGGGACCTTCCCTGAGTAAGTACATGCAGTTTGGTGGCTGTAGGTTAAAGGAAACAATGAATGGAGCTCTATGGGAGGGAGGATGGATGTATAAACGACACATAGCGGAGACATTCATTCATCTCGGTATGGAGCTGTAGCGTCCTGTGGGCAGTGTCATGTGGGCAGCGTCATGTGGGCAGCATCCTATGGGCAGTGTCCTGTGACCACTGATGAAGGACTAGAGGATGACCGACACTGCACTGTGCAGCCGCAGTTGAGCTATCGTCTCTGACTGTCCATCTACAAGGTGGACCAGCAAGGTAGGAGTGTCTAATAGAGTGGACAGTGAGTGGACACAGTGAGCACTGCACAACACACACTAACACACCACCACCACAATGTCACTTTTAGTGCAGTGTCATTGAGAATGATCCAGTATTCAAATAATCCCTGCTCTGTGGTGGTCCTGTGGGGGTCCTGACCATTAACGAACAGGGTAATACAGTCTACAGAGAAACAGATGGACTACAGTCTGGAACTGTGGAACTACAGAGTGTCCTATACGGTCAGTGAAGCTGATACAATGGACAGCGCGTGTAGACAGGCCCCGCAGAGGGGATGCAACTCCAGTCCGGCATTTCTGTGGGCAGTGTCCTGTGACCACTGATGAAGGACTAGAGGATGACCAACACTGCACTGTGCAGCCGCAGTTGAGCTATCGTCTCTGACTGTCCATCTACAAGGTGGACCAGCAAGGTAGGAGTGTCTAATAGAGTGGACAGTGAGTGGACACAGTGTTTAACCACTCCTGCTACTTCCGTGCAGCTGTAGCCACTGGAATGAACGGCCTGTGGATCACAGACTGCAGACTCCAGGCCCCCGCCGAGGGGATGCAACTCCAGGCCGGCAGTTATGCCTTATCCCGTGAAGTAATTACAAGGGATTGAATAGGGTGCTATCCACACGTGTAGTCCACGGAAACCGCGCCGGGAATGCAAAGGACCGGTGATTCATGTAGTTTCCCCGTGACGTGTTTGGGCCTCAGCAACATGAAAGTGCTAAAATGTTTACATATGTGAAGGCCACAGCTCATTTTCCCCGCATATAAACACACTTGGCCTGTTTACAGCGCTGGTGCGGTTTCGCAGGTGCGCGCCTAGGAACAATCGCCTGGGCCGACATGCCCTGAGAGCAGACTGCGGTATCTGCGGTGCATCTACGCTCGGGAACGCTGCACACGCTATACAGTGCCATTACACATTTGCCTGGAGTAATTGCCTGTTTCCCTTCATTAGTGCGCGCTGGATAATTTAAGCACACCATACGTTAAATGCGACGTACTAGCGCGCTTTTACTGCACACCCCGAGCGGAAACGCCGTGCAGCCCACCGCTGCCCTCGTGCAGCCCCTCTTACTGTACTACTGACCCATTTAGTGTGCTCCGGCTCTCACCGTGTGTTTACTTGCCGAATGAAGCCGTTGTGGATGCCCTTGACGTGAAGCCTTTTAAGGCTCAGAGCGAGCAACACATGGCTCCTAACGTGCAGGAATCCTCGGTGAAGGTAGACCCCCTGCACCCCCTCTCCGTAAACCAGCTCCGCTTTACAGGGCTAATGGTCACGGGGCCGTTGGGAGTGTTTTTGTGCTTTTCAGGTAAGTATGATTCCA
>JAMWET010005637.1:137500-195000 GCA_024036415.1 Prochilodus magdalenae | reverse complement strand
CAGAGAGCTCTCGTCACATGGTGCATGTGGAAACGCTCTTCACTATTAAACATAGCCGATAGCTCAACTGACGGTTTCTGTCATTTTTGACTGCGCCAAGCATTTAAGTGATCCCCAAGACCACGTTTCTTCCATGACGTTGACGGTTCTCCAGGTTGGCAAGACGCGCTGGACAGTTCCTAACCCAATTCCAATCATTTTAACTTCTTGTTAGTTTTCTTTGCTTGATGAGGCCAATAATTTGACCCTTCTGAGACACAGTAACAGCAGTCTTCCCACATGGCTGTTTAAGAAATGAGGAGCTACTCGCTGCACCCGTTGGAAGAATAGGTACCGGCTGAATCATGTTAATCACTGAGGCAATTATCCAATCAAAGCCTCTCAAAGATTTGCTTATTTAAATCCAAACAGTGACTTTATTTTGGCCAGGCCGTGTATCTTCATCAGCAGGATGCTGATCTCCTTCCATAGCAATGCTACTCCTTCCATTGTTTAACACAGTGCAGATTTAATCTCGCCAAAGTTCTTGAAAGAACCATCCATCATCCGCTTTTCTGGATCACTGATCCAAAAAGTCAAGTCTAAGACTTCCCACCAAATTGTAAATCCCTGTGAAGGCACTAGAGAGCTTTTTCTCTAGATGCTTCGTAGCTGTCCGAGTCAGGGAATGCCCTACTAACCGCTATGGTCACTATCATGCATTCCAAAGGTCCTGTTCTTTTGCCATTCTGTCTTGGGTGATGCTCTAGGTCACGCTCTCGGTCCAGTAGGACAGATTCCCACAATACTTTGCTTGAAAATACTTTTTTTTGGTCCAAGGTCTGAAACCAAGAATAGACTGATGGGATATAACATATGCATATATTGCATCAAATGGAGCAGGCTTGTTTTTGGGTTCTACGGGCCGTCTCCCTCTATGGCTTAAGGGTAAAGGGTGTGTGTGTGAGAGAGAGAGAGAGAGAGAGAGAGAGAGAGAGAGAGAGAGTGAGAGAGAGAGAGGGAGAAAGAGAGAGAGAACGATTAGGGTGATAGAGGATAATTCTGTTCCTGTTGGAGGAAAGTTGGCTTGATAAGTCAGCCTGAGAAAGTCCACTCACAGCCACCATAGCCACCCACATGGTAATGATGGAATGGTAAAGATGCCCATTTCTAAATAATGGCCGCCTTAAAGCGTTTCATTATGTGCAAAATGTTTGAGAGATGAGATGTATGATAATCCACGTGCATATTAAAGCAGAAAGTCGAAAAAAACAGGAAGAAAAACACACATCGAAAAATATTTGGTCAACCAGCTGCACCCAGAAGGAATCAGCCAACAGGACTGAAACTTGGTGGGTGGGTTTGACATTGTGAGACATGCAAATGATTCAGGCTTCACGCTCATCTGTGCATGTGACATAAGCAAGGCAGTACCTGACTGACCCAACAGTTATGATTGCAGACATCCAGTGACCAGTGGTTTCCTCCATGAGTCATCCTGGTAGGGTCAGCACCATTGGCAGACGGCTGCACAACACAGGACTGCATGCACACAGATTGTTACAACGACTGTCCTTAACACCACGTCACCGTCACCAAAGACTGGAATGGTGTGGTGCCAGACTGTCATGGAGGGACTCACAATGGCAGCGGGTCATCTTCAGTGACGAGTCCCGCTTTTGTCTTGGTGGAGCAGACCAACTTACCTGTTTGTGGAGGCACCGTGGTCAGCATCGTGGAACGGTTTGTGTTTACACATCACATGTCCATAAGGCCTGGTGTCCCTCCATCTCCACCCCTACCGCACCATCTCCAGGAACCGTGTGAGGATATTCAAGCTCTACGGGATGGAGAATCACAGGACACCATAAGGACTCCATGCCGAGACGTCTGGCTTGTTGTTTTAGCAAACATGGCAGCCCCTCGCCATACTGAGAGACCCTACTTCTGTATGTGTAGCTCAGTAAATATCGCCCATATCAGTCTACATTTCTCATCCTGACTTGTTTGTGCAAAACAATAGCTCATCTAAAGCTACAGAGAAAACTGGCCTCCTAACAACCACCCGGACAACCCGGTAGACCACCAAAACAGTCCCCATTTGACGAACAGTACTTCAGGCTTTCATCTTTGTTAGCATCTCCGAGAAAGAGCAGGGGTCCGCACTTCATCCACGCTGTCATCTTCAACCACCATACAAAAGATAAAGTGGCCTCCAAACATTAACCCCACAGCTGTTCTGGAGGCTTCTTCCAAACCCGAACACTGCTCCAAGTGCCTGCTCTCTGGAATGGCAACATGATGGAGTCGGCCGAACAGGGATCCGCCAAGATTTATACACACAGATTAGCCTGAGGAGACACTAAGTCAGAAACTAGTGAGGGTCTCTGAATGATAACCCCCAAATTCCAGCTCACTAAGCTCAGGGGTTGCCTCCTTGCTTCGAGTGGAGGATCAGCCTTTCTAGAAGCATGCAGAGGCAACTCTGAACTGAGAAGTAATTCAGAGACTGTTCGTTTTTATAGATAGCAGTTTGTCATACAGTGTCAGAAAGCACATTAGCAAGCCTGTTGGGGATTAGCGAGGCTAGCAGCGTGCTATGGTTTAAGGCTTGAGGCATTATGGATTGATGCCTGAGGCACTATGGTTTAGAGATGATGATGGTAGCTACGTTAGCCTCCACGGCAGTCCTGTCCTGGCTGACGGACTATATTAGGGGCTGTTGGGTAATTCCTGCTGAGGTACTGAGGGTCTAGGCCTCTGGATTTGACTTTAATGAAAGGAGACACCTGAGGCTCTTGATTCGGATGAATCATGGCAGATGGTTTGGATGGGCTGTGCTGTTTTGGAGTATTGGGAGCTGGAAGGGCATCTCCGCTGAGATGCTTCACTCACTCCTCTCCAGACTTGGCTAATAAAACGACAAACGCAGCGATCTAACCGCTCTCAGCTGGGAGAAGCGACTGCAGAGATAACCCGTCACCTCCGCAGGGCGGTGATCTGACACAGCTGGGGAGAGAACGAGAAGAGCAATGGAGGGAATGAGAGAGAACGCTGTTTTCCCTTTTCATGGGGCATAACAACATCCATTTGCACAAAATGCTAAAGGGTGGGAGATGGGATGGCCTAGACCCTCTCACTTGGTACTCAGGCCTCCCCAGATTTCTGACTGCACCTTAGTCCTCCAGTGCCAATGGAATACTCATTCATGGATTCACTGATTCATTTTCTACACCACTTCATTCTTCCGGGATGCATTGGTTGCTGGAGCCTATCCCAGTGTTCAATGGGCGAATGTCAGGAAACACCCCGGACAGGCTGCTAATCCATCGCAGGGCCCAAAAGGAGCAGGCGAAGTACGATAGCAGTGGTACAGAACAATCACAGCAAAATCGTCCTCACCTGCTGGTTCCAGGCATCTATGTCTAGAACTGTGAAAATCTGAGGCCAGCAAATGCATTGCGATGTTCTCCTACTGGCTGTGAGCACAGAGGCTCACACAGAGGTGTTGGGTTATGTCATTTTGAGTCCGGGATCTGGATCATCGAGGGTCTTTTGTTTGATCGAGGCGTCACTGGTGGTGTGGCAACCTCCTCCTGCTGCATGCATGCTCCATAAAGAGAAAAGGTCGGAGCTGAGAACATGGCTTCACCTAACTCTTCGAATGATGGGGGTCACGGTATAGCTTTTAAACAGTGGTAGCTACAAAGATGTTAGAGGCTTTGGGCTACTTGGTGCTTGCTACCCATGGTGGCACAGTGGGTAGTAGCTGATGCCTTAAAGCAGGAAGGGTCTGGGTTCAGTTCCCAGCTCAGGCATCGCAGGGTCCTGTCCAGGGTCTTTCCTGCAGGAATTGGCTCCAGCACGCCCTGCCACCCAGAAGCTTCGAAGATAGATGAATGAATAAAGCCTCTTAGCTGGCAACCGCAACATTTTCCTGTATTAACTACACTATTGCCAAAGGTGTTTACTCACCCATCTGAATTCAGGTGTTCCAATCACTTTCATGGCCACAGGTGTGTAGTCATGGAATTTCCTCCCTACTAAATATTCCACAGTCAACTGTCAGTGGGATTAGAACTGACAGAGTCAATCTCTACAGACCTCTGAACTTCATGTGGCCTTCAGATCAAGGACAGTGAGTTGAGGGCTTCAAGGAACGGGTTTCCATGGCCGAGTACCTACATCTATGGCATTTAGCTGACGCTCTTATCCAGAGCGACTTACAAGACTAACTACATTACAGGTGGACCAGTGTGGTGTTAGGAGTCTTGCCCAAGGACTCTTATTGGTGTAGCACAACATAGTCACCCAGACTGGGAATCGAACCCCAGTCTCCCACATGGTGTGGTATCTCAATGACAAGTGGTGTTATCCATTGCGCCACACTTACCACACGCATCCAAGACTGCATCACCAATCGCAATGCACATCGTTGAATCCGGTGGGGTACAGCGTGCCACCACTTGACTCTAGAGCAGTGAAGATGTGTTCACTGGAGTGATGAATCATGCCTCTCTGCTGGCAATCCGATTGACGAATCTGGGTTTGGCCGTTACCAGGACAACGGTACTTGTCTGATTACGTTTTGTCAAGTGTAAAGTTTGGTGGAGGCGGATTATGGTGTGGGTTGTTTCTCAGGAGTTGGGCTTGAGCATACCAAGAGATTTTGGACAGTTCCATTCCCCCAGCTTTGTGGGAATCCCAATGGATAATGAATGGGATGAATGGGAATAGCGACATATTCAGAAACTTGATGGATGTCAGTGATGACCAACTTGAGTGCTGCTTTCATGGACCCCCCTCTAAAGAGACCTTCCTAGAGCACCCAGAATAACTGATGAGTTATGGCATACGGTACCGCAGTGTTTATCTTCTTTACTGCACCCTGTACACACTGTTCCATTCCAGCATCAGCACATCGGTGGGGGATGCTTTATTCCTTACCTCCTGTTCCCCACACTCTAATCCATCTGTTATTATTACCAATCAAACAAGTCAGCAGGAAGCTGGTTTTCCGACCTTACAGATGTTGCAGCCATATCCTGTGCTGCATGTCCTCTCCACTGAGTGTAATATAAATTCATTTAAACACCAACAGTGGCGTAGACGGCATCCAGCAAGCCTCTGAGTGACAGTAAACGGGGGCTGTAGGCGGTGGGTCTGTGTTTTTCACATTGCAGGAGGGAAATTCGTTTTCCTTCTGTTCCAGATGCTGAGGCCCCACCCCTTTTGTCATAATACATCCAGTTTAGCGTTCTGGGTCAGAAAGCCCATTCTGTAACTGTCAGCAGAGGCTGAATGGACTGGCCAGAGTCCTGCTGGCTGGGGCCTGGTGTGCGCTGGGGGCCGGCCGTGACTTTGGCCCCATCGCTGAATGGGCGGGGGCGCAGCAATGCAAAAGGGGTGGGGGGTGCAGTAGAGGCCATTGCAGCCCAATTTACAATGAGGGCACTGACCGAGAAAAGACAGGAGAAGGACGAGTGATATAGAGTAGGAGGAGAGTGAGGGAAAAGGAAGGGATGAGTTAGAGAGGGAAAGTAAGGAGAGATCAGAAAGAGAGAGAGAGACAGAAAAGAGAGAGAGAGAGACAGGGACAAAAAAGAGAGAGAAAGCTCATACAAACTGCATGACGCCATCCTTAACAATTCTGAAAGCTGATTGGCTAACCTGTGAAAGTGCATTGCATATGTTCCAATGTATGCAATGACCACAGCAGGACTGTCCACTGCATACTACTGTAGACCAGTTCAACAGGTCACTGTACATACTGTCCACAGCACACCAATTTACCTGTCTACCGTAAGTTCTGTCCACAGGTCGCCCATTCTGTATTCCACTGTCCACAGCACACCAGTTTAACTGTCCACTGTGTGTACCATCTACAGGTCTCCTATTCAGTAGGCCACTGTCCACAGCACACCAGTTTAACTGTCCACTGTGTGTACCATCTACAGGACACCTATTCAGTAGTCCACTGTCCACAGCACACCACTTTAACTGTCCACTGTGTGTGCCATCTACAGGTCACCCATTCAGTAGTCCACTGTCCACAGCACACCACTTTAACTGTCCACTGTGTGTACCATCTACAGGACGCCCATTCAGTAGTCCACTGTCCACAGCACACCACTTTAACTGTCCACTGTGTGTACCATCTACAGGTCACCCATTCAGTAGTCCAGTGTTCAAAGTACACCAGTTTAACCGCCCACTGTATGTGCCATCTACAGGTCACCCATTCAGTAGTCCAGTGTTCAAAGTACACCAGTTTAACCGTCCACTGTATGTGCCATCTACAGGTCACCCATTCAGTAGTCCAGTGTTCAAAGTACACCAGTTTAACCGTCCACTGTATGTGCCATCTACAGGACACCCATTCAGTAGTCCACTGTCCACAGCACACCAGTTTAACCGTCCACTGTATGTGCCATCTACAGGACACCCATTCAGTAGTCCACTGTCCACAGCACACCAGTTTAACTGTCCACTGTGTGTACCATCTACAGGTCACCCATTCAGTAGTCCACTATCCACAGCACACCACTTTAACTGTCCACTGTGTGTACCATCTACAGGTCACCCATTCAGTAGTCCAGTGTTCAAAGTACACCAGTTTAACCGTCCACTGTATGTGCCATCTACAGGTCACCCATTCAGTAGTCCAGTGTTCAAAGTACACCAGTTTAACCGTCCACTGTATGTGCCATCTACAGGTCACCCATTCAGTAGTCCAGTGTTCAAAGTACACCAGTTTAACCGTCCACTGTATGTGCCATCTACAGGTCACCCATTCAGTAGTCCAGTGTTCAAAGTACACCAGTTTAACCGTCCACTGTATGTGCCATCTACAGGTCACCCATTCAGTAGTCCAGTGTTCAAAGTACACCAGTTTAACTGTCCACTGTGTGTACCATCTACAGGTCACCCATTCAGTAGTCCACTGTCCACAGCACACCACTTTAACTGTCCACTGTGTGTACCATCTACTGGTCACCCATTCAGTAGTCCAGTGTTCAAAGTACACCAGTTTAACCGTCCACTGTATGTGCCATCTACAGGACACCCATTCAGTAGTCCACTGTCCACAGCACACCAGTTTAACTGTCCACTGTGTGTACCATCTACAGGACACCCATTCAGTAGTCCACTGTCCACAGCACACCAGTTTAACTGTCCACTGTATGTACCATCTACAGGTCACCCATTCAGTAGTCCACTGTCCACAGCACACCAGTTTAACTGTCCACTGTGTGTAGCATCTACAGGTCGTCCATTCAGTAGTCCACTGTCCACAGCACACCACTTTAACTGTCCACTGTATGTACCATCTACAGGTCACCCATTCTCATGTCCCCACTGTCCACAGCACACCAGTTTAACTGTCCACTGTGTGTACCATCTCCAGGTCGCCCATTCCGTAGGCCACTGTCCACAGCACACCAGTTTAACTGTCCACTGTGTGTACCATCTACAGGACACTGTCCACAGCACACCAGTTTAACTGTCCACTGTGTATACCATCTACAGGTCGCCCATTCAGTAGTCCACTGTCCACAGCACACCACTTTAACTGTCCACTGTATGTACCATCTACAGGTCGCCCATTCAGTAGTCCACTGTCCACAGCACACCACTTTAACTGTCCACTGTATGTACCATCTACAGGTCACCCATTCAGTAGTCCACTGTCCACAGCACACCAGTTTAACTGTCCACTGTGTGTACCATCTCCAGGTCGCCCATTCCGTAGGCCACTGTCCACAGCACACCAGTTTAACTGTCCACTGTGTGTACCATCTACAGGACACTGTCCACAGCACACCAGTTTAACTGTCCACTGTGTGTACCATCTACAGGTCTCCTATTCAGTAGTCCACTGTCCACAGCACACCAGTTTAACTGTCCACTGTGTGTACCATCTACAGGACACCCATTCCGTAGGCCACTGTCCACAGCACACCAGTTCAACTGTCCCCTAAACGTACTGTCAATGGACACCCTTGCTGTAATTCACTGTCCACAGGATACCAATACAACCGTCCACTGCACACACTGTTTTGGAAAGCAGTGAAATCATACAGACGGTAATTGTATGAAGTGCAGGCTAATTGTAGGCTGTAGGAGCAGCTACAGAGAGTAACGGCCTGCGTGTCATTGCAGACCTGTTTCTGTGCGCTCTCTGATTGTATGTCATCGAGCCGTCTCAATAAACATCACTAATTTCTTAGAGCATGTTATAAATGTAAATGCCTTTGCAGTGATGAAGTAAACGCAGGGGAGTGATGATGCGGCAGAGGGAGAGACTGTGTTTATGTTTCAGATACAGCTGTGAGCAAGAAGAGTTCTCTCTCTCTCTCTCTCTCTCCCTCCCTGTCCCTCTCCCTCTCTCTCTCTTTCTCCGTCTCTCTCTCTCTCTCTCTCCTTCCCAGAGGCACTGACATTCTGACCACAGATTGTCTGCTGTGTACATTTCGTTTGTGGAATGGAAGACTGGAGAGGTCCAGGAAATATCATATGTCAGCCGGACGAAATTCCTGCAGCCATATACCCACAAACCTTCATTCTTCAGCAGGGCCCGGAACTGGACAAAGTGCTTTATTACACTGGCTTTGTTCTGGGAGGATAATACCGGGAGGAAAGAAAGTGTGCACATGCACAAACCAAGTTATTCATATGCGGCCTAATAGCTGAAAATAACCAATAGATATAGTGGAGAGGTGCATGTACACGTAGCTATTGGTGGCAGTGTATAGAAGAAGGCAGGCACCAGGAATCTGAAGGATCTAAGAGACCCACAAGGACCACGGAGAGAGAAAACCGATGAGTAGTCCAACCTGCACAGAGTGACCCAACAGCCATCATTGTGGACATCCAGTGAGCAGTGATGTCCGCCACGAGTCATCCTGTACCATTTACAGATGCATGCACTGCATGCACACAGACTTGTACTACGACCACCCTTAACACCACGTCAGCGTCGCCAAAGACTGCAGTGGTCTCGTGCCAGACTGTCATGGAGTTACTCAGAATGGCAGCTAGTCAGCAGCGGGATGAACAGAAGGCCTGGCATCCCTCCACCTCCACTCCTACAGCAACATCTGCAAGACCTGTGTGAGGATATTCAAGCTGCATGGGATGGATTATCACAGGTCACCATTAGGTAGAGCAGCGGGAGAAAGCAGAGAGGGGCAGAAAGAGAGACAGAGAGAAAAGGAGAGAGAGAAAGCAGAGACAGAAAGAGGGACTGAGAGAGAAAGACAGAGAGAAAGAGCAAGACAAAGAGACAGAGAGAGAAAGTGGAGGGAGAAAGCAGAGAGGCAGAGATACAGAAAGAGAGACAACATTAGAGTGTGAGTGAAAAAGAGACAGAGAAAGAGAGAGAGAGAGAATGTGGAGGGAGAAAGCAGAGAGAGGCAGAAAGAGAGACAGAGAGAGAGACAAAAAGTGAGAGGGAGAGAGTGCAAAAGAGACAGAGAAAGAGCGAGAGAGAAAGAGAGAGAGACACAGGGAGAGAGAAAGTAGAGGGAGAAAGCAGAGAGGCAGAGAGACAGAAAGAGAGACAACGTGAGAGTGTGAGTGAGAAAGAGCGAGAGCGAGAGCGAGAGAGAGAGAGAGAGAGAGAGAGAGAGAGAGAGAGACAAAGAGAGAGAAAGTGGAGGGAGAAAGCAGAGAGAGGCAGAGAGACAGAAAGAGAGACAAAGTGAGAGTGTGAGTGAAAAAGAGACAGAGAAAGAGAGAGAGAGAGAGAGAGAGAGAGAGAGAGAGAGAGAAAGAGAAAGAGAAAGTGGAGGGAGAAAGCAGAGAGAGGCAGAGAGACAGAAAGAGAGACAAAGTGAGAGTGTGAGTGAAAGAGAGAGAGAGAGAGAGAGAGAGAGAGAGAGAGAAAGAGAGAGAGAAAGTGGAGGGAGAAAGCAGAGAGAGGCAGAGAGACAGAAAGAGAGACAACGTGAGAGTGTGAGTAAAAAAGAGACAGAGAAAGAGCGAGAGAGAGAGAGAGAGAAAGAGAGAGAGAGAGAGAGACAAAGAGAGAGACAAAGTGGAGGGAGAAAACAGAGAGAGGCAGAGAGACAGAAAGAGAGACAACGTGAGAGTGTGAGTGTGCAAAAGAGACGGCGAAAGAGCAAGAGAGACAGACGGAGACAGAAACGGAGAGAGACACAGCGAGGGAGAATGTGGAGGGAGAAAGCAGAGAGAGGCAGAAAGAGAGATGGAGAGACAGAGAAAGAGTGAGAGAGACAGACAGAGACAGAGAGAGAGAGAGACACAGCGAGGGAGAATGTGGAGGGAGAAAGCAGAGAGAGGCAGAAAGAGAGATGGAGAGACAGAGAAAGAGTGAGAGAGACAGACAGAGACAGAGACAGAGAGAGAGAGGGGAATAAATTACAATGGAAGTTCCATAATGAAAACCCGTAAGCCGTATCTGCGTTGGCTGCATCTCCAGTAGAGACCTAAGCTGTCTGTAGTAGCTGAAAGTGTGCAGGAGCTATTTTGAGGAAGCCTATGTGAACACTAGATCTCGGAAACAGTGGGGTCAGCAGAGTCCCGGAGATGAAGGTCAGCCTGGTGCAAGAGTATGTGGTCAGAGGCCTGAGGAGAGGCCACTTAGCCAAAATGATACTTGTAGACCATAACATCAGCTCCAAAAGTCTGGAAGAGAAAACACACTGCGGTCGGACAGAAGGGTCCACATGGAGGGGCTTCTCAGGTTCTTAGTGGTTAGCTGGGCTCGGTCCTTCCCTCCATTCAGCATGCCAACCTGCTTCATTACCTATGCATGTCAGTTCTTACGCCAGACAAACCCTTTGGCCTGCATATCCATGCACGTGCATAGTGCTGCATGCGCGCCACGACTCTAAGTAAACGTACTGTGGCAGGAGCCATGAAACGCTATACAGGTGCATGAAGCTGGAGACAGATCTGAGTGTACATCAGTCCCTGTTTAGACAAACTACAACTGGAGGACATTCAGGACATCATTCAAACATCTGCCTGCCTTAGGTTCACCCATTACCTTCTGGATGCTCCACAGTGCTTCTGGGAAAACGTTCTATGGGCACAGTATGACTCAAATGCACAACATTATGTTTGGGGAAAAATGGACACTGACCTCAACCCAGCTGTGAAGCATGGTGGCGGGAGCATCACGATCCGGGGCTGCTTTGCTGGACCAGGGCCTGGAGGCAGTAGGCCATGATATCATGCTGAAGAGACGCAAGTAAGTCGTGACCCTATGGAGATGATGTCTCGGTATGGAGGTGTAGAGGTTCCTAATGGTGTCCTGTGATAATCCATCCCATGCAGCTTGAATATCCTCACACAGTTCCTGCGAATGGTGCGGTAGGGGTGGAGGTGGAGTGACACCAGGCCCTCTGGACAAGTGACAACAAACTGGAGGCACTATGGTCATTTTGGTGGGCTTTCCCTTAAAATATCAATTTTCCTCCCTAGAATAAAAAAAATCGGCTCATTAATAGTCATCTTTATGAGACAGCATATTAGGTTTAGTTAATTAGTCTATATTTTCAGATGATAAGTTATTAATTTGACATACAGGGGTTGGACAATGAAACTGAAACACCTGGTTTTAGACCACAGTCATTTATTAGTATGGTGTAGGGCCTCCTTTTGCGGCCAATACAGCGTCAGTTGGTCTTGGGAATTACATATACTGCGTCCTGCACAGTGGTCAGAGGGATTTTAAGCCATTCTAGTTAGGATCTCTCCAAGAGCATGACAGGGCAATCCTGAAAACAGGGAGAAGAAAACTAAGGTCAACAGCAAACAACCTACAGAGGACTCGGAACGGTGTTCATGGATGGATGGATGCCACAAAGTTAGCCACTGCTGTCCAAGAAACATCGCTGCCTGCCTCAAGTTCATCCATTACCTTCTGGATGCTCCACAGTGCTTCTGGGAAAACGTTCTATGGGCACAGTATGACTCAAATGCACAACATTATGTCTGGAGAAAAATGGACACCGACCTCAACCCAGCTGTGAAGCATGGTGGCGGGAGCATCATGATCCGGGGCTGCTTTGCTGGACCAGGGCCTGGAGGCAGTAGGCCATGATATCATGCTGAAGAGACGCAAGTAAATCCGCTAGAACAAGAGGAAGCCCTTTGTTTTGGAATGACCAAGTCAGAGTCATGACCCTATCGAGATGATGTCTCGGTATGGAGGTGTAGAGGTTCCTAATGGTGTCCTGTGATAATCAATCCCATGCAGCTTGAATATCCTCACACAGTTCCTGTGAATGGTGCGGTAGGGGTGAAGGTGGAGTGACACCAGGCCCTTTGGACAAGTGACAACAAACTGGAGGCACTATGGTCATTTTGGCACTGACCATAGTGCCTCCACACATTTGCTAGTTGTTGGTCTCCACCAAGACAAAAGCGGGACTGGTTACTGAAGATGACCCGCCGCCATTCTGAGTCACTCCATGGCAGTCTGGCACGACACCATTGCATCGCTGGTGATGTTGACCTGGTGTTAAGGACAGTCGTCGTAACGGTCTGTGTGCATGGGCATTTTGGACAATTCCATGCTCCCAACTTTGTGGGAGGAGTTTGGGGACATGGATGAGCCAGTTGGGTGTGGAAGAACTGGAGTGACCTGCACCTCAACCCCGATAGAACACCTTTGGGCGTAGACTGCAAGCCAGGCCTTCTCATCCAACATGAGCGTCCGACCTGACAAATGAGCCTCTGGAAGAATGGTCAAAAATTCCCATGGACACATTCCTAAACGTTCCGGAAAGACTTCCCAGAAGAGTTGAAGCTGTTATAGCTGCATCATCTCTGACGATGTTGACCTGGTGTTAAGGACAGTCGTTGTAGCGGTCTGTGTGCACGTAGCCCTGCGTTGTGCAGCCGTCTGGTGCTGGCAGTAGTACAGGACGACTCATTGAGGCATCACTGCTCACTGGATGTCTGCAGTAGCGGCTGTTGGGCCAGTCAGGTACAACGGTACGGCCCGTCCTTGCCTACGTCACATGCATGGCCAACTGTTGGTTGATTCCTTCTAGGTGCAACTACTTTCTTGATGATGAGTGTTCATGGGAAATCTAGCGGACTAGTCTTTTGCACTATTCAGACGAAACCTTATCATGCTGTGTGCAGTACAACCTCTTTTACTGGAAGCTGATATGAAAACACTTTTGATATAATATTCGGGAATTATTGCTCCACTTTCCATTTTGCCGGACTGCTGTATAACTACAACGGAGCACTCAAGGTTGTGTGTTATCTTGAATAACATCAAGGCTGTGATGGTCTACGTACTTGACTTTACCTCCCACCTCCAGCCGAAGATGTTTTCTGTGATAATGCAACAGATGGGCTGCAACCATAAGTGCAATAACTCCAACTTCAACAGCATGTAGTAACACCAGACCGAAACCTGCAGCCCTATGTTTTCCCTTTCATTTGAGTGAACTTTAAAACAGGGTTCTATACCCCAAGCTTTAATTGCTACGAAAGAGTGCACTGGAGGGTGGAGCATAGATATCTTACAGGCTTCAAAAGCTACACTATACTACCAAAAGTATTCAGTCAACCATCCAGATCATTGTATTCAGGCTGTGCCACTCACTTCCATGGCCACAGGTGTATAAAACCAAGCCTAGGTGCCTCTAGGTCACTCTCAGGAGCTCAGTGAATTTCATGATACCATGTCAGGACGCCACCTTTGCAACAAGTCCAGTCGTGAACTTTTCTCACAGTGAACGGTCAATGGGATTATAACAAAGTGGCAATGATTGGGAATGACTGCAACTCGGTGGATGATGAGGTGCATAGTGTGCAGAGGTCGCCAACTTCCTGGAAAGTCAATTGCTACAGACCTCCAAACGTCATGTGGCCTTCAGATTAGCCCTAGAACATTGCGCAGAGAGCTTCACGAAATGGGTTTCCATGGATGAGCAGGGGTAGCCAGGCCCTACATCACCAAGCACAATGCAAAGTGTTGAATACGTTGGACTCTAGAGCAGTGGACATGTGTTCTCTGGAGTGACGCTTCTGAATCACGGTATCCCATCTGGCAATGCGATGGACAAGTCTGGGTTTGGTGGAGAGGGGGATTTTGATTATGGTGTTGGGGTGTTTTTCAGGAGTTGGGCTCGGCCCCATTAAGAACTCTCTGCTTCAGCAGACCAGGAGACTTTGGACAACTCCACGCTCCCAACTTTGTGGGAACAGTTTGAGGACTGCCCCTTGACTGCACACCAACTTTGTGGGAACAGTTTGGGGACGGCCCCTTCCTGGACTGGCCTGCACCTCAACCCCGATAGAACACCTTTGGGATGAATTAGGGCAGAGACTGCGAGCCAGGCCTTCTCGTCCAACCTCAGTGTCCGACCTGACAAATGTGCTTCTGGAGGAATGGTGAAAAATTCCCTTGAACATGCGGTTATAGCTGCATAGGGTGGGCCGACATCATATTAAACCCTATGGATTGAGAATGGGATGTCTCCAGAGTTCATATGCGTGTGGAAGCAGACGAGCGATGCTGTTGGTAATGTAGTGTACGAGCTGTACTGCCTCGTATAGTACACCATATGCCGGATCACCTTGAAACACTGTGTCCCAGCAAAGCTTCCTCTTGGCCTCAGTGGTGGAGGAGTTCACATAGTGAGATCTATCTGATTGAGAGGTTCATTGGTTGTTCCATCCTCTAAAGACCTTTCGTTCATTTGTGTTTGTCAACACTACTGACAGAACAATACAACAGATCAGGGTTCCTTTGTTTGCCTGTTTGTTTTTTGTGCCAGAATCTTTTCACTGGGTGCTCGTTTTCCCCATTTCTAAGCACTTTCATCACTGAGCATAAGAGCGTGGAAGCACTCTTGGCTTCTGATTTCTCCTCCTTACTGGTTCCACTTCATCAGCAGAGAGGAACATTCAGAAAAGCAAACTAAGCCTCCTAGGAAATTCACACCAGCAGAAACTGACAATCTTCATCACTGCCTAATGTAACTCTAAATGTCGATTCCCACATTTCCAGTAGCAAGTTTATTTTTGGTGGGCTTTCCCTTAAAATATCAATTTTGCTCCCTAGAATAAAAAAAATCGGCTTATTAATAGTCATCTTTATGAGACAGCATATTAGGTTTAGTTAATTAGTCTATATTTTCAGATGATAAGCTATTAATTTGACACACAGGGGTTGGACAATGAAACTGAAACACCTGGTTTTAGACCACAGTCATTTATTAGTATGGTGTAGGGCCTCCTTTTGCGGCCAATACAGCGTCAGTTGGTCTTGGGAATGACATATACTGCGTCCTGCACAGTGGTCAGAGGGAGTTTAAGCCATTCTTCTTGCAGGATAGTGGCCAGGTCACTACGTGATGCTGGTGGAGGTTCGTCCTTCTTGGTGGTATGCTGACATTACCCTGGATACCGTGGCTCTTGATACATCACAAAGACTTGCTGTCTTGGTCACAGATGCGCCAGCAAGACGTGCACCAACAGTTTGTCCTCTTTTGAACTCTGGTATGTCACCCATAATGCTGTGTGCATTGCAGTATTTTGAGCAGAACTGTGCTCTTACCTGCTAACTGAACCTTCACACTCTGCTCTTACTGGTGCAATGTGCAATTAATGAAGATTGGCCACCAGGCTGGTCCAATTTAGCCATGAGACCTCCCACAGTAAAATGACAGGTGTTTCAGTTTCATTGTCCAACCCCTGTAGTAGGTCAATTCAGTGTTAAGTTTAAATATGACATTCTAAGTCATTATTTTGACATGTTAAGTTGATATTTTTAAAAAATACTGGCTATTATTTTGACATCTTCACTTTTATAAGAGAATAAGTAACTAGTCTGACATAGCAGTTGACTTTTACAGGACACTAAGTCACTTTTATGACATATGTCATTATTTTGACATAGTAAGTCAATACTGGGAGAAAATAATCGTTTTCATATAGTCAGCCACTTTAAAGAGATAATAAGTGTTGTTTGTGTTTTGATATAGTATGTTAATATCTTCAAAACAAACGAAACGACTTTTACAGGATACTAATCATTATTTGACATAGTAAGTCAATACCACGAGAAAGAAAAAGTGATTGATTGATTTTTAATTTTCATTAGTCATTACATTGTTGAAGAAATCCATATTTTCTTCCAGTCAATATTTTGAGAAAAATGAAGTATTTATTGTGCCATACCGGGTTAATATTTAGAAAGAAAATCATTCAACAGGTTCAGTTGATATTTTGAGAAAATATATCATTAATTTAATATAGCAAGTCACTTTTACAAGACACTATAAGACCCCTAAAGTAAAAAAAAAAGTTTCAACATAAAAAAAACACAGATAACAGATTAAGTCAATATTTTATAAATAAATAAAGCATAGTACATCATCGTTTCAGATAGTAAGTAACTATTGTTACAGTATGTTGCTTTTATGGTATTAAAAGTTATAGTTTTGATGTAGTAAGTCAACAAAAACATTTTGACTATAGAAGCTCTTATGAAACGATAATATATGGCAATGTATTGGAAAATATAGTGCAATATATTAAATAATATAATGTCATATATGGGAAACAAGTGCATATATTTTGCATATATTTATATAGTGATATATACATTACAATATATTGTATAATACATAAGGAGTTGCCACTTTTCATATATTGTATGTATGGTAGTATAATATATATTTACTTATATACTGTAATATATTTCATTTTATATGTAATAGACATCATATGTATTTCTCCATATGTGTTAGCATATATGATAATATATATAGTTTTATATATGTGAGAATATATACATCCTGTATATTACCACATGTATGTATGAAAATATTCTCACACATATAAAACTACATACAGGGGTCGGACAATGAAACTGAAACACCTGTCATTTTAGTGTGGGAGGTCTCATGGCTAAATTGGACCAGCCTGGTGGCCAATCTTCATTAATTGCACATTGCACCAGTAAGAGCAGAGTGTGAAGGTTCAGTTAGCAGGTAAGAGCACAGTTCTGCTCCAAATACTGCAATGCACACAGCATTATGGGTGACATACCAGAGTTCAAAAGAGGACAGATTGTTGGTGCACGTCTTGCTGGCGCATCTGTGACCAAGACAGCAAGTCTTTGTGATGTATCAAGAGCCACGGTATCCAGGGTAAAGTCAGCATACCACCAAGAAGGACGAACCTCCACCAGCATCACGTAGTGACCTGGCCACTATCCTGCAAGAGGAATGGCTTAAACTCCCTCTGACCACTGTGCAGGACGCAGTATATGTCATTCCCAAGATGAACTGACGCTGTACTGGCCTCAAAAGGAGGCCCTACACCTACTAATAAATGATTGTGGTCTAAAACCAGGTGTTTCAGTTTCACTGTCCAACCCCTGTATATATTATCATATATGCTAACACGTATGGAGAAATACATATGATGTCTATTACATATAAAATGAAATATATTACAGTATATAAGTAAATATATATTATACTACCATACATACAATATATGAAAAGCGGCAATTCCTTATGTATTATACAATATATTGTAATATATTTATCACTATATAAATATATGCAAAATATATGCACTTGTTTCCCATATATGACATTATATTATTTAATATTATTAATATTAATGTTATCGTTACTAAGTTGTAATTTTTACAAGGTAGCTGAATGTTTTGGCGGAAAGAGTCCTAATTTTGACATGCTAAGTCAAACTGTAGCTAGAAACAGGAGGAAAGGAGAAACAGTCTATTCTCCTCTACATGGTGACATGGGCCTGGATATCAAATGGTTATCACTGCATATAGTTCTTTAAGGATCTAATTGGCTATAGCTACATATTCACTCCTTAAACCTCCTTCCTGCACTCTGATTGGCTAGTGCCACATGTCCTCCCACGATCTGATTGGCTAAGTATAGCTACTTCAGTGTAAATGAAGTGGTGTCCAAGTACTTTTGGCCATATTGTGTGGTTCAGACACGCTTGCTGTTAGGCGTTTGCTTCTGTGCTGTTGGCTGTGAAGCTAGCATTGCTAACAAGTAATGGAATCCTATGGCCTAGCATTTAGCATTGGGGTTTCTGAGACAGCAGTCAAAGTCTGGACTCTTATTCTGTTCACTCTGTGACTCAAACCGTTCATCTTGGTGCTGACCACGGTGCCTCCACACACGGATTCATTGGTCGTCTACACAAAGACGTAAGTGCGACTCGTAGCTGAAGTTGACCCGCTGACATTCTGAGTCACTTCATGACAGTCTAGTATAGCTACTTCAGTGTAAATGACTTAGCATCATGTTTGGAGCCTATAGAAAGCTGCACCTCTGTTTTCACACGTCCTCGTTTTCTTAATGGAGTGATTATGCTCCGGCAAAGCGTAACCCCCACTAATAAGCCCCTTGCCTCCAGTGGGGGTGAACTCTCTCCTCCTTTAATTGACTCGACTTCATTTTGAAGTTACACTAATGAGCTTAAGATAGAGAAATATATCAGAGCAAATTGAGCAAAGCGGTGTCATATATTTCATCAAACCATCTGTTTTAAGCCTGGAGGTTCATCGTAAGGCGTGGTCAGAGGTCAGCCTATGTGTATACCATGAGAGCACATTAGAAGGCCTGTGGCGTACCTCTCTTTGGACAAAAATACATTTTAAAAGGGGTAATTATCAACGAATAAGCAAGAACAAAAATTCCACAATCAAGTAATGGTGCGCTAATGATGGAGAACCTGGCACGGTATCAAACTGCTCCACAGCTGTCTGCTTATAACCCACAGGGCCTACCATTAAGAGAGCAGTTTGGTTTTATATGCACAGCACTGACTAGTAATGATCTCCCACTAATAGGGCCGCTTAACGATCTGTCTTCAAGGCAAGGCGCTGCAGGCTGATTTGGCTCTTGCTTCTCTGACATGTCATTTAACATGCCAGCAACTACACAGTTCTACATTCAGAGCTGAATACACTCATCACCAAAAGAACAACTGCACCCAGAAGGAGGTGTGGGATTGCAGGGCTGTTGGGAAGGAAGATAAAGGTGACCAGGATCAATAACTGATGATACATTTAGACTGATATGATCAATATTCATTGAGCTACACATACAGAAGTCTGTCTCTCAGTATGGCGTCGGGCCACCATGTTCGCTAACCCAACTAGCCAGACATCTCGGTATGGAGCTGTAGAGGTTGCTAATGGTGTCCTGTAATAATCCATCCCATTCAGCTTGAATATTCTCACACAGTTCCTACAGATGGTGCAGTAGGGGTGGAGGTGGAGGGACACCAGGCCTTCTGGACATCAAACCATCTTGGTGCCAACCACGGATTTGTTAGTCGTCCCCACACGGAACTCATCACTGAAGATGACCTGCTTCCATTCTGAGTCAGTCCATGACAGAGTGGCACGACACCATTGCAGTCCTTGGCGATGTCGACGTGGTGTTAGGGGCAGCCATAGCAAGAGTCTGCGTGCATGTAGTCCTGCGCTGTGCAGCGGTTTGCCAATGGAGCTGGCACCAACAGGGTGACTCATGGAGGACACCACTGCTCACTGAATGTCCACAATTGTGGCTGTTGGGTCAATCTGCGCATGTCGGACCATGAGTTGGTTCCCTCCTTTCCATGGTTTGCATAGATCATTCATGTCACTGCTGTGTGGCTTCTTCTGTCCACTGTAGCAAACAGCATGCTCTGGTAGCATCCACACGACTGGCACGGCGTGCAACATGTGGATTAGACCATCCCGCTTTCCTGAAACATCCCAGAATGGGATTTCTGGTGGTGTTCCCAGAATGGACCAACAGTTGGTGTGGTGCCGACTTTACCAAGCCACGGGCCCGAAATACTGTATGCTTGCTATCATTTGAAATTTGGGTGGAATTCCTCTGTAATTTAAAACTGACCAGCTGACTTTCAAACATAGCTCCCCAAACCCCACCCCCACCAACCCGTTCTCTTTCTCTACGTCTAGCCCACATTTGCAGCAGACAGCTTTCTCTACACTATGTCAGTCTATAAGACATCCTGTACAGCTCAGGCTTTATTTTAGGCTTTCACGAGGTCCCGCTGGCCACACACTTTCCTTTGTAGTTCTGTGTACCAAACGCTGCCCCGAATCCCTCCCGCGTCTGCGGTTTCCTGCACCCATCCATCTGCACGAGATTTTCAACAGCCTCTCAAAGGGAAACAGCAGAGGACGAACGTGTGTATATATATCTCAGCAATAAACGTCAGCGTACGGCTTCAACACGATGAGGTTACGACTGGACAAACGAGGCAACGATGTCTCGTGAAGTTTGGAACTGGAGCTACGAGGCTAATGTAGCTAACCAGCACTGAGCACAACCCAGGCTAGCACTGTTTTTAGCTTGGCAGCTTACTCATAGCTAACAAACACCGCCAGACACCACATAAGTCAATGTGTTAACAACTTAGCGTGATGCTAATCAGCTCCCACAAAGAGACATCATGCCGTTTTGTTGGGCAACCATGCAAATCCGACACAGAGCCAACATCCTTGCTCAAAAAGTTACAAATGCCTTTGAAATGTTGCATAAGAGCTCGCAGGAGCCTCCGCTTGCGCCCCGACCCCTCTAATGACCTAATTATCTCTGTGAGAAGGAGGGAGCACTGACCTCAACGGAAGCTCTAGGAGCTGATAAAGCGCAGGAGAAGAGGAAATGTTCTGTCCTATTACACGGTGCTATCAAAGGAGCCGAGGGGAACTCCAGGGACAGCATGGCAAAGGACAATGGGCAACCAGGGTGTTCCTCGTCCCCCTCCCCCACTACTCTGATACCAACCACCAAGAGAGACTAAAAAGGGAGAGAGAGTATGGGGACAAAATTATGGGGACACCTGACCCCTTATTTAAGCTTATTGGATATCCCGTTCCAAATCCATGGAGCCCTCTTCCAGAAATAACAGCCTCCACTCTTGTGTCTGTGTTCTCATTCAGTCAAAAAGCCTTGGTGTTGGATGAGAAGGCCCGGTTCTGTGGGGTTCTCCGGTAGCTAGAGTTTCGCTGGCTTCCACCAAACTCAGGTTCATCCAACGGGCTGCCAAAAAGCCAAGCCTGATTTACCACTCCAGAGGTGTTGTGCCTTACACCACCCCAGTCGACGTTTGGGATCCCAGGCTTGTGTGGCGTAGAAACCCATTTCATACAGCTCCCAATTGGAACTGTGGAACAAACAGTGAGTGATCCAGCATAGGCCAGGTGATTTCATAAGTGGAATGGGCTTCAGCACTTGCCCCGTGGCATCCGCATACTTTTGGCCATATGTGTAGTTAAGACACACTTGGTGTTAAACGTTTGCTTCTGTGCTGTTGGCTATGAAGCTAGCATTGCTAACAAGTAATGGAATCCTATGGCCTAGCATTTAGCATTGGGGTTTCTGAGACAGCAGTCAAAGTCTGGACTCTTATTCTGTTCGCTCTGTGACTCAAACCGTTCATCTTGGTGCTGACCACGGTGCCTCCACACAGGGATTCATTGGTCGTCTCCAACAAGACATAAGTGGGAATCGTAGCTGAGGTTGACCGACTGACATTCTAAGTCACTCCTTGGCAGTCGGGCATGACACCGATGCAGTCTTTGGCGACGTTGACGTGGTGTTGAGGACAGCCGTCGTAGTGTTGCTGGCACTAACAGGATGACTCATGGAGGCATTGCTGCTCACTGATTGTCCCCATTCGCAGCTGTTGGGTCAGTCAGGTACAGTGATAACACCTGTCCTTGCTCTCGTCACATGTGTGGTTGAGTCATTCGCATGTCTCACAATGTCAAACACACCCACCAAGTTTAATTCCAGTTGGTTGATTCTTTCTGGGTACATTCATTTGTGCATCTAAGGGTGTCTCCTTTGAAAGTGCCATTTGTAATTCAGACAAATCTGATTAACTTAAGGGTTTACTGGTGCACTGGTCTAATTGGATGAACTTCACATGTGCCTAACCCTGTACTAGAATTCCTAGAAAGTTCCTAGATCAAGTGTGGTTACTTGCTTACTTCATAAAGAGACTACTATGCTGCCAAGTCTATGGAAAACCAAACAGCCCCTTTGGTTTTAGCCCCAATTCCGTGCACTCCCACAGTCCGGTTGGAAGTCTTGCCCAAGCGAGCATCGCAATTTCAAGTGCTTGTCACCCTACTGAACGCCAAAGACTCAGACAGCGTTCGACATGCCGTCCTTCTTAGCCAGAGGCTCTATTTGCCATTCAAACACACTTCCACTAAAGCACTGGGATCCGGTATGTGTCCCAAAATTACACACCCTGTCATTTTGTTATTCTTAGGCTGAAATTGGGAATTATTCGCCAACCGCACCACAACAGCACCGAGAGGCCAACTGCTTCATAATGTACCATACAGCCGCTCGTATTTCAGGATCCCTCGGAAGCCGAGTGGACAAAGGGTTCAATAAACAAGGCTATCATTATATTTCATTAGGAGGGTTGATGGGAGGGTCTATGGCTCTTTTAAAGGGGGGAATTCCAGTCATCAAAACATCTAGGCATAACTCAACGCTTGAGATGTATACAGAGTCATTTGTTCAGAGTGGTTTGATGTGAACTGGTGCACTGTGTACTGTAAAGTTAATGACTCAGGCTTCTTCACACTCGTGGACATAGGAACCAGAAGTCACCATGCACTCAACACAAACCGAGACTTTTATTTACTATGCAGACCAACAAGGAGCTTTTTATATTTGATGTTGATAATAAATAGTGGCTTTCCTTCGGTGGTCTGTTTTGCCTCCGCACACCATGCATGTGCCAAAGTCTTATCGTCTTATCTCGAAACTATCATGAAGCAACGTCTCAGGCATCAAGCAACGCATTCATAACCATTCCATATAATAACTGCCTCTGTGGGAGCTTTTAGAGGCATTCAGTCTTCAGATGTCTGGGTCCCATCACCAACACCATCACCACCACCACTGTGAATACTCTGACTTTCTTTCGAATGGAGCGTTTTCCGATCAAACCACTCTAAATGGCTTTGCCGGAATCGTAACGTTTGATATCTCCTTTTATCTGTTGTTTCCGATGACCATGTCCCTCACACATAGAGGGTTAGGTTTGGGTTTATATGTTTGAAATGAATGCCACCAAACTGTCTTATGCTCCGCCTACCAATGTATTCTTTCACAGAGAGGTGGAAACACCTTAACGGAATTTTGGCAACACGTTGTTTTGCACTTACCTTGAGTTTCCAGGTTTAAGTGCTGTGCAACTGGACTAACTAAACCATTCCAATGCCCTGGCAGAGTCCAAGGTGGGGACAGAGGGTGTGCCCATCCACAATGAGCCTGTTAGCATGGCGGATGCATTCAAGCTACATGTGCCAACCTAGCTCCTCTGGCAGCAGCGCACCCAGGAACTCATTTTCTCTGCTGTGCTAAGTACCGGTAACACACACACTCACACACGTGTGTTTATTATGGATATGGTTTGTCGGGATGTGTGTTCAGTGGTTTTTGTGTGTGGGTGAAGTGTGTGGCTAGCAGTGACCTCCTTTACGGGTTCAGTGATTTGCATCAAGAGCCTGAGCAGAAGGTCAAAGAACCCTGCAAGACAGTGACAAGGAAGAACAATCGGAGGCAAGGAGTAAGGAAGGAGAGGATGGAAGAAGAGGATAAAAGAAGAGGATGCAGCACAAAGTCTGGCAGCACAGCCTGGCGGAGGACAATGAAAACTTTGGCAGCTTAGATGACGTCCGGCAGAAGATCTGCCAGCAGGACGGGGCCGCATGACCCCTGGCCCTCCAGCGATGCTACTAACTGAAGGCTGAGCCGAGTGTGATGGTTCAGCTGGAACATCAGGAATTTTAAAAAGCAGAGCGATTGAGTTCCTGGATGCACTGCTGCCAGAGGAACTAGACTGACACATAAGCCAGACTTCAAGGCAAGGAGAGGAGGTCTCTACGTGTCAGTGTTTCAAGGACGAGGTTGAGGTAGTGTCAAGACAGGACTGGTAGCACCAGTGTAGCCAGGAGCCTTGTTGTGGTAGTGCTGTGGGGGGGGGGGTGGCATGCCCCAAAGACTCTGCTCGGACTCAGATTTTGAGAGGTCACTGGAATGTTGTCACTGTGGAGCATCCCGAGCGGCATCCCGTGACTGCTAATGTCCAGAGGCTCATGGGAAGGGATAGACTTGCAGTAAAAGAAGCTTCAATGTCTAAATATTGCTGCTGTGGAGGTTACAATGTGGCAGCACCAGTGTAGCCAGGAGCCTTGTTGTGGAAGTGCTATGGGGGGGATGGCATGCCCCAAAGACTCTGCTCGGACTCAGATTTTGAGAGGTCACTGGAATGTTGTCACCGTGGAGCATCCCGAGCAGCATTCCGTGACTGCTGATGTCCAGAGGCTCATGGGAAGGGATGGACTTGCAATAAAAGAGGCTTCAATGTCTAAATATTGCTGCTGTGGAGGTTACAATGTGGTTCTGGGTTGCATGTGCTATACTGTGAAGGGATATGGGGCTAGTAGTGCAGTGTGGTGCCCACTATTAGGTTAAGAGGCATGGCTATGGAAGACTTGTTTGCTATCTCAGGCATTCAGCAAGCACTGAGGGGAAGTCTGCTTCCGTGTTCAGTAAACGTGCATTCAATTAACTCACTTAGCAAAATATTCCGATCTGCATGACCATATTTCCAAGAATGAGTGCATCTGTAAGCCGAGCATGGATTATCAATTCGCATCCAGATGCTCAACCATCAAAGTGCTTCTTGAAATGGGTTAAATGTCCTGACAGTCGTGAAAAACTTGGGAATTGCTTCCATGAGCATAAAGAACCAATTCCCCAAACTGGGAATCCCCACCCTTCATTTGCCACGATTCCATGTCACACTTCCCACAGTGACATCTGGAAGCAGCTCAGCCTTGCTTTCGAATCAAGCGAAGTGGAATACGATTGGTTGCGGTGAACTCTCACGGCATGAAAACATGTGAGGGGCTGTATCCTTTTCCCAAAGTGTATCTGGATGCTTGGGCCGTGACGGGACAAACGACCTAATGTTCTGCAAGGCTTTGGTATACGAACCTGAAGGTCTAAATGTTCATTGGGCTTAATCAGTGATTCAGGGTAATCACGATATTAGTCTGTGGTAGCATGGCTTCGCTGCATGAAACCCGTCCTGGCTTTTCTCCTGGTTTATTTTTTGACTTGCTTTTTTACCAATATGACTCATTAGAACTAACTCACAGCAGATGAACGTGAGACTTCCAGACTATTAGATTATTCCCATTTGACTTTGGATGTTGCTCTGAGAAACAAACGAGGCCAGAGGCCATGCCTGCTTATCTCTGGAAAGATCCGGTTTTGAAGTGCCTTTCTTCTCATGATGAAGGGGCTACTGCTGTACCTGAGTTATAAAAAACAGATCTGAAATCTGATTGGCTGAGCCACATTTTGTGGCTTCGCAAAGTATCGGATATAAACACATAGGACCGCACACAACAGCTGTGTTCTGTAGTGATGTGTAAATTCGCTAACAAAGGGGAACGCTGTGCTGCTCATGGAATATTCTTTGACTGTTATGTTTACTGTAGTTTTGGAGGGAAAAGAACAAACATAAGATCTGTAGCATAAAATGCAAAAGTTTACGCATATGCCCAAAGACATATTAGAGACGTGTATCATCACTGTCCAAAGAAAAACAATAATGGTCTCCAAAATGGTAAATTTACAAGAGAGACCAAAAACCTAACTTGACTTTAATGTAAGTCAATGGAACCAGACATTTCCAAGTGATTTCTGTTGGTCCATTCATCCTGAAATTTTCACATAGTGTAACAGCAGCTACTGTGTATATATATATACCAAAGTTAGCATGCTACACAGCTAGCCCCGCCCCGTCCTGTGTGACAATAGCACTCTGTACCTGAAAAGACAATAGTGAGTCAATGTACCTTTGAGTCAGTGGCGACATGTAGTCAATAAAAAACGTCTTGGTAAATTATATCATCTCATTTCTAATACCATATTTCTCATTAAGGTCATGTAGCATATTTATTAACTCATTTTCTAACTCATTTTTACTTGTTTTAAGTAAATTGTATTAAGTAGAATAATAATAATAAATGAATAATAAATTTAATTTAAAATTAGGATGATTTTAAGATTATAATGACGATAATAGATCTACTCTGAAATGAGGAAGAAAGAATGTTATCCAAAGAATGCCCCAAAATTACAATGTAGCGGTTCATTATATTGATATGCATTAAACATAAGATATGATTTTCCCTCTCCTGTAAAGTTATTATTTTGAGATATATATAGACAGCTGTAAAGACAGATGGGCACCTATATAGATAGATAGCTATATACATATAGCTATATCTATATAGCTGCCTATCTGTCTGTATAGCTGTCTATATATATCCCAAAATAATATAGATAGATAGATAGATAGATAGATAGATAGATAGATAGATAGATAGATAGATAGATAGATAGATAGATAGATAAACAGACAGACAGACCGACAGACACAGATAGATAGATAGATAGATAGATAGATAGATAGATAGATAGATAGATAGACAGACAGACAGATAGACAGATAGATAGATAGATAGATAAACAGACAGACAGACCGACAGACACAGATTGATAGATAGATAGATAGATAGATAGATAGATAGATAGACAGACAGACAGACCGACAGACACAGATAGATAGATAGATAGATAGATAGATAGATAGATAGATAGATAGATAGACAGACAGACAGACAGACAGACAGACAGACAGCTAGATAGACAGATAGATAGATAGATAGATAGATAGATAGATAGATAGATAAACAGACAGACAGACAGATAGATAGATAGATAGATAGATAGATAGATAGATAGATAGATAGATGTTACAGCTAATACAGTCAGAAGCTGTTTATTAACGTGTATGTATAGCTATATAAGCATGGTATTCATGTTTATGCATCTCTTATGAACTGCCTATGGGCAGTAGCAGACTGCTTTTGCTTTCACTGCTCTCTTTCATATTTTAACGTCCATATTCCTCCTTACAGGTCCTTATTTCGGATGTGTAATGAGCCGTGAGGTGATACCAGCCCTCTGTTGATGCCTTTAAATCAAAGAGCTGCTTAAAGTAAACTGCAGGGTATGTTTCCTCACCGCACATTCCCTTGCCCTGTTGAGTTCACAGCGCTAGTCTGAGGTGCATGATTTACGTTTCCTTCTTTAACGTGAGATAAACTCCCCCTTTTCTCCCACCAGACGCGGTGGTCGGGTTTGGATGGAGAACATAAGCACTGTGACATAAGCAGTGCGTGTGGCTTTGAGGCCACAGATAATGGAGGAATGATCGGTTTTGTGCTGCTCCATTCACTGCGCTCCCATTGCGTTCATCTCCAGCATGAATTCATCTGCATGTCTGCAGAGTCTGGGCCGCAAAGCCCCGGGAGAAACATAATGGGTTCCCCCAAGAACCCTTCAGTGGGTGATTCTTCAAAAACCTCAGCTGAAACCACGGAGCTGCATTCTTTAGGGTACCGAGAGTCATGCTTCTATTGCGACACTCCCAGGAACCCTTTTCTGGATGGACGGTGTAAACAATTCTCCACAGCTATGTGCAGTTGACTGGCATCACTAGCCTTCTGCTGCTCCAATGCATTTCCCATTACTTCTCCGGCATCAGTGGATCTAGAGGTACCACTTAGCAAAAATATGGAACCTTTCCATAGACTTTCATTAGGTTCTTTAAGGAACTAAGAGTGACCCTTCTATTGGGTAAATGACCAGCTGAATTATTAAATTAATATTTAAATTATTTTTAGTAACTTTAAGGGCACTAAACACGTTTACAGACACAATTTACAGGTATGGATTAGTTATCTACTGTGATGCACCCAGTAGTTGGGTGAAGGCTTCCCGGGAGGGAGATGCAACAGTGGGTTAGCTGCTTTCCCCAACCTCCATAAAGAAATCCAGGCGAGACACGGAGTACTGGACCATTTATTGGGCAGGGGAGCACCCACACCTCGCGGTTACAATCCCAGACAACACTGCAGCAGAACATAGAGGATACAAAACCCCCCGATATTCCTTAACGAAGGACTCTAAGATGAACAAAGGCTACAAATTCTTTGTTGAAGAGTTCCTTCACAGCTATCAGGGTAAGGAAACGCCAGCTAACGTTAGCTTTGTTTACATCTGTGCTAGCTAGCTAACTAGCATTTAATGTATATGCATCATATACTAGCGTTTAATGCTAAACATGTCTAGTTTAAGCAAATAGTAAATATTATGAATGACTCTGACTGCTTTAGTTAACGTGATCTACGAGGCTGAAGTTAGCTCCTTATTCGCAGCTCCCGATTAGCTAGCAAACCAAGTAACGTCAGCTAACGTAAGCTTTGTTTACATCTATGCCTGCTAACACGCTAGCACAACAAGCTAATCCTCGTCCCGGTAATGATAGGCTAAGTGTTATTGTTTATTCAGTGTCCAGTATAGTCAACAACAAGGTGATAGTCAGAGCTAGGTGATACCGATCGATGAGGAAGAGCGAGGAGCCACACAAACTTGAGGTTATACATGGTTTGCTGGTTGGCCTCTACTCCCCGGCGAGAGCTTGCTCTTTCAAACGCTGACAGCTTATGAGGGGGGACGTGAAAATTGTTCCACTGAAATCGAGCGGGAACAGCACCCGGTTTCAGCCGCGAGCTTCCTTCTATGTAGTCCGCAGCAGTGAAGTGCCGGCTGCACACAAAGGTACTCCCGCGCCGTATCGCAAAGTTTACCCCTTCATCTCTCCTTATCGCACGCACCCGGTTTGTCTTTTGCTCGCCGTCAGCCGGAAAGCCATGGAAACTGAGATACGGCTGCTTTTGTTTTGAGCTCGACCACCTTGGTACACTGCAAAATCTCGTTCCTGGACCATCACTGTTTACTGTTTAGCGGAACTAGCGTTACCCATCCGCGCGTGTTTCCGGAAAAAAGAATGCGGAAGTGTGAAAAAGTGACCGTTACACTACGGTGGCTGAGAAGTGCCAAAAATTACCAAACGAAAAAATAAAATTACATTCAAGAAAATTTAATTACAAAAGCAAAACCACCATGAAACAGTTTGTTTGCCGAGGGTCTGCAACAAGCACTTCCTGTATGCTAGAGCTAGCCTTTCCGTCAAAATTCCCAGTTTGTACAATTGTTTCAGTACTGATAAAAGGGTTTCACACTCTGGTTTTTGATTTTTGTAATTTTTAAAAAAGTTAATTATAGTCATTAGTTCTCTATGATGTTTTATTACTATGGACAAACATTTATAGTCATTAGCTACCTTGTTATTTTTTTATTTGCTCTTATGTATATCCTTACTGTCACACCCTGCCCTGTCCTGTCCATGTTTGTCTGTCTTATCTGGCTTCCTGTTTCTGTCTTGTCATGTCCATGCGCTGTCTGTCACTCTGTTCCATGTTCTTCTGTTTGTTTTGGTCTGCTCCTCCTGTCTTCGCCCTCTTGTCAGACCCCTCACCTGTTTCTGGCTCCGCCCCTTCCCAGGTGTCTCTCGTTAGCCCTTGTTGTTTTATACTCCATGTTGTCCCCTTTGTTCTGGCATGGCGTTTGTCCTCCTACCAGTCTTTGTCTCCATGTCGGTCATTTGTCTAAGTTAGTCGTTTCTGTTTCCTGTTCGCTCAGTGGTCTTTTGTCTCTTAGTTGTCCTAATGTTTGCATCCGGTCTCCTCGTCTTGTCCTTGGTAACACATACCATGCCTTTCATTAGTTTACATTAAACATTTCTGATGAATAGATCAAAAGAAATCCAAGAGATCCAAAACGGCTTGGTTACATTGAACTACGTCTGGTTACACTAAGTTATATTGAGCATCTGGTTACATTCATGTTTCACAGTCAGCCTGCAACATACTGTAAGCAAGGACCACCCTTATCGCTTTACCTGACTGACCCTACAGCCACGATTGAGGACATCCAGGGAGCAGTGATGCCTCCATGAGTCATCCTGTTAATGCCAGCACCATTGGCAGACGGCTGCACAACCCAGGACTACATCTACGGCATTTAGCTGACGCTCTTATCCAGAGCAACTTACAAGGTTAAGCATATTACAGGTAGACCAATGTAGTGTTAGGAGTCTTGCCCAAGGACTTATTGGTGTAGCACAGCATAGTCACCCAGACCGGGATTTGAACCCCAATCCCCACATGTGGTTGTGGCTCCCAGGTGGGTAGTGGTGTTATCCGCTGAGCTACACCTACATGCTAGGACTACATGCGTTACCATGACTACCCTTAACACCACGTCAACATCACCAAAGACTGGAATGGTGTCGTGCCAGACTGGAATGGTGGGACTCAGAATGGCCATCTTCATTGATAAGGTCCCGCCTTTGTCTGGGTGGAGATGCCCAACGAATCCGTGTGTGGAAGTAGCGACATGATGAACAGTTTGTCACATGTCCAGAAGGCCTGGTGTCATGGTTGGTGTGCAGTTTTGTATTTTGTGCTATATATTTACAGGACTTTACAGGAGATGCTAAAACCCTCATTCAATTTTAATGGAAGTCAATAGAACCAGACGTCCTTCCGAGCACTTCTGGGCCATTTCCGTTGGTCCATCATCATGCAAATCTCACAAAGTGTAAACAAGTTTTCAAATGATGCATAAAAGTCAAAAATGGAGATACATGTTTTTCTTTGGACAGCGACGGTATATATTTCATCATTCCAGAGAATCCTTTTCAGTCTTTAAGGAATAACCATGAAGATGCAGGCCATAGTCAGTTCAAAAAGGTGATGTAAGAACGTCCCACCAACACATGGTACGAAGCCTTAAGCATGGAGCAAGTTTGGAAGCTGTCCAGAAAGAAGACAGGACAGAAAGAGATGTATTATGACCTTCTCAGAGAGAGACCCAGCAGTGTTTAGAGTAGGCTTGTGGTGGCCAGTGGGGGATTTGCTGGGGAGCAGCGAGTAGTTGTTAAACAGCTATGCCCTTCCAAAGACTAGATACAGCTGTGCGACTGACCTCATATTTCACTCGCTCGTGTTATTCCTGTTTTCCGAGTATCTCCCCCCAAAACTGCGTCTTGGAAGAGCCCATCCTTCAGGAACCTCACAGTAATTGGCCTGTAAAATGGCTCTGCCTTCAGCATGGCCTTTATTGTGTTCCCTCATGACCCCCCACCAGCCCCAGCTTCCTCCCTGCTTCCTTCCGCGTTTCTCTATCTTTTCCTTATCTTTCTCTGTTTTCTCTCCATCCCCCCTCCCCCGCCCCACTTACTCTCTCTCTTTCTCCTCGTTCACATGTCCTGCTGTACATTTGGGATTGTGCAGCCATGTTAGATGAAGCTGGATGCAGCTTCAGTTTTCAAGATATCCACTCCGTTCCAACTCCAGATTGTCCGGTATGATACGCTGATGTGGGCTTGTATACAGCTTTTTGATCGGATGCACGGATTCCGAGTAGGAAGGAATTTTTCCGGAATTTTTTCCCATAGAGAATGAATAGGATCGAAAAACAAGTGCCTATCTAACCCACTTCCGCACAACCTACATACACCAAATCGGCTACAATGGGCATTCAGTGTTTGATTGATTGACCTGCACTCGTTTGCTTCTCCTTTTTTTTCGCATCCCTCGTTCCTCCCATAGAGTCCCAGTCATTTTTGGACCCCTCTAAAGCCAGCTGTTTCGTTCGGCCTAGAGGCGCGAAACTTCACATACACACTAAGGGCAGGTCCCCAAGCACTAATCCACAGCCATACTGACCCACACTCTTCTATCTGTTGTTTATTCATCACTCGTTCCTCCCATAGAGTCCCAGTAATTTTTGGACCCACCTAAAGCCTACTGTTTCGTCTGCCTGAGAGCCACCAGACTTCACATGCTCGCTAAGGGAAGGTCCCCAAGCACTAACCCACAGCCATACTGACCTGCACTCCTCTATCTGTTGTTGATTCATCCCTCGTTCCTCCCATTGAGTCCAAGTCATTTTCGACCCAAACCAAGCAGTAATGCTTTCGTTCGCCCGAGACCCACCAAACTTCACGTACTCACTAAGGGCAGGCCCCCAGACGCTAATCCACAGTCATACTGACCCGCACTCGTTTACTCATCCCTCGTTCTCTATTAGCAAGCTGCGTAACCATCCCGCGTTTCTAGGTATGCACTTTTCTAGGTAATACATGTAATTTTTAAAATTAATATTAGCATTATTAGCATAAGCTCATCAGACAAAACATGAAACGTGCCTAATAGCATAATGCCTACACAATCAACAAACAGCCGTGCTTGGATTGGCCATGGACTGGACACGTTTCTGGATCTAGGCCGCATCAATGTTCAGATATGGGGAGTTGGGCCGGATTTGATGGATACCTTCCCTGGTGTTGCACTGGTTGTTCCAGGTTGTCCCACAGATTCCCAAGAGGATTCAAATCTGTGGGCCTGTCCAGATGTGGGAATGCTCCTGAAAGTTTATCATGCCAATCAGTCACATTCGCAAGGCTGCGAACGCGGGAATCGTAATCTCGGAATACAGGGATAGGAAGGTTATGTTCCTGGGTAAAATGATGATGCGCGAAATGCAGAACCTGGTGGTCCAGAGGCTCAGAGTAGGTTCAATCCTAACCTGTCACCTTAACCAAAGAACCCATTGCCACATCATGAAATCATCCCCCAGAACATCACGTTCTGGGAATCTCTGCTGAACGGATTCTTTGCTATTGCTCTCTACAGCAACAGTAGCTCTTCAAGAGCACGCTTGTGGGCGGAGCATAGATAGCTCAATCGAACCATTGATGAGCTATGAAGGAACCATACCGCTGAGAAGAAACAGAGAACCTCAGCAAAGCTTCAGACTACGTTCTGTTCTGTCGCTGTGTTTATAGTAGAGTCAGGATTGACGCTGATATGGGGCGTGATGTCCAGCCTCTGGGGGGAGTGCAGCTGGCACCCTCCCATCCTGCCCAATGAATGAAAATCAGATTACATCTTCAAAAAAAAAAAGAAATGGCAATATCAAACTCCCCCACCGCCCCCTGCCCCCCACACTCCTTCCAAACTCGGGCTCTCCTCCGTTCTTGTGTTTTTGTTGCTGGTCTTTTTGGCAGCGGGCAGTTCCACGGCTCCGAGTGGAGGTCATGGAGTGGAAGTTGAATCAGAGTAAGACACAGTTCCAGATGTGCAATGAAACTCTTGAGGAAGTACTGCCGCTTGTTTATGATTAGCAACAACCGCACATGCACACAGTCTCCATGCCTTTCATGTCTGGGGAACTTGGGAACTTGTCGAACGGCCCAACGGTGTGGACATACAGGGTCTTTGTGTCCATGTGACTGAAATCGAATCCTTGTTTAAGATATCGGAAAGAGAGAATTTCCAGTCTTAAGTCTTCAACCCGAACATGGACTGTGAAACCAAAAGGTCATTGGTCCCCTTTCCAGCTGATAACATCCTGCTACTGCAGCTGTGTCAGTGCTTTGCTTACATAAGCATGGACACAAAAGTGTCAGTCCCATGCTCAGTGACCAGTCTGAGCACACAACAGTTTAGCCAAGAGATGTTTATTGTCTGCAGTGTGCTTCTATGCTGTGGCATTCAAGCAGACCTATCCTCTGGTCAGTTAGGACATTCGTTGTATCCTGTTCCGAAGGGCCAAGAATTCCAGGCTTAGGCTAATGCAAGTGAATCGAAACCGCCCACCACTGTATTGTATATGGCCCACACACTATGTGTGAGTATAGTGGGAGTAGACCTACTGGACCCAACCACATTGTTGGTCCTCAGTATTCAAGCTTCATGTGAAGCTACCCAACATCTGGCCCTATTGTGGCCCACATGCCAAACACCTCCCAATATTGGCCCGGAACTGACATGGGGGTGGTGTGGTAGTGTGTGTTGAGCTGGCATGAGTGGATCAGACACAGCAGTCGTGTTAGTACATTAGTTATATCCTTTCTACAGTGGCCAAGAATTAGACCCCCTTACGTGGAAGGTCCAAGAGTTTCCAAACTTGGCATTTCTTGACATCACCACACTCTGATGACCTGCCTCAAGTTTGGTGACTCTAGGATCAAAGGTCAGGGGGTTACAACCAAATCCATTTGGTAAATCCTAATTTACACGTAAGCCTCAAGTGGGAAAAACAAATTATGCAAGGCCTAGCAAGGGCATGGAAGGTCCTAGAGTTACCAAACTTGGCATTTCTTGACATCACCACACTCTGATGACCTGCCCCAAGTTTGGTGACTCTAGGATTAAAGGTCAGGGAGTTAAAGCCAAATCCATTTGGTAAATCTTAACCTTAACCTTACATAGCATAGCATAAAGACATGAGCACTAGGCTGGGTTACATGAGTAGTAGCTGCTGCGCCAAACACAGGTCTGCTCTTTTCCCACTGTGATCTCTGTTTTCCGAGTTGAGTTTGATTGCAGTTGAGGACAGACCGTGACCTTTCTGAGAACCTCCTTTGTTACAGTACTATTGCTCGGAAGCTGTGAGGCTGACGTAGCTAACCACTACTGGTACAGGGGTTAGACCTATGTCCCAAGGTCCCATGGTCCTGGGGTTCTGTGTTCCCAGGGTTTCATGTTCCCATGGTTCTACATTTCCAGGATTCTATGGCTTCTATACTCAGTTTCGGAACAGCCCTATATCCCCAAGGTCCAATTCCAGTCGTCTGGCCCACTTGTTGGCCCCATCCTTGACCTAGAGTCCGGATATGGCCCACTAACTGTAAAATGAGAACCACTACTGGGTGCAGATACATGGTTGGTCTACAATATACATGCCAAAAATTGTGTATAGCTGTCCAACATCTGGCCCACATGCCTATCATCTCTGGTAGTCAACCAACACTTACCTAATAAAGCCAGAAGTGGACCAAAACTGGTGTGGTGTTAGTGTACTAATGTGTGATGGGCTGTTGGTTTTTTTTTTAATGTTCTCCGTCACTGGCACTCCATTAGCCACTTCTATCTTGCTGGTCCACCTTGTAGATGTACAGTCAGAAACAATAGCTCATCTGTTGCCCCACAGTTTGTGTTGGTTCCCCTCTAGCATTGCCTCAGTATTCACAGGATGCTAATTTTTGGTAGACTAGTTTAACTGTTAAACTACAAAGTGATCTTATATGGTAAGTGGAGCTAATATGGAGTGTAGATAAAAGGGGGTGTGCCTAATAAAGTGGCCGGTCAGTAAATATTAACTATGCATCTCCAATACAAACTTACAAAAGCTAAACTGTAGTTGTTGAAGTTGTCTATTTGTGGAAAAGTGAAGCAGCTGTGGAAAAAAAAGCTGTGGAATTTTTTTATTTGCAGTTGCAGCCACCAATTTAAGAGAGAAACAAAATGTACTTAAGGTTCGGCCCAAGCCAAGATGCATAACCCTCAGCTTTGCAGAGCATTTGCTAATTGTTATGATCGCATGAGAATCCGCACCATCCGTTCCTTTTTGGCATTCGGAAAAAAGAGGATCAAACCAAAACTGAACCAAAACAGTCTGCAAGCTGCAGATGATTCAGATGCTCCCAGTCTGCGCTGTCTATTCAAATACCGTCCAGGCTTCCAGCGCCGTGTTTAAACTCTACATTATATTACCCAAATAGAAGGCCAGATAGATCAGGATCCGGTTTTATTCTGGTCACTTGTAGGCACGCAGGCTACAGAGCTAGTCAAGCTATAGAGGTCAATCAAATTCTCCAGATTCACTGAGGTTTAGATGATGTATGTCATCCACATTGTGTAACGTCTCCTCCTACTCACTCTTTTCTTTTTTCAGCTCTTTGTCTCAAGTTATGTAAAACATGTTTTGATGAAACAGCCAATACAATGCTGACAGTGAAGCCTTGGTTTCCCACTGCTTTCACACATTCACACATTCATTCATTCACTCACTCACTCACTCCTCACTCACTCACTCACTCACTCACTCACTCAATCCCTCCTTACTCACTCACTTACTCACTCACTCACTCACTCACTCAATCCCTCCTTACTCACTCACTTACTCACTCACTCCTTACTCACTTATTCACTTACTCACTCACTCCTCACTCATTTACTCACTCACTCACTCAATCACTCCTTACTCACTTATTCACTTACTCAGTCACTCCTCACTCATTTACTCACTCACTCACTCAATCACTTCTTACTCACTTATTCACTTACTCAGTCACTCACTCACTCACTTACTCACTCACTCACTCACTCACTCCTCACTCATTTACTCACTCACTTAATCACTCCTTACTCACTTATTCCTTACTCAGTCACTCACTCACTCACTCACTTACTCACTTACTCACTCACTCCTCACTCATTTACTCACTCACTCACTCACTTACTTACTCACTCACTTACTCACTCACTCACTCAATCACTCAATCACTCCTTACTCACTTATTCACTTACTCACTCACTCACTCACTTACTCACTCCTCACTCACTTATTCACTTACTCACTCACTCCTCGCTCACTCACTCACTCACTCACTTACTCACTCACTCACTCACTCACTCACTTACTCACTTACTCCCTCACTCACTCACTCACTTACTCACTTACTCCCTCACTCACTCACTTACTCACTTACGCACTCACTCACTCACTTATTCATTCCTAACTCACTCGCTCACTCACACACCTTCTAAAGCTTTATTCTTCTGGGTCAAGGGTGCAGTGCAGACACACTGACATACATACTCACTCACACACACCCATACACACACACACAGTCACACCTAGCATCCCAAATTCGCCTGACTGTAAGTCTTTGGACTGTGGGAGAGAACTGGAGCACCCCATGGAGGCCCAAGCAGACTCTAGAAGAACATGTGTACTCCAAACAGAAAAGACCCTGGATGCCCTGGCCAGGAATCAAACCCAGGACCTTCCTGCTGTGCAGCAATAGCGCTAAATTAAAGCAAAAAAAAAAAATCAGGAATTGATTTTTCTAAGAACCACGTTTGTAAAATGACTGTGCCCTTTTTAGTGATCACCAATTCCATCTGCTATCTAAGTCTTCTTTAATGCTCCCAGGCTGGGAGAGCTGAGCTTCCTCTGAGAGACAGACAGCTCAACACGCTTGGAGGAGAACAATAATTCACATCTACCACACTGGGTCCTTACTCACACACACAGTTTAGTGTTTACCCGATCCGGCTTATCTGCTAGACCTTTCTCTGTGTGTTTTGGCTGGAAAACACAAAAATGTGTAGGACCAGAGTTGGAGACCCCTGACGTAATAGATCCAATGGTTAGCGCTGTAAATGAACAGAAAGGGGGCGCACCATCCTATTAACCCACTGAAGGCTAGGCCAGTTTTGTTCATGTGTACTCACTGCATGAATGTTTGTGGCTCCATCTGGCATCATCGTCATCTCTTGACAGTGCCCCTTAAAAACGTATCCCCCACATAATTCAAACAGGAGCCATTACCAATTCCACCTGCCGTCCACATCTTCCATGACGCTCCCAGGTTGCTCAACACGCTTGGAGGAGAACACTAATCCCTATCTAACACACTGGTTCTCAACTTACACACACTTTAGCGTTTGCCCTGCATCCAAGACTCCTGATTCAACCTGCTAGTCCTTTCAGGGTGTGTAGTCCTTTGCTGGAAAACAGGACTGGGGGTCCAGCAGGACCAGGGTTGGGAACCGCTGATTTAACAGGGGAGAGAGAACACCATCCAGTGAACCCATAGGCTCTGCCTATGGCCTTTTAAAACCTGCCTCCACATAATTCAACGGCTCTCAGTTTTTTGGGACACCTGTATGTCCAAGCCAAGGACTTTCTACCGGGTTTCTTCTTCTCCTAGTGTTCGATACAAGTAGGTAGCTAGCTCCAGAATGACACCTTCGACAGAACCTGTGTGTTTTACTGAAATCACAAAGCTGGTTTCAGCTCAGCGTGAAGGAACAACTCCTACCAGCTCCAGTCTAAACACAGTCAGAGCAGTCATGGCAGTGCGCCATGTCGCTAACACGTGTGCTGTACGTTCCCAGTGTTGAGAGAATGTCTTATTAGGTTCAGAGATCTTCCCAGATCGGAGATGTGAATATTGTAGGACACTGTAAGACCGCAGAGCCAAATCCAGTAGATATCTTCAGGACAGGGAAGAGGTTTCTGGGTACTGTGAGTGGCCAGCAGGGTTTAGTAACACGGTATGGTGTGAGATCTGAACAGCTGTATGATGTCCTTTCAACATCATCAAGTGCACAGAGTGCATGAGCCAGTCACATGACACGGCGTTCTTACGGAGGAAGTCGGAATGTGCTGACCTTGCGCGTATCGATACACTGCTTCAGCTGGTCAGGAATTAAAGCGGTAGTGTGGAGGATATTCACCCTTAACTCAATTTAGCCTGAAGGAGGCACAGCTTAAAGCGTTGGCTGCTTCAAGGCTTGGTTGCTAGGTGATGATCGAGGGATGACTAAACAACAGATTGAGGGGTGCAGGTCACTACGGCTGGGGGTTCTGGGAGTTTTGTAGTCTGGCTACTTTGTAGAACTGCATTTTCAGCTGTTTAGGAAAACATTTGACATCATGCGGCACCCAGAAGGCCTGGTGTCACTCCACCTCCACCCCTACCGCACCATCTGCAGGAACTGTGTGAGGATATTCAAGCTGCATGGGATGGATTATCACAGGACACCATTAGGAACCTCTACAGCTCTAATTCAATCCTTCATCTTTCTCTCCCTCCTTCTCTCTCTCCCTCTTTCTCTTTTTCCTTCTCTCTCTCTCTCTCTCTCTTTCTCTTTCGTGCTCCCTTCTCCCTCCCTCTTTCTCTCTCTCTTTTTCTTTCTTTCTCTCTCTCTCACTCTCTTTCCCTCTTCCTCTTTCTCTCTCTCTTTATTTTTCCTTTTCTTTCTTTCTCTCTCCTTCTTTCTCTCTTTCTTCCTCTCTCTCTCTCTCTCTCTCTCTCTCTCTCCCTCCCTTTCTTTCTCTCTCTCTACCTTTTTCTTTCTTTCTCTTTCTCTCTCTTTTTTCTTTCGTGCTCTTTCCCTCTTTCTCTATCTCTCTTTCTTTTTCTTTCTTTCTTTCTTTCTCTCTCAGTCTTTCTCTCTCTTTCTCTCTCTCTTCTCTCTCTCTCTCTTCCTCTCTCTTTCTCTCTCCCTCTCCCTCTCTTTCTTTTTTTCCTTCTCTCTCTCTCTCTCTCTCTCCCTCCCCCTCTCTCTCTCTCTCTCTCTTTCTTGCTCTCTTTCCCTCTTTCTCTATCTCTCTTTCTTTTTCTTTCTTTCTCTCTCAGTCTTTCTCTCTCTTTCTCGCTCTCTTCTCTCTCTCGCTCTCTCTCTCTTCCTCTCTCTTTCTTCTCTCCCTCTCCCTCCCTCTCTCTTTCTCTCTCTTTCTTGCTGTCTTTCCCTCTTTCTCTATCTCTTACACCTACCCACCAGCTGTTCGTCCACTACCACTAAACACAGCTCACACACATTCAAACCCGTCTGACTGTTTCCCAGAAGGACTTTTCTAAGACCTAAGCGGATTTTCCTAGTACTGCACTCAGTCTTGGGTGGACGCTGCTTGGATCTTAGAGCAGACGTTCGTTCTAATGGAGCCTGCTAGGTGATACTGATTTGTCTGACAGACTGTTAGTTCTTGGGCTTACCTAGCTAAACAGGATGTGTTAGGTAATGGAACGTCATAAAGGAGGACAGAAATGCGAGTACAGTTCATGCACCAGTGCCGGTTGTTTTGCTCTTCGGGACATCAGTGTTTCATTCGGTCCTTTTATCCCAACCATACTATTAGGGTTATTGTCCTAGTAGCAAAGACCCAGGTGGCAACTTCCCCCTGCTGCATGCATGTTCCATAAGGAGCAAAGTTTGGAGCAGATAAAAATTCTATATATAATAATAATATATCTATAAAATTCATAATTTGTAATTTGTGTTTGCATGTCAGGACATGCCATGCATTGAAACGCTTGTGGTGAGGCTCAGGTTATTACTCTATAGCAGGGCAGCATTAATAAACATTCTAATTAATAACACTACATAAACATATTTATCTTCATTACACATCCAGACATACACACCTCCACCCCTACCGCACCATCTGCAGGAACTGTGTGAGGATATTCAAGCTGCATGGGATGGATTACCACAGGACACCATTAGGAACGTCTATACCAAGACCTCTGGCATGCTGGGTTAGCCAACATGGCTGCCCGACGCCATACTGAGAGACAGACTTCTGTATGTGTAGCTCAATAAATATTGATCATATCAGTCTAAAGTGATCATCGTTTATTGTTCCTGGTAACCTTTATCTTCCTTCCCCAACAGCATATAGTGGTTGGTGTAGCTCAGCGGATAACGCCAGGGAGCCACCACCACACTGGTGAGACTGGTGTTCGAATCCCGGTCTGGGTGACTATGCTGTGCTACACCAATAAGAGTCCTTGGGCAAGACTCCTAACACTACACTGGCCTACCTGCAATATGACTACCTTTGTAAGTTGCTCTGGATAAGAGCGTCAGCTAAATGCTGTAAATGCACTGCAATCCCACACCTCCTTCTGGGTTCACTTGATTCTACTCTGTTTCATGCCTCGCCTGTCCACACACAGGCCACTTTCACAAATACACATGGACAGGCATGGTCTAAATAGATGAAAGAGCAGTAGGAAGGATGAGATGAAACATAAACCATCGTAATCCCTATATTTAGTCTTTACACTGCCAATCCGGACCACAGACAAACACAAGCTAGATTCTGGGGTTGACTTTTCAATGACTAACCGTGAGAAAGCCTCACACTTGATAGATCTATGTGGGGGAGCTTGTTTAGAAACTTCAGGTTCAGGCTGTCCCTACAAAGAGGGAGGTTCCTGGACATGGATTAGGCCAAGACTTGGACTAAGCTGCCAATGACAGCAGTGATCCATTATTTGTAATCCTATGAAGATTCAAGGCTTATTCTGGGTCTTCCCCAAAATGTACCTGAAGAGGAACCAGCTGATATGAATATGAAGGTGCAATTAGTAAGATGAGGCAACCTGTTGAGTTCATACTCCAAACACTAAGGGGCAGCATAGCATCCCTATCATAAGAAACAAGGAAATGCACAGTCCCTCCCCCTTCCTTTTCACTCCGTACCAGTTAGCATCAAAAGTCATGGCCAAGTGCTTCAGCCATCAGTTTACTTTACCTTTCATTGGCCTTCTGTCCTTAAATGATCTAACCAAGACCAGGACCTTCCACACGATTGACCAAAGATTTGAATACGCCATCAGGCAGCAGAGCTACTTCTTCATCCTCTCATGTTGGACTGATTTGACTCGCCGCGACAGTGACTCACTATTGCCTCTTGAGGTCCAAAGTGGTATTACGAGACCACATGGGCTATGGCTAGCTGGTTAGCATGCTAACTTCAGTAGATATCCCTACTTCTTTGGCATGCCAGCAAAACAGACATTTTCATTTTCAGATGGTAGACCTAACCCAGGTTGCAAAGCCTTTCAGGGGCATCTGAATGTTGGGATCAAGGAATGTGGACCTGAATTCCCCACGGCCGTCAATCAGGAGGACTAGGAATGGGCAACCCTGGTGCGCCATACACAGTGGAAGCCTTCCAAACCACCACTGTGAGGGTCTATTCATAAAAAGCTCTGACCAGAACCTGCATCCAGACAGTGATTCAGTAGCGTCTGAGGAACTGCGGGTGTGGTTTAGTAAGAACGCCTTTTCTTTCCAAATATAGGTGGCGTCTAATTGTGGAGGCTTGGTGGTAGCCAGATGATATCATCTTTTGCTAATCTCCAACTGAGATTGGAGAAATGTTTGCCACGCTAATCATCCTTGCATCCTTTTCCAGGCAGATTCACTTCAGCTCTGGTTGTTTTGAACATCTTGATTACTGCCCCAGCAGTGGATAACAGTGGGTATTTTTAGGCATGTAGCAGGTTGTTTTTACACCCATCATCAGAATTGGTGGTCAGATAGCTGGACCCAGTAGGACTCAACTGACAGGTATGAAACTTTCCCTCTCGGCCACACATGTAGGCAAGGACGGGCCTTATCGCTGTACCTGACTGACCCAACAGCCACCATTGCATCCAGTGTACAGTGGTGCCTCCATCAGTCATCCTGTTAGTGCCAGCATCATTCGCAGATGGCTGCACCATGCAGGGCTACATGCACACAGACCACTACGACAACTGTCCTTAACACCACGTCACCGTCACCAAAGACCGCAATGGTGTCGTACCAGACGGTCATGGAGTGACTCAGAATGGCAGCGGGTCATCTTCAGTGACGAGTCCCACTTTTGTCTCAGTGGAGACGATCGAAAAATCTGCGTGTGGAGACACAGTGGTTAGCACCAAAGCTGTCACAGGTCACACGTCCAGAAGGCCTGGTGTCCCTCCACCTCCAACCCTACTGTAAAATCTGCAGGAACTGTGTGAGGATACTCAAGCTGCATGGGATGGATTATCACAGGACACCATTAGGAACCGCTACAACGCCATGTCGACACGTCTGGCACGTCACGTTAGCCAACATGGCGGCCCAACACCATACTGAGAGACAGACTTCTGTATGGGTAGCTCAATAAATATTACCAAAAAATCATTTTGGCTTTCTTTGACTGAAGTTACTTTTATGAACGGGTAGATTTCTCTTATACTTTCAGTGTGAAATTAAACTATTTAACTACAAAATCAATATGTATGGAGCTATATGACCAGTATATTGGCTGGGTTAGTCTTGTCAGTGGCTGTTAGGTCAGGTTCTGCAGCTTGTCAGATACAAAGTGATTTTCCCAAGCTCCACAAAGTCTGAATCACAAGGGCACCAGGGGCAATTAGTTCAAGATTTGCAATCTCAATGCTCCCCCACCCTGGCACCATTCTCTCTCTCTCTCTCTCTCTCTCTCTCTCTCTCTCTCTCTCTCTCTCTCTCTCTCTCTCTCTCTCTCTCTCTCTCTCTCTCTCTCTCTCTCACTCTCTCTCTCTCTCTTTCCCTCCCTCTCTCTCCCTCTCTCTCTCTCTCTCTCTCTCTCTCTCTCTCTCTCTCTCTCTCTCTCTCTCTCTCTCTCTCTGTCTACTATTCTGAAAACGAGCGGCACTGCAGCTTCCTGTGACGGGATGCTGGAAACACATATCATTGGCTGAGGGAGGTGAGGAAGTCACATGGCCTCTTGGGATGCCAGAATGTTTACAATTAAGGAGCATCTTGTACAGGCTGAGGAAAAGAGCTAGTAACTTTAGCGCCGCCCTGCAAGTGCACTCCCTGAACCATGCCTCAGACAGATATACGCCAATTTCTTGGTCTCAAAAGGTGAAAAATCCATAATTCCAGCCCTGTACGCATTAAATATGCTCAAACAGGCGAGACGCTGGTTTAGTTTTGCACTGAAGCTACAACACCTACGTATGCAATGTTGCACCACGTATCACTATGGGAACTAAAACAACCATCAACACATCCCCAACAGCATCATCCCAAATATCTGTATTTTAGATCATTCATTTGTGCAGGTATCTACCAAAGAATGTGATTCCAGAGAATTGACAGTGGCATGGCTGACCGACAACAGTCTTCTGAGTTACTCAGGATGGAGTATAAAAAAGAAACATCCAGTGAGCAACAGGAGACGAACATCCTGCTGATGGGAGAGGTCAGTGGAGAATGGCCAGACTGCTTCCAGCTGACAGGAAGGCTTCAGTAGCTCAGATAACCACTCTGTACAACTCTGAAGGCATCTCAGAACGCACAACCCGGACAGTCTAGAAGTGGATGGGCTACAACAGCAGGAGATCAAAACTGGATCATCTTCTCTCAGCCAAGAACAGAAAGCCTACATGGCTTCAGACAGCTGAAGACTGGAACGATGCAGCCTGGCCTGATGAATGTGGATTTCAGCTGTAAATTGCCTTTAATTGTAGACATTTTTGCATCCCAAGAGGCCATGTGACTTCCTTACCTCCCCCCAGCTAATGAGCATCTCATCACAGGAAGCTGTGGCCTTCAAATCTCATAGGAAAGGTTCCATGTCTTGTGGAATCCAGGCCACAACTGAGCCTTTTCGGAGACCCTCATACTCAGTATCAGCAAATATCAGCTGACATGCAACACAACCAATCACGAGCCTGCTATTTGGTGCGATGTATAGAAGAAGACAGTCTTAGAAATGGAGTAACGACATAAAGCTAGAGTCCCTCTGGAAATAAGGAAGGATTCGATGGGCGGAGCATCTGTGGCTGATTCTGCTGTTTACTAGGCTAACCTTAGCCGAAACAACGAAACCTTGATTAATGCTGGACCAGCATAGAACTATTTATGGAAGTGTGTACATGTGGAATTGGGGATAGCCAATCAGAATGAAACTGGCAGAATCCTGATAGTTTAATGCACTAAAGATATCAGATTCTCTCTATCTACGTGTGGGCGGAGCATCTGTGGACAAGACTAGACCATGTCAGTATTTTTAAAATTTTATGTGAAATTCAGAACTTTTGGTATTTGGTATGTCCAGGTTTAGCTTTAATGACTATGAGCTTATTAACAGAAACTTGCAAACACTGACAAGTAGATTAGATGCACCTAATTCACCTGAAAACACGACTAAATAAGTAAATAAATAAATAAATAAAATATTTTATTTTATATTACAAATAACTTTGTTACCAACAGTTTCATTTATTAATCTTTTTTTATTTAATTACTTATTTACTTATGTTTTTATTACTATTATTGTTAAGGTTATTATTATTATCATTATTATTATTATTATTATTATTATTATTATTATTATTATTAATAATAATAATATTATTATTATTATTATTATTATTATTTGAATCAATCCAAGGAAAGCAAAATAACACAAAAAGTGATTGGAAATATTATTCTTTTTCTCCCTAAATGTAAATTATGTAAATTAGGGGCGGTCCCTGACTTCTCCACACTGCTATACTGGTTTTCATTTATTTAATGTCCAGTCAAATAATTAAACACAAGTTTTCAGTTTTCAAATACAGAAAGTGATGTTGAAGCCTCAACAATTAATTTTAATATCAATATGTAGTATATTATTATAGCTTCAATTCCTTTCTTTTCTCAGGACGCCCACTTTTAGTTTATCAATGAAATCTGTAGTCATGCCATCAAAGTTTAAATTTACATCCACAGCATTTTGCATTATTTCTTTTATGGGCAGAGGAAGGAAGTGTTAGGAGTCAAGCCCAAGGATCAAACCCAAGTCTACTGTATTACTACTACTACTATCCCATTCATGAAATGTATACCATATGTGGCAGTTGCTCTTCTCTAGACAACTAACACTTCAGTCATAGAACCAGGAATTGAACCCATGCAGGAGGGGAATGTGTTATCCACTAAGCTGTACCAACCAGCAAGTTCAGTCTTAGAAGCTGGGTGTGGTATCTGGTTTTCACGATCCAGTAATGGCAAACGCATCAATGATCTCAAGGTCTGGACTCTGGGAACCTGCAAACTGTCTTTCCAGTTTTTACATTTTTGGCATTTAGCTGACGCTCTTATCCAAAGCAACTTACAAGGGGATTCGTTTTACAGGTAGGCCAGCGCAATATTAGGAGTCTTGCCCAAGGACTCATACTGGTGTAGCTCAGCATTGGCTACCTAGACTGGGATTCGAACCCTCGTCTCCGACATATGGTAGCTCCCTGGTGGGTAGTGGTGCTGAGCCGCACCAACTGTCTTTCTCAGCAACGTCTTCTTGACATCTACACATGCTTTCAGATCCCCTTTGAAGTACCCTTAGAAGTTTCTCCCGAAAAGGAAACAACCAGAGATGAATCCAAGTGAAACAGCTGAAGGGTGAGCTCCGCCCTTGACCTAATCCCAGGAATCATTTATTTTGACATTTTCTTTTATACCCTAATAAACCTAATAGATTATATACCACTGCACCAACACTGCCAAAATCCCATCACAGATTCCCAAACCAGCTGCGTTCTACTACAAACGTGCAGAGTCAGCATGTCTCGGTGCAGTTTGTTTTCCTCGCTGGCTAACAGGCATCATACGCTGACCCAGTTTGGCCCCAATGTGTGGGTCTGCAACATCTGACTTCTCTCCAGCGTATTTAGCTGCATCATCAGACTTCAAGGCTTCAAGGTTCCCTTGTTATCAACGCTTTAAGACCCAGCACCCCATACATTTCAGGCACAGGTGGTGGGGTGGTCAGCTCCGCATGCCCACTCGGTTCGGCATTTTTGTTTTCACGTTAAGGTCAGACGCACACGGACGGCGCGCGCTGACATTTCAAACTAAATGACCTGATAGAGCAAGCTGGTAGGACTCAGAGTTGAGCTAACACATTCTTTTATCTCAAGGCAACAATACAGCCGAAGCCCACGCGCGATACCATGACGGCTTCTGAGTCAGCCTGAGCAGCCTCTCCAGGCCTTCCCCAGTCGGTGAGCCAAAAGGCTGGTTTGCAGTTCTTACATTACAGTCTGTAAAGAGTAGCATGATCAAACAGGCAGGTTATGTGGAAAGTAGCTATGGCCAAGCATCGGTGACCGCTACGACGACTGCCCTTAACGCCACGTCAGCGTCGCCAAAGACTGCAATGGTGTTGTGCTAGACTGTCACGGAGTGACTCAGAATGGCAGCAGGTCATCTTCCCGCTTTCGTCTTGGTGGAGACGACCAATGAACCCGTGTGTGGAGGCACCATGGTCAGCACCGAGATGAACAGCTTGCTCTCACACCTCACATGTCCAGAAGGCCTGGTGTTACTCCCCCTACCGCACCATCTGCAGGAACTCTGTGAGAATATTCAAGCTGCGTGCGATGGAGTATCACAGGACGTGTCATGAAAAGAGTGACTGGGCTATGGTTAATAAATCCAGACCCCTGTGTGTAATTTGGCCCACTTTAGCTCATTGTGCTGTAAAACCAAGTAAACCAAATGAATAAACTCTAGTGTTAGATACTCAGTCAGTGGCCTAGTAGAACTTGGTCACTCGTCCAGATGTGGGTTTTGCCCCAGCATATTTGCCGCTACCTCTGGATTTAATCTCTTAGTCATCTGATTAGTCATCTGTTGGTGATCCATTCACCCCATTACTCTGTCTTACTTAAGGCTGCGTTTACAGTCTCGGTCCCTTTTAACTCATTATATTTGGCCCCCAGAGTGGAAGTCCACATTGGTCATGGTTAAATGGATCAGCATGTGGAACTGGTGCAAGCTGGCATCTTATTTTTAGACTGTACGTTCAGTCTTTGCTCACGTGGCATGAAATGTTTTATGTATATATATATTAAGAAATATATATTTTTATTTTAACCATTTAAACATATGGAAATTAGTAAATATAGTTTTAAATAAAAAATATATACATATATATATATATATATATATATATGTATATATATATATGTTTAAATGGTTAAAATAAATAAAATATATTATATTAAAAATATATATAAAAAAATATATATTATATTTTATTTAAAAAAAAAAAAAAAAAAAAAAATATATATATATATATATATATATATATATATATATATATATATATATATATATATATATATATATTTATTTATTGTTTTTTTTATTATTTATTTTTTTTAACCATTTAAACATATGGAAATGAGTAAATATACTTTTGGAATTTCCATGCTAAATTTCCATGCTATATAAATATATGGAAATATATTTGGGATTAATATTAATAATATTTTATTCACATATTGTGCATATACGGAAATACATATTTTTGATATTTGTTTAATAATATATATGTACACATTTCAGTGTCACCCCATCATATATATGATATATAATACATTAAGCACACATAAATAAGAAATAAAAAAAAAAATAAAAAAAATACTGTATAATTAGGTAGGACGAATTGGTCAGGAGGTGGCATTACTTCAGGGGACACCTTGGGAATGGCTACACCTGTATAAGTTGCGAAGTGTTATATAATGAGTGAGATTGACCCCTAGTTAGCGTGCTCATGGCTGATGGGTGATGTGAACTATCGGAGTTTGAACAAAGGATGATAGTGGGTGTCAGATGGATGGGAGACTTGGGTGTTTAACATTCCTCAACCCACAGTGAGTTGGGTCCACCTGTCCCTTGACTGGTTCCCTATACGTTTCAATGCTTAATGACCATTTACAACCTACATGGACTTTGTCAGGACCTCCAAAGTGATGGGATATTCCAGCAGGTAAATGCATCGGTCATCGGCCCCAAGTTGTCCAGAACTGGTTCAAGGAGCATCCCGGAAAATTCCATGATCTTTGTTCAAACCCTGATAATGTGGAACAAGCAAGGATGGGCCTTAAAGCTGTACCTGACCGACTACATAAGGTCATCTTGTTGCGTGTGCTTTTGAAGGCGAAGTATGTCCCAGAGAAGAGCCCAATTCAAGCTGTTGGAGGAGTTGGAGAGGGCTTGCACCATAGGCCTCAAGGAAGTATGATGGTCCTGTCAATGTATGCACCATATCGGCCATGTGGATACTATCATAGCACACTGGTGGTGGTGGTGGATAGAAGAAGGTGCGCACCAGTGACATGAAGGATCCAAACCACAGAGAGAGAACCGACAAACTGGCCGCCATGACCCAACAGCCACGATTATGGACATTCAGTGAGCGGTGATGCCCTCCATGAGCCAGCACCATTGGCAGACGTCTTCATTCCCACTAGCATTGCAATCCCACAGTTCCCTCTGGGTGTAGCTATTGTTTTGATTATACTTGCCTCAAGATGTTATTGTTTATCCGATAACCACAGCATCCACAGTGTTTCATGGGTCTAAAGCTCCTAATGGCTGGAGGGATCCATTACTCCATCATCAAACCCTTCACCACCCACCGGAGCACCAGAGCTAATTACTCCACCAGGCCGTAACTCACATAAATCAGTCAGAATCCGGCTGTGAATTTCAGGCCTTATTGCAAACATCAGCTCATGCACTTCATAACCAGTTACGTTGAAGTAACCAGCCTGCTGTCTGGTATAAACAACCATCCAGAAACAAAGAATGGATGTTTGGCGGTGAGTGAGGAACATTCATGGCTTGTTTCCCACCGTGTCAACCACAGTGGACCCAAAGAGGAAGACACTGTGGAAGCCGCACCAAAGCCGTTCTCACAAGCCGTCCCTGTAATTCGCTGTAGAATTAAGAGTTTTAATTAGTTTTTATTTCATGCACGACGCCCACAAAAACCCTCCATTCTTCCACACGGCTGGGGATAGCTGGAATTTTATCCGAGGCCGAGGGAGACGTCAACTTCGCTGACCGCATCCTCTCTTGCTCTGAGTCTTTTATCTAGTCATGACTCCCCAACAATTCCCAAACATTCAGGCTGAGCACCAGCCGAGCCAGGGTGAGATAGAAACACCGTCTGAACTTCTACAGGCTGTGGCACACTGAAACTAACTCGGTGGGACACATGTACTCCAAATACAGTGGAGGCTAATGTAGCTAACAAGCAATAGGAGTTCTATATCCACCACCACCTACAGTGTGCTATGTCCACCACCACCTACGGTGCAAGGTGTCATCGAATACTGGACATCCAAACCTGTATGGGATCCTAATGGTGTCCTGTGATAATCCATCCCATCCAGCTGGAATGTTCTCGAACAGTTCCTGCAGATGGTGCGGTAGGGGTTGAGGTGGAGGGACACCAGGCCTTCTGGACGTGTGACAACAAACTGTTCATCTTGGTGCTGACCACGGTGCCTCCACTCACGGATTCGTTGGGCGTCTCCACCAAGACAAAAGGGGGACTCGTCACTGAAGATGACCCGCTGCCATTCTGAGTCACTCCATGACAGTCTGGCACGACACCATATGCCATCCGTCATCTTGCTAATACCGAATTTCAATCTGTTGGAGAATTTTAAAGTTGGCATGCTGGCATTGCTACTCTCACCATCAAAAACCATAGCTGTACCCAGAAGGAATCAGCTGACAGGAATGAAACTTGGTGGGTAGGTTTGACATCATGAGACATGTGAATGATTCAAGTCTCACGCTTAACTGTGCATGTGGCATGATATCGCTGTACCTGACTGACAAGAAGGATCTGGGAGATCTGGGAAACCACAGAGAGAGAGAACCGTCCGACATGTTCGGAGTGATCCAACAGCCAGGGGGCGGACATCCAGGACGCAGTGATGTCCTCCATGAGTCATCCTGTTAGTGCCAGCAAGATTGCCAGACATCTAATCTTGAATGTCCAAAGTAATAACCTGCTGAAACAAACACCACTGATAAGTATAGGGTTGCCAACTTTCAGAAATGAAAACAAAGGACGGGGGGGCGTGGTCATGTATGAGTGACATGTGTTCGCAATCGCGTCCTGTATATGATCTGATTCCGGGGGGGGGAGTGTGATCAATCATGTGTGACACATGTTTATCGGACATTTAAGGAAATGCAGAACAAATTTACAGACATTTACGGAAATACGGAACAAATTTACAGACATTTACGGAAATAGAGAACAAATTTACAGACATTTACGGAAATAAGGAACAAATTTACGGACATTTACGTAAATACGAAACAAATTTATGGACATTTACGGAAATACGGAACAAATTTACAGACATTTACGGAAATACGGAACAAATTTACGGGCATTTACAGAAATACGGAACAAATTTACGGAAATACGGAACAAATTTATGGACATTTATGGAAATACGGAACAAATTTATGGACATTTACGGAAATACGGAACAAATTTACGGGCATTTACGGAAATATGGAACAAATTTACGGGCATTTACAGAAATACGGAACAAATTTACGGAAATACGGAACAAATCGTGTCCTGTTTTGGTCTATTACAGGAAGCAACATTTAATTGCCAAGTAAAGGTCGATTCCAAATTTTACGAGACAGGTGGCAACCCTAGATAAGTATGGAATTCCTGCTGGTTGTGATGGTATAGTTGCTGGGCTGGTGGTAGTTGAGCTGGTCACTCTGAATAGTAATGCTGGTTGACCAGTATATTACCATTAAAACCCAACATGGTGGTCCGCTGGTTTCCTTCCATGGTGCTCTATGCTGGTTTTGCTAGTAGGACAGAAGCAGCACACCACTACTAGTCCTATCAAATGTTTACAGTGCATGAACCAAAAGGGAGTTATAGCTTAGCACAACAGATGTTTCCATAGATCCCAATATGTTCTAAACCACACTGGCAACTCAGCATGACCATATTGAAGAGCTGGATACAGTTTGAGCAGGTTGGATGAAGTTTAGGGGGATCTATGTACAGAAAAGCTTAGGGTGACTATTGACTTCTAGTGTTTGCTAACAACATTAGCCTTGTATCCCCAGAGCTACTCTAAGGAAACTGACCAAGACAGTTTAGAGTAGCTCTGGTATCCCCAGAGCTACTCTAAGGAAACAACAGAGACCAAGCGAGAAAGTGAGCGAGGTGTCGGCTGATGAATCAGAGAAGGTTAATTGAATTAACGGATGTCTTGGTGAAAAGCTGTGAGGCCAGGCCTTGCGTGGGTGGCTTCGAAGGCAGACGTGCTATTAGTTTTTCCTTCCTGCACTTGTCCCCACCATGTTCGCATTGTGTTCGTGCATTCATGATGGATGTGGCTCAGCCCAAAGAGGTGACTCGAGGTAGCTGTGAATGTTCCAGAGGCCTGAATTCAAGGTTGCCTTGTTCAGTTGGGAATAAAGCTTATTACTGGACCTGAACCAAACCCAAATATAGCTCAAGAACTGCATTCCTTGCACTCTTTGGACAAACTTTACAGAACACTGGTTCATATTAACCTAATGAGACACTGTAGAATTCACGTTTTGTCAATTTTTTTATACGATATTTATTTTTAATGCATGTGAGAGGTCAATCTGTTGGAGAGTTAGCATTCTGGCATTGCTACGCTCATCATCAAAAACCATAGCTGTACCCAGAAGGAATCAGCTGACAGGAATGAAACATGGTGGGTAGGTTTGACATCATGAGACATGTGAATGATTCATTCTTAACTGTGCATGTGACATGATATCGTTGTACCTGACTGACAGTGGATAGAAGAAGACAGGCATCGGCAACATGAAGGATCTGGGAGATCTGGGAAACCACAGAGAGGGAGAGCCAGCGGACCGTCCGACTTGTTCAACAGCCGTGATTGCGGACATCCAGCGAGCAGTGATGTCCTCCATGAGTCATCCTGTTAGTGCCAGCACCATTGCCAGACGTCTAATCTTGAATGTCCAAAGTAATAACCTGCTGAAACAAACCACAGATAAGTATAGGGTTGCCAACTTGGCATGGTGCCAGCACAATGGCGCAGGACTACATGTACACATACCATTACGACCGACTGTCCTTAACACCACGGCAACGTCGCCAAAGACTGGTGTCGTGTCAGACTGTCATGGAGTGACATACATTGTGCATACATTAGCATCTACCAGCAAAGGCCAAACTGGCCAATAGACGTACCTGTGATATCGTCTTTGGGTTTTATAGGATGTGCTATGAACCAACATCCTCGTGTTTTGGTCGTCAGGCTTGTTGGTGATGAAGATATGACGGCATGGGAAACCATGGAAGAAAGGACAGCACAGGAAAATATGGAATAACAGCCAAAGCACCTTGGGTGGGTTTCATAGCAAGAATAGCCTATATCAGGGTTATTCACAGGGGGCCACTTTGGCTTTTTCCAGTTGCCACTTTGGCTAGTTTAGGATTGGCATTACTTACCTTAGCAATTGTAGTTACTTATACTTGCACATATAGACTGACCTACTGTTATGTTCCATTCATATTGTATATCTGTAGTGTGTATATATATATATATATACTCTATGCCCTGTATATACACTGCATCTCCCATCTACCTCAGCCTTACCACAGTGCTATATGGAAATGTGTACATCTGCATATAATCATAGTTTTTATTCTATAATAAACTTTATATAACTTTATATCACTGTTATAGAAAACTGTATATTAGATAAACAGAGATTTTGTGTTAAGTATTATATATATTTATTGTCTAATGTATATTTTTTTGTATTTAGGTACCATAAGGGACTACACACCTACATTTTTCACTCACCTTCACACCTGCGAAAATGTGATATAGTCATATTTCTTCAATTTCTCTCTTTTTTTCATTTTTGGAATCAAATCTATTCAAGAAACAAAAAATAAAAAACATGGAAACAGCGCAGTAGATGTTTGGAACGTGAAATAGTACATAGGTTCTGACGTTGTTTGCCTCTGGGATGTGAAGAAGAGGGATTGGACCCAGAAATGCCCCCCCATCTAGTTACCGCTGTAATTATTAACCTATTATCATTTACAGATATATAGAAATCAAACAAGGAACCTTCAGCTTAGTGCTATTGGTTACCCTAATATTACTCCAATGGCATTGCCCCTATAATTCTGTTCCCAGACCACCTTTTTGCCTCCCTGTGTGTAAAATGTTGGGATTGTGTTGGGCTGCTAGTAAGCAACGATAAGTTAAAGGTGAGGACATGAAACAATGAGCACAGTGAATTCCACAGTGAACCCAATGGAACCCAGCCCGAACCCTTGAACAGGTCCCTGATGGGTCCCGAGAGAAACTGAAGGCTCTGGTTGGAGCAGTCAGGAAGGTAGCGCTTTAATGTGGGAACAAACGGCTGCTGTTCGAGGCGGAGGCGGTTGGAGCTACCTGATCAAAAGCAGCAGGGTCTCTTTTATCTTCTTCTTGTTTATTGTCCAATGCAGGTCAGCCCAGTTAGTCAGACAAATAATTCACAGACGGCGGAGACATTAGCTCACTTATTAATGGCTCCCTCTTTTCTATCACTCTCTCCATCTTTTTCCATTCATCCGTTCACCTTCATCTCTCCTTCCCTCCCACACACAAGTCTTCAGTATTGTGTATTACTGCCACCAGTTTCTCCTCCTTCTGCACGGTGCAGTAGAACCAAGGCCTCCCTGGAGTCTCACCCACAGCTTGTGTCTCTTCTAGGATTTCCTAAGTCAGAGCCATTGACCAATTTCACTGGCACACCACAAGGGCGGTGAGTGCACATGCCCGAGCTGTGGGCAACAGTGCCTTGCTCAAGGGCCCTTGAGCACATGCCCTTTCAGCTTAGCGAATCGAGGCGGCAACCTTTTGTTCATTAGGCAGAGTTCTCTTACCTCTAGCCTCCAACTGGCTCCAACTGCCTCTGCTGTGCTAATTCCGGTCTGATGCTGAAGAGAGTCACTTATGGGTTATTGTCAGAGTCCATGTCACCATTTGCATGAGCTGAGACTATTTCCAAAGCTGCAACTCTCAACTATTAAACAAAGATCGTTTTATCCAAAGGCTGATATAAGACAGATCTCCTGACCGCCTTGTAATCGAGATGATGGGAGCCCACCACAGCTCTAGTAAAACTCTAATGACTTTATTCCAACACTGTGACAAAATGGTTAAGAGGTCATTTGATCTAAGGCCAGCATGAGCTAGCTGGCTATCTAGTGCAACAGCCAATAGAGGTAAAGTGTTAGTAGACATAAAGAAATATGATTGGCTAGTTTGCAAAACTTCAGATACTTTAGCTTTTCAACTTTCAAGTTACCTCTTATCTTCAAACATTACATTACCTGTATGTGGAGCTGCGTTTCGCCCTGAAGGTTTTCGGTATCTAAATGTTTAGTTGTTGGAAACATTATGAACTTGATGCAGAACTGCAGTAATAACTATGCATGGCTGTAGCAAAACCGACAGATAACATCAGCCAATAACTGAGAGAGATTAGATTATTTACCACATTGGTGGCCCTGTTTTGTGCAACTGATGTTTTCATCTCGGGCTGAAATTTTACATTTGAGGTGCAAGTCCTAGCTTCAGCTACATCGGAGTCGGTCAGCTAGCTGGAGTCCCCTTTTCTGGACACTTTCACAAAACCCCTGCTAGAAAAAAAACGGATAGGTCAACATGGCTGGTCACCATCAAAACCGGCTTGTCACTGCTGTCTGAACAAAACCACATTTCTCAATTTCTGCCATTTTTCAGTTTTTTGATATAATATGAAAATGCCTGCTGGCCTTCACATTCAGTGTACATTTATTGGTGAGTGGACCAGAATGGACAGAACTGGTCCAAAATGACTGGGGACAAGGTCTCAGTTACCTTATTTTCTAAATTTCCCTTCTTTCCTTTCTTTCTTCCAATGTCTTTCAGTGTTTTTGATGCTGGAATGCTTTTCATCTAAAATGTTTTCATTTCAATCACTTTTGGACCATTTCTATTGGTCACTTGGTCCAATTTTTCCCACTATATGAACGTATGATGATTTGAGATGCGCTCAAATGAAATAGACGATGATTGGCGGTGATGATATGTCATGTTTGAAATGCTGATTTAATGTTCAATCAGGAAAGGTTGTTGCTTGGCTGATCACCTGCCCCAGATCCGTACCGAACCATGTCTCTACCAACATGGCCACTGTTTGACCACTGGGGATCCCAGTCTTGTAGCTCTTCCCTGATGGTGTACAGTTACAGTCCATCCACTGCCCCAGTAGTGGTACCAGTTCTCACTGTAGCTGAGTCCATGCTGACTTCAGACTTTGCGAGTTCAAAGTCAGGAGACAGAATTGAGTTTACCTCTCGATCTAATGTGTATACTGGTCAATGACTCAATCTAAACAAATTCCTCCAAGTCCCATAAATTGAGAGTGCCGAAGAAGTAAATACAGCAAGTAAATAAAGACGACTGTGTGTAGTGGAGATTTAGTATCAAGCCGGTCACATTTTTACATCCATGACCCCATTAAATATGTTATACTTGAAGCTCCTTTACTCAGTATAAACACTTGATCCATGTCTGTTTATTTGCATCTTCTAGTGATGAGAGAATGCATGCATTCTGTTCAGTTGTTCAGTTGTGTTATATTCAGTTATGGAGTGTGCGATGTCCTATATTTCCGTCACACCAAAAAATCAGCAGAAACCAGTCAGATAGTGTGAGTCCCCAGTTTATTTACAATCTGATGAGTCAGATTTCTGTCCAAAGGAGAGACTCCCATCTGAATATGTTTGGTTGGTGAACCAATCCAACCCTGACATATACCCCACAAACACTCCACTGTCTGACACACTCATACTACACCATATCAGAGTATGTTCTCCAATCCCCACTAACATCAGCAGAGGTCCTATGGTGGTCACCTTGTATTGACTGACAGGGTGGCTGATGAGCTGTGTTGTGACAGGTTGGCTGCAGCTTGTAAATGCAAACCTACGATGTTTTCAATCAAGCAGCCAATAAAGAAGTCATTCTAGAGTAGGTGTGTAACTGATTCCATTGTTACATTAATAGTACAGTTATAAGGATGCCTAAATGAGTGTGAACTCTGTAAAATTGACCATATTTCTACATAAATATGACATAATACATAATCAGATTTTCATAAAAGAAGTCCTAAAGGTAGATAAAGTAGAGCCAAATAAGCAAACGTCAAAAGTATCAAATTTGTTTGCCTATAAATTGAACACAGTTATCCAATATTGCAGATCAGGGAGTTGGTGAATCTCTAGAATCAGCAGTGAGTAATGGTTGGCAGGCTGGAGGTCACCTCTAAAGGGTTTGGGCTCCACCAATCCATAGTCAGACAGAATTTGTACACATGGAGAAAATCCAAGACCATTATTACCCTACCCAGGAGTGGTCCACCAACAAAGACCACCACAAGAGCAAGGATTGCAATAGTCTGCAAGTTCACAAAGGAACCCAGGGTAACTTCCAAGCAACTAAAGACCTTTCCCTCATTGGTTTATGTTCCTCATCAGGAGAACACTGAACAAGGGTTCCAAGGAAAGTCACTGCTCTCCAAAAGGAATATTGAGGCCCATCTGCAGTTTGCTGAAGACCATGTGGTGGGACAAGCCAGAAGACTATTGGAACAATGTTCTGTGGACAGATGAGACTGAGAATGAGAAGCATTAGGAAAAGAGAAAACACTGCACTGCAGCATAAGAACCTTATATCTGGGCATCTGGGCCAGAATGGCTTCCCCTCAACGATGAATTCTAAAGTGTACCAGTTAAAGAAAGTTAAAGAAGTTTTGGAATGGCCCGGTTCTGACCTTAATGGAAATGTTGGGAAAGGACCTGAAGCGAGAAAACACATCCCACAGTGGAAGCTGATCTGTAGGGAGGAATGGGCCCATAGCTAATATATGGCCTCCAAGCTAATATAAAGAACTCATTAACAGAGAATGTTAAGCTGCAGTTCAAGAAGAACGTTACGCCAGATACAGAAAGCAAAGGTTCAACCACAGATTGTTTAATTATTAAAAAAATTAATTATTAAATTACAAAGTCAAATATTTTTAATGCCATTTTTTAAAATTGGGTTTCTGCTTTGATGTTGTTTTAGGTTATATTCCTGCAGACATTTAGAAAACTCTGAAGGGTTCACAAACTTTTAAGCACTACTGTTTATAAAGATACTCTACACCCTTAACAATACCTGAACGATAGAGTAAGATTCAGATACTGGGACTCACTGCAACTCAGCACAGA